>CM026399.1:63539963-63583495 GCA_014843695.1 Archivesica marissinica | reverse complement strand
AGGTATGTTGTATATGTACAGGTATGTTGTATATGTACAGGTATGTTGTATATGTACAGGTATGTTGTATATGTACAGGTATGTTGTATCTGTACAGGTATGTTGTATATGTACAGGTATGTTGTATATGTACAGGTATGTTGTATATGTATAGGTATGTTGTATCTGTACAGGTATGTTGTATCTGTACAGGTATGTTGTATATGTACAGGTATGTTGTATCTGTACAGGTATGTTGTATATGTACAGGTATGTTGTATATGTACAGGTATGTTGTATATGTACAGGTATTTGTATATGTACAGGTATGTTGTATATGTACAGGTATGTTGTATATGTACAGGTATGTTGTATATGTACAGGTATGTTGTATCTGTACAGGTATGTTGTATATGTACAGGTATGTTGTATCTGTACAGGTATGTTGTATATGTACAGGTATGTTGTATATGTGCAGGTATGTTGTATATGTGCAGGTATGTTGTATATGTGCAGGTATGTTGTATCTGTGCAGGTATGTTGTATCTGTGCAGGTATGTTGTATATGTACTGGTATGTTGTATATGTACAGGTATGTTGTATCTGTGCAGGTATGTTGTATCTGTGCAGGTATGTTGTATATGTGCAGGTATGTTGTATATGTGCAGGTGTGTTGTATATGTACAGGTATGTTGTATATGTGCAGGTATGTTGTATCTGTACAGGTATGATGTATCTGTACAGGTATGTTGTATCTGTACAGGTATGTTGTATATGTACAGGTATGTTGTATCTGTACAGGTATGTTGTATATGTACAGGTATGTTGTATATGTACAGGTATGTTGTATCTGTACAGGTATGTTGTATCTGTACAGGTATGTTGTATATGTACAGGTATGTTGTATATGTACAGGTATGTTGTATTGTACAGGTATGTTGTATCTGTACAGGTATGTTGTTTGTCAGGTTGTTGTATCTGTACAGGTATGTTGTATCTGTACAGGTATGTTGTATATGTACAGGTATGTTGTATATGTACAGGTTGTTTTTGTGGTATGTTGTATCTGTACAGGTATGTTGTATATGTACAGGTATGTTGTATATGTACAGGTATGTTGTATATGTACAGGTATGTTGTATCTGTACAGGTATGTTGTATCTGTACAGGTATGTTGTATATGTACAGGTATGTTGTATATGTACAGGTATGTTGTATATGTACAGGTATGTTGTATATGTACAGGTATGTTGTATATGTACAGGTATGTTGTATCTGTGCAGGTATGTTGTATCTGTACAGGTATGTTGTATATGTACAGGTATGTTGTATATGTACAGGTATGTTTATTGTCAGGTATGTTGTATTGTCAGTATGTGTATATGTGCAGGTATGTTGTATATGTACAGGTATGTTGTATATGTGCAGGTATGTTGTATATGTACAGGTATGTTGTATCTGTACAGGTATGTTGTATCTGTACAGGTATGTTGTATATGTACAGGTATGTTGTATATGTACAGGTATGTTGTATATGTACAGGTATGTTGTATTGTACAGGTATGTTGTATATGTACAGTATGTTGTATATTCAGTATGTTGTATATGTACAGGTATGTTGTATATGTATAGGTATGTTGTATTGTACAGGTATGTTGTATCTGTACAGGTATGTTGTATCTGTACAGGTATGTTGTATATGTACAGGTATGTTGTATCTGTACAGGTATGTTGTATATGTACAGGTATGTTGTATATGTACAGGTATGTTGTATTGTACAGGTATGTTGTATCTGTACAGGTATGTTGTATATGTACAGGTATGTTGTATATGTACAGGTATGTTGTATCTGTACAGGTATGTTGTATCTGTACAGGTATGTTGTATATGTACAGGTATGTTGTATCTGTACAGGTATGTTGTATATGTACAGGTATGTTGTATCTGTACAGGTATGTTGTATATGTACAGGTATGTTGTATATGTACAGGTATGTTGTATATGTACAGGTATGTTGTATATGTACAGGTATGTTGTATATGTACAGGTATGTTGTATATGTACAGGTATGTTGTATATGTACAGGTATGTTGTATATGTATGGTTGTGTATCTGTACAGGTATGTTGTATCTGTACAGGTATGTTGTATATGTACAGGTATGTTGTATCTGTACAGGTATGTTGTATATGTACAGGTATGTTGTATATGTACGGTATGTTGTATATGTACAGGTATGTTGTATATGTACAGGTATGTTGTATATGTACAGGTATGTTGTATCTGTACAGGTATGTTGTATATGTACAGGTATGTTGTATCTGTACAGGTATGTTGTATATGTACAGGTATGTTGTATCTGTACAGGTATGTTGTATATGTACAGGTATGTTGTATATGCAGGTATGTTGTATATGCAGGTATGTTGTATATGTGCAGGTATGTTGTATCTGTGCAGGTATGTGTATTGTGCAGGTATGTTGTATATGTACTGGTATGTTGTATATGTACAGGTATGTTGTATATGTGCAGGTATGTTGTATCTGTACAGGTATGTTGTATATGTACAGGTATGTGGTATATGTGCAGGTATGTTGTATATGTGCAGGTATGTTGTATATGTACAGGTATGTGGTATATGTACAGGTATGTGGTATATGTGCAGATATGTTGTATATGTACATATATGTTGTATATGTACAGGTATGTTGTATATGTACAGGTATGTGGTATATGTACAGGTATGTGGTATATGTACAGGTATGTGGTATATGTGCAGGTATGTTGTATATGTACAGGTATGTTGTATATGTACAGGTATGTGGTATATGTGCAGGTATGTTGTATATGTGCAGGTATGTTGTATATGTACAGGTATGTGGTATATGTACAGGTATGTGGTATATGTGCAGATATGTTGTATATGTACATATATGTTGTATATGTACAGGTATGTTGTATATGTACAGGTATGTGGTATATGTACAGGTATGTGGTATATGTACAGGTATGTGGTATATGTGCAGGTATGTTGTATATGTACAGGTATGTTGTATATGTACAGGTATGTGGTATATGTGCAGGTATGTTGTATATGTGCAGGTATGTTGTATATGTACAGGTATGTGGTATATGTACAGGTATGTGGTATATGTGCAGATATGTTGTATATGTACAGGTATGTTGTATATGTACAGGTATGTTGTATATGTACAGGTATGTGGTATATGTACAGGGATGTGGTATATGTACAGGTATGTGGTATATGTGCAGATATGTTGTATATGTACAGATATGTTGTATATGTACAGGTATGTTGTATATGTACAGGTATGTGGTATATGTACAGGTATGTTGTATATGTGCAGATATGTTGTATATGTACAGGTATGGTGTATATGTACAGGTATGTGGTATATGTACAGGTATGTTGTATATGTGCAGGTATGTTGTATCTGTACAGGTATGTTGTATATGTACAGGTATGTTGTATATGTACAGGTGTGTGGTATATGTGCCGGTATGTTGTATATGTACAGGTATGTGGTATCTGTGCAGGTATGTGGTATCTGTACAGGTGTGTGGTATATGTGCAGGTATGTTGTATAAGTACAGGTATGTTGTATATGTACAGGTATGTTGTATCTGTACAGGTATGTTGTATCTGTACAGGTATGTTGTATCTGTACAGGTATGTTGTATCTGTGCAGGTATGTTGTATATGTGCAGGTATGTTGTATCTGTACAGGTATGTTGTATCTGTGCAGGTATGTTGTATATGTGTAGGTATGTTGTATCTGTGCAGGTATGTTGTATCTGTGCAGGTATGTTGTATATGTACAGGTATGTTGTATCTGTACAGGTATGTTGTATCTGTGCAGGTATGTTGTATATGTGCAGGTATGTTGTATATGTACAGGTTTGTTGTATATGTACAGGTATGTGGTATCTGTGCAGGTATGTGGTATATGTGCAGGTATGTTGTATATGTACAGATATGTTGTGTCTGTGCAGGTATGTTGTATATGTACAGGTATGTGGTATCTGTGCAGGTGTGTTGTATATGTACAGGTATGTTGTATATGTACAGGTGTGTGGTATATGTGCAGGTATGTTGTATATGTACAGGTATGTGGTATATGTGTTGGTATGTTGTATATGTGCAGGTATGTTGTATATGTGCAGGTATGTTGTATGTGTACAGGTATGTTGTATATGTACAGGTATGTTGTATATGTACAGATATGTTGTGTCTGTGCAGGTATGTTGTATATGTACATGTGTGTTGTATATGTACAGGTATGTTGTATATGTACATATATGTTGTGTCTGTGCAGGTATGTTGTATATGTACAGGTGTGTTGTATATGTACAGGTATGTTGTATATGTACAGGTGTGTGGTATATGTGCAGGTATGTTGTATATGTACAGGTATGTGGTATCTGTGCAGGTATGTTGTATATGTACAGGTGTGTGGTATATGTGCAGGTATGTTGTATATGTACAGGTATGTGGTATCTGTGCAGGTATGTTGTATATGTGCAGGTATGGTGTATATGTACAGGTATGTGGTATATGTGCAGGTATGTTGTATATGTGCAGGTATGTTGTATCTGTACAGGTTTGTTGTATCTGTGCAGGTATGTTGTATATGTACAGGTATGTTGTATATGTGTAGGTATGTTGTATATGTACAGGTATGTGGTATCTGTGCAGGTATGTTGTATATGTGCAGGTATGTTGTATATGTACAGGTATGTTGTATATGTGCAGATATGTTGTATATGTACATGTATGTTGTATATGTGCAGGTATGTTGTATGTGTGCAGGTATGTTGTGTATGTGCAGGTATGTTGTATCTGTGCAGGTATGTTGTATCTGTGCAGGTATGTTGTATATGTACAGGTATGTTGTATATGTACAGGTATGTTGTATCTGTGCAGGTATGTTGTATATGTACAGGTATGTTGTATATGTACAGGTATGTTTCATATGTACAGGTATGTTGTATATGTAAAGGTATGTTGTATATGTATATTGTATCAATTCTATTAGCTGTGTATATTTAAAACTGCCTTTTTATCATAAAAAAAGATTGTGTGCACTGGAAACGGAGAATATTTACTCGGACCTGTTGCAATATAATTTTAAACTGGAATATACGGAAAACGAATTAAATACACTTGAAATCAGCAACAGCCTCTTGGAAAACGAATCCATTTTTGCAACTTTTGTGGTGAATCCTGATGTTTTGAGTGTCGGACACGGGCATGCATCGGACACGGGCGTGCATCGGACACTGGTGTGCATCGGACACTGGCATGCATCGTACACAGGCGTGCATCGGACACGGGCATGCATCGGACACGGGCGTGCATCGGACACGGGCGTGCATCGGACTCTGATGTGCATCGGACTCTGGTGTGCATCGGACACGGGCGTGCAGCGGACACGGGCATGCATCGGACACGGGCGTGCATCGGACACGGGCGTGCATCGGACTCTGATGTGCATCGGACTCTGGTGTGCATCGGACACGGGCGTGCAGCGGACACGGGCATGCATCGGACACGGGCGTGCATCGGGTGAATCGACACGGGCGCATCGGACACGGGCATGCATCTGACACGGGCGTGCATCGGACACAGGCATGCATCGGACACGGGCGTGCATCAGGGCATGCATCGGACACGGGCGTGCATCGGACACTGGCGTGCATCAGACACGGGCATGCATCGGACACGGGCGTGCATCGGACACGGGCGTGCATCGTACACAGGCGTGCATCGGACACGGGCGTGCATCGGACACTGGCATGCATCAGACACTAGCGTGCATCGGACACGGGCATGCATCGGACACGGGCGTGCATCGGACACGGGCGTGCATCATACACAGGCGTGCATCGGACACTGGCATGCATCAGACACTGCGTGCATCGGACACAGGCATGCATCGGACACTGGCGTGCATCGGACACGGGCATGCATCAGACACTGGCGTGCATCGGACACGGGCATGCATCAGACACTGGCGTGCATCGGACACGGGCATGCATCAGACACTGGCGTGCATCGGACACGGGCATGCATGGACACTGGCATGCATCGGACACGGGCGTGCATCGGACATGGTAGTACATCGGACACTGGCGTGCATCGGACATGGTAGTACATCGGACACGCTTCAATCAACAGTTAAAATAAAAATCTTATAATGATATTGAGCGTGAATGCGACAATACATTGTGAGATTACAATGGCATATACACATTATTTGAGGTAATTTGCATGCCACCTGTTTAGCTACTTAGATAACTTTATTTCTATAAGAGTTGCTGTGATGTCACACGCACCTTGCAAAACTGATAAAAGCAAAAAATAATCCGAGTGAGTTACTCTTAATATGGATACGATAGTCCGCCTCCGTGGTCGAGTGGTTAAGGTCGCTGACTTGTATACCACTGTAACCTATCATCACTGATGGTCACGGGTTCGAGCCCCGCTCAGGCCGTGTCTCATTTATATGAAAAAGTTGGCAGTTTCTTACGGAGGTTGGTGCACCCAAGTACTGGTTAACCGCTGGAGCCTGCCCAGGAAAGGTGTTGTTAAGTAAACTGCCCGCCGGCGATATAGCCCAAAATGGTGCTGATGCAGGCGTAAAACCCGAAATATAACATAACATAATATGGATACGACCATGATCTAATTATTGTGCAATACTTTGAGAAGTTTAATCTCTATAAACTCCTTCTTATAGCGAGCTCTAAGTGAGCGGGCTCTTCTCGCATTGCGAGCTTTACGATAACACTAGTTGAGATGAGAGTGTCGATATGTTATCTTAAATTAAAATCTTCGTACTGGAAAATGAATTGTGGGAGAATAGTTAAGGAAGGCCACATTGAGGCAGGACGGAAATAGGTAATGGAGCCACAACAAGGTCCAAAGGCATTCTTTTAAGCCAAATTAAGATTTACTGATACTTTTTAATAATGGAATAAAATCAACAAATGCAATATTATGGTACAGTATAAACATTTTACGGCAAGTAAACTACATGCCAATTGAACGAATGTAATAACACATCGTTGGAAATAGTCTAGAATCGGATTTATATTTTCGAATCGGCAGACAAAATGGCTGCTTTAATTAGGTAAATATGCTGTTGGAAAGGAAGCGCTATATATAGAAATTTACAATGATGTATGACTCAAATTTGCCTGATCAAAGACCGAACGCCGTTCTTGTGCAAACAAACAATCAATACAGATTGTTGAAGGTGTTTATTCTTAAAACAGGACAGCGATTCCGGTCGTAGCTATAGAGGAAATAATTGGGCTTCGCAGGTGAAAGTAATATTGAACGAAACCGGACTGTCTAATATTTGGAATCAGCAACTAGAGATAGATATTCCTTTCCCTATTATAAAACAACGTATTCTTGATACGTATCTACAGAGTTGGTATTCTACCATTAATAAGTCACCACGTTTAGAATCTTACTGCATTTTTAAACACGATTTTGAACTCGAAAACTATTTAAAATATCTCATTGATAAAAAGTATAGAAATGCGCTCTCCAGGTTTAGAACTTCTCATAATTTACTAGTAGAAACAGGTAGATATGAAAACATACCACGTAACCAACGAATCTGCAAATCATGTAATATGAATCTTACGGAAAATGAATTTCATTTTTTGCTTGTGTGCCCTAAATTCCGAGAACTAAGAACACGATATTTTAGACCTTATTATTGTCATTGGCCAACACTACATACATTTCAATATCTATTAGAATCTCGGTCAAGAACAGTTTTATATAATCTATCAAAGTTTATATATCTTGCCAACATATTGCGTACGCCGTAATTAAGACCAAACTAGTGCTTATATGAACAAACCCATATTATTTCAACTTACCTCTGTTCAACTTTTATGCTCAACACATCTTATACTCTAGTTTAGATCTCTTCAGAAAATTATAACATGTTGTTCTCACTATATCACAGTATTTTGCTATAAAACATTGTATATGTTTTCATGCAATAAAATGTTTTGTATATTGTATTGTCTTGTTTACCGTGACAGTATGTTCACTACACGTACACACTTATCGGCAATCATTGGATAAATGGCTCATCATAGTAATTACGATTCAATTAGCATATATAGGCAAACTTAAACTTGTCCATAATTATTGCAAAATGAGTGAAACATGTGGAGCGATATGATGTGTACCGGGAATAAAATATTAGTAAAACACACATATTACAGACGGATCTGTAGCCCAGTGGTTAACAAGCTGGACTGGTAATCCATCGAACCTGCGACCCCCCCGTCTGACCCTAATAAAATTAACAGTCTTTCAGGTGGGACTTTAATCCTAGGTCTCGTGTCGGTGCTTTACACTGTGCCAAGAACCAGAGGAGACTCTGCAATGGGTCTCTGTCTGTATCATTGCACTATCCTACAGAAATCTAAAATGACTAATCTCTCTAGGAGGCGTCGCTCATATGGGCAACCGGTAGCGACGATAAATAAACGTAAAACACACAGGAATGCTGATTAAAGTCTTAGTACCTCGAGAACCAGGAACACCATTTATAAACTGTCTCCGTGGCCTAGTGGTTTAGGCGTCCTCCTACTGAGCGGGAGGTCGAAGGTTCGAATCTCGTAAGGGGTTCATTCTGATATTGCCGGTTGGTGAACCGCCAGCTAGTTACGTAATGGGTACCGAGTGCCTAGGCATCAGCCAGGTGTCTGGCCTTCAAGGATAGGATTCGGGAAGTACCGATGTCCATTAGAGGTGTCTCATAAGTCAGAAATGGCTGGCCCTTTCAATAGGGGTGACACTCGACCACTGTCCGTAAGCAGTTCTTATTATGTTTTCAGACAATCTGGTGCAATCGGTTCCCGTCTTACTGGAGCTGGATGGGGAGGTTGTGCCGTGAGCATGGTTCCCAGTTCACAGTTGACACAGTTCATAGAGAAGGTGAAGTTAGGCTACTATTTGCAGAGAGGATTGGACTCGGTGGTAGAGGAAGCGTTGTTTGCGACACAGCCAGGTGGTGGAGCCGCAGTATATCTATCATGATGAAATCTACCAATCATGATAGACTATATTGTGTGAGATCTACCAATCATGATAGACTATATAGTGTGAGATCTACCAATCATGATAGACTATATTGTGTGAGATCTACCAATCATGATAGACTATATTGTGTGAGATCTACCAATCATGATAGACTATATTGTGTGAGATCTACCAATCATGATAGACTATATTGTGTGAGATCTACCAATCATGATAGACTATATTGTGTGAGATCTACCAATCATGATAGACTATATTGTGTGATTTGGCTGTCCGATTAGCGCAGTTGTTAGCGCGCTCGCTTCTCACCAATGCAACCCGCGTTCGATCCTCGGACCGGGAAGTATGTGAGATGGTACGATGGTCGCCAGATCGGACAGGTGGGTTTTCTCCGGGATTCCAATTTCCTCACACACGAATGACCACATATACACTTTCATCCGCGCCAACGAGAATGGTTAATAGAAGTTGTTACAACTTGTTTCGCAATCATTGTAAAATAAATAGTTTATCCTACATTGTGTGAGATGTACCAGTCATCACAGACTATATCCTACATTGTGTGAGATCTACCAGTCATCACAGACTATATCCTACATTGTGTGAGATCTACCAGTCATCACAGACTATATCCTACATTGTGTGAGATCTACCAGTCATCACAGACTATATCCTACATTGTGTGAGATCTACCAGTCATCACAGACTATATCCTACATTGTGTGAGATATACCAGTCATCACAGACTATAGCCTACATTGTGTGAGATCTACCAGTCATCACTGACTATAGCCTACATTGTGTGAGATGTACCAGTCATCACAGACTATATCCTACATTGTGTGAGATCTACCAGTCATCACAGGCTATATCCTACATTGTGTGAGATCTACCAGTCATCATAGACTACAGCCTACATTGTTTGAGATCTACCAGTCATCACAGACTATATCCTACATTGTGTGAGATGTACCAGTCATCACAGACTATATCCTACATTGTGTGAGATCTACCAGTCATCATAGACTACAGCCTACATTGTGTGAGATCTACCAGTCATCACAGACTATAGCCTACATTGTGTGAGATGTACCAGTCATCACAGACTATATCCTACATTGTGTGAGATCTACCAGTCATCACAGACTATATCCTACATTGTGTGAGATCTACCAGTCATCACAGACTATATCCTACATTGTTTGAGATCTACCAGTCATCACAGACTACAGCCTACATTGTGTGAGATCTACCAGTCATCACAGACTATATCCTACATTGTTTGAGATCTACCAGTCATCACAGACTATATCCTACATTGTGTGAGATGTACCAGTCATCACAGACTATATCCTACATTGTGTGAGATCTACCAGTCATCACAGACTATATCCTACATTGTGTGAGATGTACCAGTCATCACAGACTATATCGTGTCATATTCAAGGGTTAAGCTTCAAGAGAAACTGGTTATTTAATTGATTAAGAAATTTAATGTATGCAAGGGAGAAGTTGGTGACTGAGCCAAGGGACCTTCAAGCATCACAGACTATATCCTACATTGAGTCAAGGGACCTTCAAGCAAGTTCTCCCTCAGCTGAATATACTTAATATATAGTGCTATATTGTTCTAGTATAAACATTATTTATTTTACAATGATTGTGAAATAAGCTTTAACAAGTTTCATTGGCGCGGATGAAATGTGGTCATATGTGGGGGAGGAAACCGGAGTACCCGGAGAAAACCATCTGTCTGATCAGATGACCACCGTACCATCTCGCATACTTCTTGGTACGAGGATACTGTTATGGCGCAAGAGTATGATTTCTTTCCTCATAAATATTTGTTTGATTCTACACTAAGTGTGCAATTTCCAAAATAACAATATTAAAATATCACTTGCTCAATAGAACAGGATATAAAAATCAGATTGGTCTAAAAATAAATATACATGGTCGTGGAGTGGAAGTCGTGATAGCGCAGTGGTAGCACATTCGTTTCAGGCGCGAAAATCGAGCTAAAATAAATTTGTATAAACTAAATATACATGGTCACAAATTTCTACCTACCTTTGATTTGTTCAAGGCCCACTCTGGAGAATTGTGTACAGTCTGTCTGGTGGAGAAGACCACCCACATATCCTGAGTAGAAACCAGTACTCAATTCTCCAACCTCTGCAACCAACTGACAACTTTTTTACATATCATAATTGTTATCACTATTCCTGAACTCATGACCCTGCTGATACTGGTGGAAGGGCAAGTTCTAACAATGGTGTGCTAGGCCATGGAGGCTCTTTAACCCTTTGCATTCTAGCAACAGATAAAATCACCTTTGCACACAGCATAGAGCAAGATCAGACGACACAGAAAGTTCCTTCTGATCAGGCTCTATGCTGTTTGCTATTTGGATAGTGGAACTAAAACTCTTGGCTGAATAGCAAACAACATAGATTGTGATCAGACGCGACATTGCGCCGCGGCTGATCTGTATCTATGTTGTTTGCAAATGTGATTTTAGTTACTCAGCAGGCAAAGGGGTAATAAAGGTTAATTACAAACTGCCACACTGCACATCTAGTGTTTAATAGAGGTGAGCACTGACATAAGTTTGACTGTATGCAAGTTTGGTATTCTTGCACGACGGATATGACAGTAATTATCGGTACCTTAAATGTTGTTATTCAGGATACACACATTGATTTATGCATGGATGACATTAATTTCAGTCAAATGTCTTCTATGGAAAATTATAGATTCCTCGAAACAGATGTACCCTGATACATTGGGAATACATCCATCACGTTGTTTATCACAGTAACCAACCAGATCCCTCGTCCCACGCTGGTATAACAGTAACGATTCGGAGCTCTCGTCACCCACGCTAGTATAACAGTAACAAGTCGGAGCTCCCGTCACCCACGCTGGTATAACAGTAACAAGTCGGAGCTCCCGTCACCCACGCTAGTATAACAGTAACACGTCGGAGCTCTCGTCACCCACGCTGGTATAACAGTAACAAGTCGGAGCTCCCGTCACTGACACTAGTATAACAGTAACAAGTCGGAGCTCCAATCACCCACGCTGGTATGACAGTAACAAGTCGGAGCTCCCGTCACTCACGCTAGTATAACAGTAACAAGTCGGAGCTCCCGTCACCCACGCTAGTATAACAGTAACAAGTCGGAGCTCCCGTCACCCACGCTAGTATAACAGTAACTAGTCGGAGTTCCAGTCACCCACGCTAGTATAACAGTAACAAGTCGAGTTCCAGTCACCCACGCTAGTATAACAGTAACAAGTCGGAGTTCCAGTCACCCACGCTAGTATAACAGTAACAAGTCGGAGCTCCGGTCACCCATGCTAGTATAACAGTAACAAGTCGGGGCTCCCGTCACTGACGCTGGTATAACAGTAACTAGTCGGAGCTCACGTCACCCACGCTAGTATAACAGTAACAAGTCGGAGCTCACGTCACCCACGCTAGTATAACAGTAACGAGTCGGAGTTCCAGTCACCCACGCTAGTATAACAGTAACAAGTCGGAGCTCCCGTCACCCACGCTAGTATAACAGTAACAAGTCGGAGTTCCCGTCACCCACGCTAGTATAACAGTAACAAGTCGGAGCTCCCGTCACTGACGCTGGTATAACAGTAACAAGTCGGAGCTCCCTTCACTGACGCTGGTATAACAGTAACAAGTCGGAGCTCCCGTCACCCACGCTGGTATAACAGTAACAAGTCGAGCTCCCGTCACCCACGCTGGTATAACAGTAACAAGTCGAGTTCCAGTCACCCACGCTAGTATAACAGTAACAAGTCGGAGCTCCCGTCACCCACGCTAGTATAACAGTAACAAGTCGGAGCTCTCGTCACCCACGCTGGTATAACAGTAACAAGTCGGAGCTCCCGTCACTGACACAAGTATAACAGTAACAAGTCGGAGCTCCAATCACCCACGCTGGTATGACAGTAACAAGTCGGAGCTCCCGTAACCCACGCTAGTATAACAGTAACAAGTCGGAGCTCCCGTCACCCACGCTAGTATAACAGTAACAAGTCGGAGCTCCCGGCACTGACGCTGGTATAACAGTAACAACTCTAGTCACTGACGTTGGTATAACAGTAACAAGTCAGAGCTCTAGTCACTGACGTTGGTATAACAGTAACAAGTCGGAGCTCCCGTCACTGGCGTCGGTATAACAGTACCAAGTCAGAGCTCGCGTCCCTGACGTTGGTATAACAGTAACAAGTCGGAGCATCCGTCCCTGACGCTGGTATGACCGTAACAAGTCGGAGCATCCGTCCCTGACGTTGGTATAACAGTAACAAGTCGGAGCATCCGTCCCTGACGTTGGTATAACAGTAACAAGTCGGAGCATCCGTCCCTGACGTTGGTATAACAGTAACAAGTCGGAACATCCGTCCCTGACGCTGATATAACAGTAACAAGTCGGAGTTCCCGTCACCCACGCTGGTATAACAGTAACAAGTCGGAGCTCTCGTCACCCACGCTAGTATAACAGTAACACGTCGGAGCTCTCGTCACCCACGCTGGTATAACAGTAACAAGTCGAGTTCCAGTCACCCACGCTGGTATAACAGTAACAAGTCGGAGCTCCCGTCACCCACGCTAGTATAACAGTAACAAGTCGAGTTCCAGTCACCCACGCTAGTATAACAGTAACAAGTCGGAGCTCCAGTCACTGACGCTGGTATAACAGTAACAAGTTGGAGCTCCCGTCACTGACGCTGGTATAACAGTAACAAGTCGGGGCTCCCGTCACCCACGCTTGTATAACAGTAACAAGTCGAGTTCCCGTCACTGGCGTTGATATAACAGTAATAAGTCGGGGCTCCCGTCACCCACGCTAGTATAACAGTAACAAGTCGGAGCTCGCGTCCCTGACGCTGGTATAACAGTAACAAGTCGGAGCTCCCGTCACTGACGCTGGTATAACAGTAACAAGTCAGAGCTCCCGTCATTGACGCTGGTATAACAGTAACAAGTCGGAGCTCCCGTCACCCACGCTAGTATAACAGTAACAAGTCGGAGCTCCCGTCACCCACGCTAGTATAACAGTAACAAGTCGGAGCTCCCGTCACCCACGCTAGTATAACAGTAACAAGTCGAGTTCCAGTCACCCACGCTAGTATAACAGTAACAAGTCGGAGTTCCAGTCACCCACGCTAGTATAACAGTAACAAGTCGGAGCTCCGGTCACCCATGCTAGTATAACAGTAACAAGTCGGGGCTCCCGTCACTGACGCTGGTATAACAGTAACAAGTCGGAGCTCACGTCACCCACGCTAGTATAACAGTAACAAGTCGGAGCTCACGTCACCCACGCTAGTATAACAGTAACGAGTCGGAGTTCCAGTCACCCACGCTAGTATAACAGTAACAAGTCGGAGCTCCCGTCACCCACGCTAGTATAACAGTAACAAGTCGGAGCTCCCGTCACTGACGCTGGTATAACAGTAACAAGTCGGAGCTCCCTTCACTGACGCTGGTATAACAGTAACAAGTCGGAGCTACCGTCACCCACGCTGGTATAACAGTAACAAGTCGAGTTCCAGTCACCCACGCTAGTATAACAGTAACAAGTCGGAGCTCCCGTCACCCACGCTGGTATAACAGTAACAAGTCGGAGCTCCCGTCACTGACACAAGTATAACAGTAACAAGTCGGAGCTCCAATCACCCACGCTAGTATAACAGTAACAAGTCGGAGCTCCCGGCACTGACGCTGGTATGACAGTAACACGTCGGAGCTCCCGTAACCCACGCTAGTATAACAGTAACAAGTCGGAGCTCCCGTCACCCACGCTAGTATAACAGTAACAAGTCGGAGCTCCCGGCACTGACGCTGGTATAACAGTAACAAGTCGGAGCTCGCGTCCCTGACGCTGGTATAACAGTAACAAGTCAGAGCTCTAGTCACTGACATTGGTATAACAGTAACAAGTCAGAGCTCTAGTCACTGACGTTGGTATAACAGTTCCAAGTCAGAGCTCGCGTCCCTGACGTTGGTATAACAGTAACAAGTCGGAGCATCCGTCCCTGACGTTGGTATAACAGTAACAAGTCGGAGCATCCGTCCCTGACGCTGGTATGACCGTAACAAGTCGGAGCATCCGTCCCTGACGTTGGTATAACAGTAACAAGTCGGAACATCCGTCCCTGACGCTGATATGACCGTAACAAGTCAGAGCTCTAGTCACTGACGTTGGTATAACAGTAACAAGTCAGAGCTCCAGTCACTGGTGTTGGTATAACAGTAACAAGTCAGAACTCCAGTCACTGACGTTGGTATAACAGTAACACGTCGGAGCTCCCGTCACCCACGCTGGTATAACAGTAACAAGTCGAGTTCCAGTCACCCACGCTAGTATAACAGTAACAAGTCGGAGCTCCCTTCACTGACGCTGGTATAACAGTAACAAGTCGAGTTCCCGTCACTGGCGTTGATATAACAGTAATAAGTCGGGGCTCCCGTCACCCACGCTAGTATAACAGTAACAAGTCGGAGCTCGCGTCCCTGACGCTGGTATAACAGTAACAAGTCGGAGCTCCCGTCACTGACGCTGGTATAACAGTAACAAGTCAGAGCTCCCGTCATTGACGCTGGTATAACAGTAACAAGTCGGAGCTCCCGTCACCCACGCTAGTATAACAGTAACAAGTCGGAGCTCCCGTCACCCACGCTAGTATAACAGTAACAAGTCGGAGCTCCCGTCACCCACGCTAGTATAACAGTAACAAGTCGAGTTCCAGTCACCCACGCTAGTATAACAGTAACAAGTCGGAGTTCCAGTCACCCACGCTAGTATAACAGTAACAAGTCGGAGCTCCGGTCACCCATGCTAGTATAACAGTAACAAGTCGGGGCTCCCGTCACTGACGCTGGTATAACAGTAACAAGTCGGAGCTCACGTCACCCACGCTAGTATAACAGTAACAAGTCGGAGCTCACGTCACCCACGCTAGTATAACAGTAACGAGTCGGAGTTCCAGTCACCCACGCTAGTATAACAGTAACAAGTCGGAGCTCCCGTCACCCACGCTAGTATAACAGTAACAAGTCGGAGCTCCCGTCACTGACGCTGGTATAACAGTAACAAGTCGGAGCTCCCTTCACCCACGCTGGTATAACAGTAACAAGTCGAGTTCCAGTCACCCACGCTAGTATAACAGTAACAAGTCGGAGCTCCCGTCACCCACGCTGGTATAACAGTAACAAGTCGGAGCTCCCGTCACTGACACAAGTATAACAGTAACAAGTCGGAGCTCCAATCACCCACGCTAGTATAACAGTAACAAGTCGGAGCTCCCGGCACTGACGCTGGTATGACAGTAACACGTCGGAGCTCCCGTAACCCACGCTAGTATAACAGTAACAAGTCGGAGCTCCCGTCACCCACGCTAGTATAACAGTAACAAGTCGGAGCTCCCGGCACTGACGCTGGTATAACAGTAACAAGTCGGAGCTCGCGTCCCTGACGCTGGTATAACAGTAACAAGTCAGAGCTCTAGTCACTGACATTGGTATAACAGTAACAAGTCAGAGCTCTAGTCACTGACGTTGGTATAACAGTTCCAAGTCAGAGCTCGCGTCCCTGACGTTGGTATAACAGTAACAAGTCGGAGCATCCGTCCCTGACGTTGGTATAACAGTAACAAGTCGGAGCATCCGTCCCTGACGCTGGTATGACCGTAACAAGTCGGAGCATCCGTCCCTGACGTTGGTATAACAGTAACAAGTCGGAACATCCGTCCCTGACGCTGATATGACCGTAACAAGTCAGAGCTCTAGTCACTGACGTTGGTATAACAGTAACAAGTCAGAGCTCCAGTCACTGGTGTTGGTATAACAGTAACAAGTCAGAACTCCAGTCACTGACGTTGGTATAACAGTAACACGTCGGAGCTCCCGTCACCCACGCTGGTATAACAGTAACAAGTCGAGTTCCAGTCACCCACGCTAGTATAACAGTAACAAGTCGGAGCTCCCTTCACTGACGCTGGTATAACAGTAACAAGTCGGAGCTCCCGTCACCCACGCTGGTATAACAGTAACAAGTCGAGTTCCAGTCACCCACGCTAGTATAACAGTAACAAGTCGGAGCTCCCGTCACCCACGCTAGTATAACAGTAACAAGTCGGAGCTCTCGTCACCCACGCTGGTATAACAGTAACAAGTCGGAGCTCCCGTCACACACGCTAGTATAACAGTAACAAGTCGGAGCTCCCGGCACTGACGCTTGTATAACAGTAACAAGTTGGAGCTCGCGTCCCTGACGCTGGTATAACAGTAACAAGTCGGAGCATCCGTCCCTGACGTTGGTATAACAGTAACAAGTCGGAGCATCCGTCCCTGACGTTGGTATAACAGTAACAAGTCGGAGCATCCGTCCCTGACGTTGGTATAACAGTAACAAGTCGGAGCATCCGTCCCTGACGTTGGTATAACAGTAACAAGTCGGAACATCCGTCCCTGACGCTGATATAACAGTAACAAGTCGGAGTTCCCGTCACCCACGCTGGTATAACAGTAACAAGTCGGAGCTCTCGTCACCCACGCTAGTATAACAGTAACACGTCGGAGCTCTCGTCACCCACGCTGGTATAACAGTAACAAGTCGAGTTCCAGTCACCCACGCTGGTATAACAGTAACAAGTCGGAGCTCCCGTCACCCACGCTAGTATAACAGTAACAAGTCGAGTTCCAGTCACCCACGCTAGTATAACAGTAACAAGTCGGAGCTCCAGTCACTGACGCTGGTATAACAGTAACAAGTTGGAGCTCCCGTCACTGACGCTGGTATAACAGTAACAAGTCGGGGCTCCCGTCACCCACGCTTGTATAACAGTAACAAGTCGAGTTCCCGTCACTGGCGTTGATATAACAGTAATAAGTCGGAGCTCCCGTCACCCACGCTAGTATAACAGTAACAAGTCGGAGCTCGCGTCCCTGACGCTGGTATAACAGTAACAAGTCGGAGCTCCCGTCACTGACGCTGGTATAACAGTAACAAGTCGGAGCTCCCGTCACTGACGCTGGTATAACAGTAACAAGTCGGAGCTCCCTTCACTGACGCTGGTATAACAGTAACAAGTCGGAGCTACCGTCACCCACGCTGGTATAACAGTAACAAGTCGAGTTCCAGTCACCCACGCTAGTATAACAGTAACAAGTCGGAGCTCCCGTCACCCACGCTGGTATAACAGTAACAAGTCGGAGCTCCCGTCACTGACACAAGTATAACAGTAACAAGTCGGAGCTCCAATCACCCACGCTAGTATAACAGTAACAAGTCGGAGCTCCCGGCACTGACGCTGGTATGACAGTAACACGTCGGAGCTCCCGTAACCCACGCTAGTATAACAGTAACAAGTCGGAGCTCCCGTCACCCACGCTAGTATAACAGTAACAAGTCGGAGCTCCCGGCACTGACGCTGGTATAACAGTAACAAGTCGGAGCTCGCGTCCCTGACGCTGGTATAACAGTAACAAGTCAGAGCTCTAGTCACTGACATTGGTATAACAGTAACAAGTCAGAGCTCTAGTCACTGACGTTGGTATAACAGTTCCAAGTCAGAGCTCGCGTCCCTGACGTTGGTATAACAGTAACAAGTCGGAGCATCCGTCCCTGACGTTGGTATAACAGTAACAAGTCGGAGCATCCGTCCCTGACGCTGGTATGACCGTAACAAGTCGGAGCATCCGTCCCTGACGTTGGTATAACAGTAACAAGTCGGAACATCCGTCCCTGACGCTGATATGACCGTAACAAGTCAGAGCTCTAGTCACTGACGTTGGTATAACAGTAACAAGTCAGAGCTCCAGTCACTGGTGTTGGTATAACAGTAACAAGTCAGAACTCCAGTCACTGACGTTGGTATAACAGTAACACGTCGGAGCTCCCGTCACCCACGCTGGTATAACAGTAACAAGTCGAGTTCCAGTCACCCACGCTAGTATAACAGTAACAAGTCGGAGCTCCCTTCACTGACGCTGGTATAACAGTAACAAGTCGAGCTCCCGTCACTGGCGCTGGTATAACAGTAACAAGTCGGGGCTCCCGTCACCCACGCTAGTATAACAGTAACAAGTCGGAGCTCCCGTCACTGACGCTGGTATAACAGTAACAAGTCGGAGCTCCCGTCACTGACGCTGGTATAACAGTAACAAGTCGGAGCTCCCGTCACTGACGCTGGTATAACAGTAACAAGTCGGAGCTCCCGTCACTGACGCTTGTATAACAGTAACAAGTCGGAGCTCCCGTCCCTGACGCTGGTATAACAGTAACAAGTCGGAGCATCCGTCCCTGACGTTGGTATAACAGTAACAAGTCGGAGCATCCGTCCCTGACGTTGGTATAACAGTAACAAGTCGGAGCATCCGTCCCTGACGTTGGTATAACAGTAACAAGTCGGAACATCCGTCCCTGACGCTGATATAACAGTAACAAGTCGGAGTTCCCGTCACCCACGCTGGTATAACAGTAACAAGTCGGAGCTCTCGTCACCCACGCTAGTATAACAGTAACACGTCGGAGCTCTCGTCACCCACGCTGGTATAACAGTAACAAGTCGAGTTCCAGTCACCCACGCTGGTATAACAGTAACAAGTCGGAGCTCCCGTCACCCACGCTAGTATAACAGTAACAAGTCGAGTTCCAGTCACCCACGCTAGTATAACAGTAACAAGTCGGAGCTCCAGTCACTGACGCTGGTATAACAGTAACAAGTTGGAGCTCCCGTCACTGACGCTGGTATAACAGTAACAAGTCGGGGCTCCCGTCACCCACGCTTGTATAACAGTAACAAGTCGAGTTCCCGTCACTGGCGTTGATATAACAGTAATAAGTCGGAGCTCCCGTCACCCACGCTAGTATAACAGTAACAAGTCGGAGCTCGCGTCCCTGACGCTGGTATAACAGTAACAAGTCGGAGCTCCCGTCACTGACGCTGGTATAACAGTAACAAGTCAGAGCTCCCGTCATTGACGCTGGTATAACAGTAACAAGTCGGAGCTCCCGTCACCCACGCTAGTATAACAGTAACAAGTCGGAGCTCCCGTCACCCACGCTAGTATAACAGTAACAAGTCGGAGCTCCCGTCACCCACGCTAGTATAACAGTAACAAGTCGAGTTCCAGTCACCCACGCTAGTATAACAGTAACAAGTCGGAGTTCCAGTCACCCACGCTAGTATAACAGTAACAAGTCGGAGCTCCGGTCACCCATGCTAGTATAACAGTAACAAGTCGGGGCTCCCGTCACTGACGCTGGTATAACAGTAACAAGTCGGAGCTCACGTCACCCACGCTAGTATAACAGTAACAAGTCGGAGCTCACGTCACCCACGCTAGTATAACAGTAACGAGTCGGAGTTCCAGTCACCCACGCTAGTATAACAGTAACAAGTCGGAGCTCCCGTCACCCACGCTAGTATAACAGTAACAAGTCGGAGCTCCCGTCACTGACGCTGGTATAACAGTAACAAGTCGGAGCTCCCTTCACTGACGCTGGTATAACAGTAACAAGTCGGAGCTACCGTCACCCACGCTGGTATAACAGTAACAAGTCGAGTTCCAGTCACCCACGCTAGTATAACAGTAACAAGTCGGAGCTCCCGTCACCCACGCTGGTATAACAGTAACAAGTCGGAGCTCCCGTCACTGACACAAGTATAACAGTAACAAGTCGGAGCTCCAATCACCCACGCTAGTATAACAGTAACAAGTCGGAGCTCCCGGCACTGACGCTGGTATGACAGTAACACGTCGGAGCTCCCGTAACCCACGCTAGTATAACAGTAACAAGTCGGAGCTCCCGTCACCCACGCTAGTATAACAGTAACAAGTCGGAGCTCCCGGCACTGACGCTGGTATAACAGTAACAAGTCGGAGCTCGCGTCCCTGACGCTGGTATAACAGTAACAAGTCAGAGCTCTAGTCACTGACATTGGTATAACAGTAACAAGTCAGAGCTCTAGTCACTGACGTTGGTATAACAGTTCCAAGTCAGAGCTCGCGTCCCTGACGTTGGTATAACAGTAACAAGTCGGAGCATCCGTCCCTGACGTTGGTATAACAGTAACAAGTCGGAGCATCCGTCCCTGACGCTGGTATGACCGTAACAAGTCGGAGCATCCGTCCCTGACGTTGGTATAACAGTAACAAGTCGGAACATCCGTCCCTGACGCTGATATGACCGTAACAAGTCAGAGCTCTAGTCACTGACGTTGGTATAACAGTAACAAGTCAGAGCTCCAGTCACTGGTGTTGGTATAACAGTAACAAGTCAGAACTCCAGTCACTGACGTTGGTATAACAGTAACAAGTCGGAGCTCCCGTCACCCACGCTGGTATAACAGTAACAAGTCGAGTTCCAGTCACCCACGCTAGTATAACAGTAACAAGTCGGAGCTCCCTTCACTGACGCTGGTATAACAGTAACAAGTCGGAGCTCCCGTCACCCACGCTGGTATAACAGTAACAAGTCGAGTTCCAGTCACCCACGCTAGTATAACAGTAACAAGTCGGAGCTCCCGTCACCCACGCTAGTATAACAGTAACAAGTCGGAGCTCTCGTCACCCACGCTGGTATAACAGTAACAAGTCGGAGCTCCCGTCACCCACGCTAGTATAACAGTAACAAGTCGGAGCTCCCGGCACTGACGCTTGTATAACAGTAACAAGTTGGAGCTCGCGTCCCTGACGCTGGTATAACAGTAACAAGTCGGAGCATCCGTCCCTGACGTTGGTATAACAGTAACAAGTCGGAGCATCCGTCCCTGACGTTGGTATAACAGTAACAAGTCGGAGCATCCGTCCCTGACGTTGGTATAACAGTAACAAGTCGGAGCATCCGTCCCTGACGTTGGTATAACAGTAACAAGTCGGAGCATCCGTCCCTGACGTTGGTATAACAGTAACAAGTCGGAGCATCCGTCCCTGACGCTAGTATAACAGTAACAAGTCGGAGCATCCGTCCCTGACGCTTGTATGACCGTAACAAGTCAGAGCTCCAGTCACTGACGTTGGTATAACAGTAACAAGTCAGAGCTCGCGTCCCTGACGTTGGTATAACAGTAACAAGTCGGAGCATCCGTCCCTGACGTTGGTATAACAGTAACAAGTCGGAGCATCCGTCCCTGACGCTGGTATGACCGTAACAAGTCGGAGCATCCGTCCCTGACGTTGGTATAACAGTAACAAGTAGGAGCATCCGTCCCTGACGTTGGTATAACAGTAACAAGTCGGAGCATCCGTCCCTGACGTTGGTATAACAGTAACAAGTCGGAGCATCCGTCCCTGACGCTGGTATGACCGTAACAAGTCGGAGCATCCGTCCCTGACGTTGGTATAACAGTAACAAGTCAGAGCTCCAGTCACTGGTGTTGGTATAACAGTAACAAGTCAGAACTCCAGTCACTGACGTTGGTATAACAGTAACAAGTCGGAGCTCCCGTCACCCACGCTAGTATAACAGTAACACGTCGGAGCTCCCGTCACCCACGCTAGCATAACAGTAACAAGTCGGAGCTCCCGTCACTGACGCTGGTATGACAGTAACAAGTCGGAGCTCCCGTCACTGGCATTGGTATAACAGTAACAAGTCAGAGCTCGCGTCCCTGACGTTGGTATACCAGTAACAAGTCGGAGCATCCGTCCCTGACGTTGGTATAACAGTAACAAGTCGGAACATCCATCCCTGACGCTGATATGACCGTAACTAGTCAGAGCTCTAGTCACTGACGTTGGTATAACAGTAACAAGTCAGAGCTCCAGTCACTGACATTGGTATAACAGTAACAAGTCAGAGCTCCAGTCACTGACGTTGGTATAACAGTAACAAGTCAGAGCTCCAGTCACTGGTGTTGGTATAACAGTAACAAGTCAGAACTCCAGTCACTGACGTTGATATAACAGTAATAAGTCGAGTTCCAGTCACCCACGCTAGTATAACAGTAACAAGTCGGAGCTCCCTTCACTGACGCTGGTATAACAGTAACAAGTTGAAGCTCCCGTCACCCACGCTAGTATAACAGTAACAAGTCGGAGCTCCCGTCACCCACGCTAGTATAACAGTAAAAAGTCGGAGCTCTCGTCACCCACGCTGGCATAACAGTAACAAGTCGGAGCTCCCGTCACCCACGCTAGTATAACAGTAACAAGTCGGAGCTCCCGGCACTGACGCTGGTATAACAGTAACAAGTCGGAGCTCGCGTGCCTGACGCTGGTATAACAGTAACAAGTCGGAGCATCCGTCCCTGACGTTGGTATAACAGTAACAAGTCGGAGCATCCGTCCCTGACGTTGGTATAACAGTAACAAGTCGGAGCATCCGTCCCTGACGTTGGTATAACAGTAACAAGTCGGAGCATCCGTCCCTGACGTTGGTATAACAGTAACAAGTCGGAGCATCCGTCCCTGACGTTGGCATAACAGTAACAAGTCGGAGCATCCGTCCCTGACGTTGGTATAACAGTAACAAGTCGGAGCATCCGTCCCTGACGCTAGTATAACAGTAACAAGTCGGAGCATCCGTCCCTGACGCTGGTATGACCGTAACAAGTCAGAGCTCCAGTCACTGACGTTGGTATAACAGTAACAAGTCAGAGCTCTAGTCACTGACGTTGGTATAACAGTAACAAGTCAGAGCTCTAGTCACTGACGTTGGTATAACAGTAACAAGTCGGAGCTCCCGTCACTGGCGTCGGTATAACAGTACCAAGTCAGAGCTCGCGTCCCTGACGTTGGTATAACAGTAACAAGTCGGAGCATCCGTCCCTGACGTTGGTATAACAGTAACAAGTCGGAGCATCCGTCCCTGACGCTGGTATGACCGTAACAAGTCGGAGCATCCGTCCCTGACGTTGGTATAACAGTAACAAGTCGGAGCATCCGTCCCTGACGTTGGTATAACAGTAACAAGTCGGAGCATCCGTCCCTGACGTTGGTATAACAGTAACAAGTCGGAGCTCTCGTCACCCACGCTAGTATAACAGTAACACGTCGGAGCTCTCGTCACCCACGCTGGTATAACAGTAACAAGTCGAGTTCCAGTCACCCACGCTGGTATAACAGTAACAAGTCGGAGCTCCCGTCACCCACGCTAGTATAACAGTAACAAGTCGAGTTCCAGTCACCCACGCTAGTATAACAGTAACTAGTCGGAGCTCCAGTCACTGACGCTGGTATAACAGTAACAAGTTGGAGCTCCCGTCACTGACGCTGGTATAACAGTAACAAGTCGGGGCTCCCGTCACCCACGCTAGTATAACAGTAACAAGTCGGAGCTCGCGTCACTGGCGTTGATATAACAGTAATACGTCGGGGCTCCCGTCACCCACGCTAGTATAACAGTAACAAGTCGGAGCTCGCGTCCCTGACGCTGGTATAACAGTAACAAGTCGGAGCTCCCGTCACTGACGCTGGTATAACAGTAACAAGTCAGAGCTCCCGTCATTGACGCTGGTATAACAGTAACAAGTCGGAGCTCCCGTCACCCACGCTAGTATAACAGTAACAAGTCGGAGCTCCCGTCACCCACGCTAGTATAACAGTAACAAGTCGGAGCTCCCGTCACCCACGCTAGTATAACAGTAACTAGTCGGAGTTCCAGTCACCCACGCTAGTATAACAGTAACAAGTCGAGTTCCAGTCACCCACGCTAGTATAACAGTAACAAGTCGGAGTTCCAGTCACCCACGCTAGTATAACAGTAACAAGTCGGAGCTCCGGTCACCCATGCTAGTATAACAGTAACAAGTCGGGGCTCCCGTCACTGACGCTGGTATAACAGTAACAAGTCGGAGCTCACGTCACCCACGCTAGTATAACAGTAACAAGTCGGAGCTCACGTCACCTACGCTAGTATAACAGTAACGAGTCGGAGTTCCAGTCACCCACGCTAGTATAACAGTAACAAGTCGGAGCTCCCGTCACCCACGCTAGTATAACAGTAACAAGTCGGAGTTCCCGTCACCCACGCTAGTATAACAGTAACAAGTCGGAGCTCCCGTCACTGACGCTGGTATAACAGTAACAAGTCGGAGCTCCCTTCACTGACGCTGGTATAACAGTAACAAGTCGGAGCTCCCGTCACCCACGCTGGTATAACAGTAACAAGTCGAGTTCCAGTCACCCACGCTAGTATAACAGTAACAAGTCGGAGCTCCCTTCACTGACGCTGGTATAACAGTAACAAGTCGGAGCTACCGTCACCCACGCTGGTATAACAGTAACAAGTCGAGTTCCAGTCACCCACGCTAGTATAACAGTAACAAGTCGGAGCTCCCGTCACCCACGCTAGTATAACAGTAACAAGTCGGAGCTCTCGTCACCCACGCTGGTATAACAGTAACAAGTCGGAGCTCCCGTCACTGATACAAGTATAACAGTAACAAGTCGGAGCTCCAATCACCCACGCTGGTATGACAGTAACACGTCGGAGCTCCCGTAACCCACGCTAGTATAACAGTAACAAGTCGGAGCTCCCGTCACCCACGCTAGTATAACAGTAACAAGTCGGAGCTCCCGGCACTGACGCTGGTATAACAGTAACAAGTCGGAGCTCGCGTCCCTGACGCTGGTATAACAGTAACAAGTCAGAGCTCTAGTCACTGACGTTGGTATAACAGTAACAAGTCAGAGCTCTAGTCACTGACGTTGGTATAACAGTAACAAGTCGGAGCTCCCGTCACTGGCGTCGGTATAACAATTCCAAGTCAGAGCTCGCGTCCCTGACGTTGGTATAACAGTAACAAGTCGGAGCATCCGTCCCTGACGTTGGTATAACAGTAACAAGTCGGAGCATCCGTCCCTGACGCTAGTATGACCGTAACAAGTCGGAGCATCCGTCCCTGACGTTGGTATAACAGTAACAAGTCGGAGCATCCGTCCCTGACGTTGGTATAACAGTAACAAGTCGGAGCATCCGTCCCTGACGTTGGTATAACAGTAACAAGTCGGAACATCCGTCCCTGACGCTGATATGACCGTAACAAGTCAGAGCTCCCGTCATTGACGCTGGTATAACAGTAACAAGTCAGAGCTCCAGTCACTGACGTTGGTATAACAGTAACAAGTCAGAGCTCCAGTCACTGGTGTTGGTATAACAGTAACAAGTCAGAACTCCAGTCACTGACGATGGTATAACAGTAACAAGTCGGAGCTCCCGTCACCCACGCTGGTATAACAGTAACAAGTCGAGTTCCAGTCACCCACGCTAGTATAACAGTAACAAGTCGGAGCTCCCTTCACTGACGCTGTTATAACAGTAACAAGTCGGAGCTCCCGTCACCCACGCTGGTATAACAGTAACAAGTCGAGTTCCAGTCACCCATGCTAGTATAACAGTAACAAGTCGGAGCTCCCGTCACCCACGCTAGTATAACAGTAACAAGTCGGAGCTCTCGTCACCCACGCTGGTATAACAGTAACAAGTCGGAGCTCCCGTCACCCACGCTAGTATAACAGTAACAAGTCGGAGCTCCCGGCACTGACGCTGGTATAACAGTAACAAGTTGGAGCTCGCGTCCCTGACGCTGGTATAACAGTAGCAAGTCGGAGCATCCGTCCCTGACGTTGGTATAACAGTAACAAGTCGGAGCATCCGTCCCTAACGTTGGTATAACAGTAACAAGTCGGAGCATCCGTCCCTGACGTTGGTATAACAGTAACAAGTCGGAGCATCCGTCCCTGACGTTGGTATAACAGTAACAAGTCGGAGCATCCGTCCCTGACGTTGGTATAACAGTAACAAGTCGGAGCATCCGTCCCTGACGCTAGTATAACAGTAACAAGTCGGAGCATCCGTCCCTGACGCTTGTATGACCGTAACAAGTCAGAGCTCCAGTCACTGACGTTGGTATAACAGTAACAAGTCAGAGCTCGCGTCCCTGACGTTGGTATAACAGTAACAAGTCGGAGCATCCGTCCCTGACGTTGGTATAACAGTAACAAGTCGGAGCATCCGTCCCTGACGCTGGTATGACCGTAACAAGTCGGAGCATCCGTCCCTGACGTTGGTATAACAGTAACAAGTAGGAGCATCCGTCCCTGACGTTGGTATAACAGTAACAAGTCGGAGCATCCGTCCCTGACGTTGGTATAACAGTAACAAGTCGGAGCATCCGTCCCTGACGCTGGTATGACCGTAACAAGTCGGAGCATCCGTCCCTGACGTTGGTATAACAGTAACAAGTAGGAGCATCCGTCCCTGACTTTGGTATAACAGTAACAAGTCGGAGCATCCGTCCCTGACGTTGGTATAACAGTAACAAGTCGGAGCATCCGTCCCTGACGTTGGTATAACAGTAGCAAGTCGGAGCATCCGTCCCTGACGCTGATATGACCGTAACAAGTCAGAGCTCTAGTCACTGACGTTGGTATAACAGTAACAAGTCAGAACTCCAGTCACTGACGTTGGTATAACAGTAACAAGTCACAGCTCCAGTCACTGGTGTTGGTATAACAGTAACAAGTCAGAACTCCAGTCACTGACGTTGGTATAACAGTAACAAGTCGGAGCTCCCGTCACCCACGCTAGTATAACAGTAACACGTCGGAGCTCCCGTCACCCACGCTAGCATAACAGTAACAAGTCGGAGCTCCCGTCACTGACGCTGGTATGACAGTAACAAGTCGGAGCTCCCGTCACTGGCATTGGTATAACAGTAACAAGTCAGAGCTCGCGTCCCTGACGTTGGTATACCAGTAACAAGTCGGAGCATCCGTCCCTGACGTTGGTATAACAGTAACAAGTCGGAACATCCATCCCTGACGCTGATATGACCGTAACTAGTCAGAGCTCTAGTCACTGACGTTGGTATAACAGTAACAAGTCAGAGCTCCAGTCACTGACATTGGTATAACAGTAACAAGTCAGAGCTCCAGTCACTGACGTTGGTATAACAGTAACAAGTCAGAGCTCCAGTCACTGGTGTTGGTATAACAGTAACAAGTCAGAACTCCAGTCACTGACGTTGATATAACAGTAATAAGTCGAGTTCCAGTCACCCACGCTAGTATAACAGTAACAAGTCGGAGCTCCCTTCACTGACGCTGGTATAACAGTAACAAGTTGGAGCTCCCGTCACCCACGCTGGTATAACAGTAACAAGTCGAGTTCCAGTCACCCACGCTAGTATAACAGTAACAAGTCGGAGCTCCCGTCACCCACGCTAGTATAACAGTAAAAAGTCGGAGCTCTCGTGACCCACGCTGGCATAACAGTAACAAGTCGGAGCTCCCGTCACCCACGCTAGTATAACAGTAACAAGTCGGAGCTCCCGGCACTGACGCTGGTATAACAGTAACAAGTCGGAGCTCGCGTCCCTGACGCTGGTATAACAGTAACAAGTCGGAGCATCCGTCCCTGACGTTGGTATAACAGTAACAAGTCGGAGCATCCGTCCCTGACGTTGGTATAACAGTAACAAGTCGGAGCATCCGTCCCTGACGTTGGTATAACAGTAACAAGTCGGAGCATCCGTCCCTGACGTTGGTATAACAGTAACAAGTCGGAGCATCCGTCCCTGACGTTGGCATAACAGTAACAAGTCGGAGCATCCGTCCCTGACGTTGGTATAACAGTAACAAGTCGGAGCATCCGTCCCTGACGCTAGTATAACAGTAACAAGTCGGAGCATCCGTCCCTGACGCTGGTATGACCGTAACAAGTCAGAGCTCCAGTCACTGACGTTGGTATAACAGTAACAAGTCAGAGCTCTAGTCACTGACGTTGGTATAACAGTAACAAGTCAGAGCTCTAGTCACTGACGTTGGTATAACAGTAACAAGTCGGAGCATCCGTCCCTGACGTTGGTATAACAGTAACAAGTCGGAGCATCCGTCCCTGACGTTGGTATAACAGTAACAAGTCGGAGCATCCGTCCCTGACGCTGGTATGACCGTAACAAGTCGGAGCATCCGTCCCTGACGTTGGTTTAACAGTAACAAGTCGGAGCATCCGTCCCTGACGTTGGTATAACAGTAACAAGTCGGAGCATCCGTCCCTGACGTTGGTATAACAGTAACAAGTCGGAGCATCCGTCCCTGACCTTGGTATAACAGTAACAAGTCGGAGCATTCGTCCCTGACGCTGATATGACCGTAACAAGTCAGAGCTCTAGTCACTGACGTTGGTATAACAGTAACAAGTCAGAGCTCCAGTCACTGACGTTGGTATAACAGTAACAAGTCAGAGATCCCGTCCCCACGCTAGTATAACAGTAACACGTCGGAGCTCCCGTCACCCACGCTAGCATAACAGTAACAAGTCGGAGCTCCCGTCACTGACGCTGGTATGACAGTAACAAGTCGAGGAGTTCCCGTAACTGACGCTGGTATGACCGTAACAAGTCAGAGCACCCGTCACTGACGTTGGTATGACAGTAACAAGTCGGAGCTCCCGTCACTGGCATTGGTATAACAGTAACAAGTCAGAGCTCGCGTCCCTGACGTTGGTATAACAGTAACAAGTCGGAGCATCCGTCCCTGACGTTGGTATAACAGTAACAAGTCGGAGCATCCGTCCCTGACGTTGGTATAACAGTAACAAGTCGGAGCATCCGTCCCTGACGTTGGTATAACAGTAACAAGTCGGAGCATCCGTCCCTGACGTTGGTATAACAGTAACACGTCGGAGCATCCGTCCCTGACGTTGGTATAACAGTAACAAGTCGGAGCATCCGTCCCTGACGTTGGTTTAACAGTAACAAGTCGGAGCATCCGTCCCTGACGCTAGTATAACAGTAACAAGTCGGAGCATCCGTCCCTGACGCTGGTTTGACCGTAACAAGTCAGAGTTCTAGTCACTGACGTTGGTATAACAGTAACAAGTCAGAGCTCCAGTCACTGACGTTGGTATGACAGTAACAAGTCAGAACTCCAGTCACTGACGTTGGTATAACAGTAACAAGTCGGAGCATCCGTCCCTGACGCTGGTATGACCGTAAAAAGTCAGAGCTCCCGTCACTGGCGTTGGTATAACAGTAACAAGTCAGAGCTCTAGTCACTGACGTTGGTATAACAGTAACAAGTCAGAGCTCTAGTCACTGACGCTGGTATAACAGTAACAAATCAGAGCACTAGTCACTGACGTTGGTATAACAGTAACACGTCAGAGCTCCAGTCACTGACGTTGGTATAACAGTAACAAGTCAGAGCTCCAGTCACTGACGTTGGTATAACAGTGACAAGTCGGAGCTCCCACATTTAGAGTGAAACTCGTAGAGTAACTGAAATAATGTACTTGGTGTGGGTGTCTTTTGGTACGTATATTCATCGTTACCCCCTGGTTAATGGGGGCGACGCCTCCAGTAGTATGCCAGTCATGTTTTTATTTGGAGGATACTGTAAGATACACCAGAAGCATCCCTGGTTATTTTACATGCCCGTGTATAACGCCGATACATTTTACATGCCCGTGTATAACGCCGATACATTTTACATGCCCGTGTATAACGCCGATACATTTTACATGCCCGTGTATAACGCCGATACATTTTACATGCCCGTGTATAACGCCGATACATTTTACATGACCGTGTATAACGCCGATACATTTTACATGCCCGTGTATAACGCCGATACATTTTACATGCCCGTGTATAACGCCGATACATTTTACATGCCCGTGTATAACGCCGATACATTTTACATGCCCGTGTATAACGCCGATACATTTTACATGACCGTGTATAACGCCGATACATTTTACATGACCGTGTATAACGCCGATACATTTTACATGCCCGTGTATAACGCCGATCCATTTTACGTGCCCGTGTATAATGCCGATACATTTTACCTGCCCGTGTATAACGCCGATACATTTTACATGACCGTGTATAACGCCGATACATTTTACATGACCGTGTATAACGCCGATACATTTTACATGCCCGTGTATAACGCCGATACATTTTACATGACCGTGTATAACGCCGATACATTTTACATGCCCGTGTATAACGCCGATACATTTTACATGCCCGTGTATAACGCCGATACATTTTACATGCCCGTGTATAACGCCGATACATTTTACATGCCCGTGTATAACGCCGATACATTTTACATGCCCGTGTATAACGCCGATACATGCTGTACCTTGGTTTATAGTCCCATCTGAAATAATGTTAATATCAGACCATATAGGGCGGGACGGGTTCGAACCTATGAGTCCTCCTGTATTCGCAGCCAACGTGTTATCCACTGGACCACTGGCCATCTGTAACTGAAATCAACCAGAGGGCTTCCTTTCAAACACATAATGTTACCTATTGTGCCCGACTGTGATGTCTTAATCACTTGGTTCAATACAGTTCGTACTAATTCATATCATTGTCCGTATGATATCGTTTTTCCCCGTTGTTGTTTTTATTTAAGTTTATTTCTCGTCGCTACTGGTTGCCCATTTAAGCGACGGCCAGTTTACCTAGCACCATCTTCCCTGGCCGGCTCGAGCGGTTAACCAGTACCAGTGCCCCGATCTCCGTATGAAACTGCCAACTTTTTCATATAAAGAGACACGGTCTGAGGAGCTGGAACCCGTGACCATAAGTGATGCTAGGTTACAGTGGTATACAAGTCAGCTACCTTAACAACTCGACCACGGAGGCGGTCCCGTATGATACCATAGTGGTGATTGTATCTTATGCTCGGCGAAACAATTGAATAACATTCATTTTGGCTGTAGCTCAATAAATTATTACGAGCTTTTCCGTAAATCTATCGTGAACAACCCGAACTGTGCATGCCAAACAATTACTTATTTTAGTGTCGCATTTGACAAACTTACCTAGATAACATTAACCTATAGCAATCTTATCTACGGCAATGAACGTCTGAATAACCACCAAAACGTGCAACTTTCATAAAGTACAACAATTCATTGTTGCATCCAAGCGATTCACTCATTGATCTACGAACACACGGGACGGACTGAGAGGGGAGCATGCATTTTCTTTTCAAATATTTTGCAGCACTTTCAATTACAATCTGGAAATATGGACTATATTTTTGTTTAAAACAAACAATATTATAAGTTGACCATTTCATAATACATATAATTTCTTTAATCGGATAATTAGACTTTATGTTTACCATGGAGATGAATTTACATAAGCTTTGTATTAAGCTTGTTTTCAGATCCTATTTGTCTTACAATCATTTATAATAGTTGTATATATGTATATATATGTAACAGAATAAATAAATAATGTATAAACTAATTGAATAACGTCGACTTTTAGCTTACTTTCCTTTTAATTAGTATCGACAGTACCCATTTCTACAGGATACTACGTTAGCGAAGTTAAATGAATTATAAACAAGATCAATCAAGATTTGTTAAATGAACTGAGAATGTTAAATGATGAAGAATGCTACATGTTGCTAAGTGTTGCTAGGGAGGCGTTTGGGATCATTTACTACATGTTTTATGTACGAAATGTTCACGCGCATTTAATTAAGGGCCGTTGATTCAAGTTCAATGGTTTATTGACAACAACAATAAAGTTTAATGTCACAAACACAATCGAAAATATAGAAATGGTGGAATATTAATATAAACACGTCTACCATTTGTTGGAGCATGCGCGATTGGTTAATAGTGTGCATACGTCCATTGGCTAAGACGTCATGACGCCATAATGTACATACGCCAGCGTGATAACGCAACGTCAGAATCATTCCTCATTTGAGATATACAAGAGTCAAGATGCCTTCTACATCAAAGTCTTTAGATAAGCGATTTACGCTGATGGAAACTGAACGACGGTTCAAGAAAGCCTGCGATCAGATTGTTCTACTCAACAAACGCCTCCTGGACGTTAAGATACGCTACAAGAGAGCAAAGAACAACAGGAACAAGGTGTTCGAGACCAGACTACGACGGCAGTTAACTGTTATCGAGAGTACAAACTGCATGTACCACAAGTACGCCCACACTAAAGCAGAACTGGTCGCGAAACTCCGTGGAGAGCTGTTTAACGAGATCGTCAATATCGTGTCGGAATAAGCGCCCGTGAATACACCGCTTGCCGGCTTCTAAAAATTGGTCCACACCAGGACCATCCAAATATCTCGAAAGATGTACCTTTCAGATTGTCAAAACATCATTTTTCAAATGTAATTTAGTATATTTAATTAAAGTAGCAGTTATTTGTGTTTGTTCATATTTATTCATTCGTATACCCCTCTCTCATTCCATCTCCTTCAGTCTATCCATCGCCTCCCACTTCCCCTCTCTCCCCCCTTCCTCTCTCTATCTTTCTCCCCCTCTCTTTATCTCTATATCGCCTCTCTCTCCCTCTCTGTATCTCTATATCGCCTCTCTAACTCTCTCTTTCGATCGCTTTCTCTCTTTATCTCTATATCGCCTCTCTCCCTCTCTCTGTATCTCTATATCGCCTCTCTAACTCTCTATTTCGATCGCTCTCTCTCTCTCTCTTTATCTCTATGTCGCCTCTCCCCCGCTAGCTCGCTCTCCCTCCCTCTCTCTTTATCTATATATCGCCTCTCTCCCTCTCTTTTTATCTCTATATCGCGTCTCTAACTCTCTCTCTTTCGACCTCTCTCTCCCTCTCTCTTTATCTCTATGTCACCCCTCTCTCTCTCCCCTCGCTCGCTATCCCTCCCTCCCTCCCTCCTGTAGGACCACCCTCCTCACTGTTGGTCATCCCGCAACAGCAAATAAACGGATCTGACAGTTAGATATCTGGCCGTCTCGGTTGCTCCAGGGTCTGGCCATACCTCCACCACTTCCGATGGTGGTCAGCGATGGTGAAGTGTGTGTACCTTATCGCAGGTTCGACACACGAAGATCCACGTACCTTACGCTGCTGCTGCGAGATGTGACCCGACCGCAACGTGCACACCATGAGGAGATTGGCCGGGGGAAAAGTAACTCTTTACGCGCATATATATTCAGCATGTTATACTTAACGCGACGTGCACACCACGAGGAGATCGGCCGGGGGAAAAGTAACTCTTTACGCGCAGATATATACAGCATGTTATTCTTAATCACAGTTCCGGCCTCAAAATTCCGCTCGCCCACATGGTTCGCCGGCGGCGAGGGTATATAAGTTCAATCATCAACATTCCGATTCGTTTTCAAAATAAAAACGTTTAGGAAATCGGGAATGCTAAAGTACTGTAATTGAGGGTATATTCTTGTCTAACATAATTACTTCCCAATTGTTTTAATGCCAGCCACGATGCCAGGCACCAGGTAGGTAGGCAATTAAACTGCACGCATTGCTTAATTATTATTCTACATAATTCACATAGAGCAATGTGTTCTATGTTGACTCTGTACAGTGTAGAATAACAATGCGAGGCATCGTTGCTTTTTCTATTACCTCCCTTGTCAGATAAAGTCCGATTTATCACGAAATGAAAATATGTCCTTTTAGTTGGAATCCTTTGTTTTTATTGTTGTTCCCTAACCAGATGTTGCGGTATGATAACTGTGATTTTATCCAAATCATGTTATTTAATCGATAATATTTTGTTACAACATCTGGCATGTAAACGAAATTAGGAGGTTATTGTGCAATATGGATATGGTGTCTTCTGTATCTTGCAATATTCTCTAAAATATTAAATTAGTTTATACAATGGTTGGCTCAATTGCGAAACAAGTCCATACAACTTATATTAATCACTCTCGCGATCTCATTCCTGATGGCCACGAGGGAGAGAATAGGCAATGTGGAATTTAAATGACTTGCCCAAAAGCACACTCCTAACGGATCCAGCGGGGCTCGAACTCCGGGCCTTTCACACCCGAAGTGAAGCTACCAGTGCGCTATCACAACTTCGACATATTAAATTGAGTAATCAGTATAGTGTAGACGTCGCTCCGACATTGTGGGATCCGTCGCTCTGACATTGTGGGATCCGTCGCTCCGACATTGTGGGATCCGTCGCTCCGACATTGTGGGATCCGTCGCTCCGACATTGTGGGATCCGTCGCTCCGACATTGTGGGAGACGTCGCTCCGACATTGTGGGATCCGTCGCTCCGACATTGTGGGAGACGTCGCTCCGACATTGTGGGAGATCACTCCGACAAGACGTCGCTCCGACATTGTGGGATACGTCGCTCCGACATTGTGGGAGACGTCGCTCCGACATTGCGGGATCCGTCGCTCCGACATTGCTGGGATACGTCGCTCCGACATTGTGGGAGACGTCACTCCGACATTGCGGGATACGTCGCTCCGACATTGTGGGATACGTCGCTCCGACATTGCGGGAGACGTGTCCGCTACCGGGAGACGTTGTGTGCGGGAGACGTCGCTTCCGACATTGCGGGAGTCGTCGCTCCGACATTGCGGGAGACGTCACTCCGACATTGCGGGAGACGTCGCTCCGACATTGCGGGATACGTCGCTCCGACATTGCGGGAGACGTCGCTCCGACATTGCGGGATACGTCGCTCCGACATTGTGGGAGACATCGCTCCGACATTGTGGGATCCGTCGCTCCGACATTGTGGGATCCGTCGCTCCGACATTGTGGGATCCGTCGCTCCGACATTGTGGGAGACGTCGCTCCGACATTGTGGGAGACGTCGCTCCGACATTGTGGGATCCGTCGCTCCGACATTGCGGGATCCGTCGCTCCGACAGTGTGGGAGACGTCGCTCCGACATTGCGGGAGACGTCGCTCCGACATTGCGGGAGACGTCGCTCCGACATTGCGTGGGCGCCGGTAAATATCCACTTAATAATAATTAACTGAACAGTGCATGTAAACAGTAACCTGGACAAGATAGGCAGTAAGTAAGTAAGTAAGTAAGAAAGTCTAAGGTCCCCATCAGGGGTTTGACTTATAGGAAGATAGAGATATAACACGACGCAGACACATCCATTGTAATATTGTCCTGTTTATATGATATTAATCACGCACGAATCAATAGTTATACCACTAAACCACTTTCATATCGTGTCAAGTTATGTAATCAGAATTTGCAGGGTCTGTTATAAGGTAGTATCTAGCTGACGATATATTGATGTCGGAAGTATTTACATTGTCAATGCTAATGCACTGCGAAGTTTGACAGCTTAAATTTTTTTCAAAAACATTACTATCAATTACTTCTAATGAACATTACATATAATAAATTATGCTATAAATTTTCTCTCGATTCTTTCAACGCAAGTCGTCACGAACATCTACGCTCCTCGTGGCGATGGGTTCCATATAATGAGGTCTCGAGAGTGATTAATATAAGTTGTAATAACTTGTTTCGCAATCGAGCTAAAATAAATGTGTATAAACTAACATCTACGCTGGCAGTATAGTCGTCACGAACAACTACAACTGGCAGTATAGTCGTCACGAACAACTACAACTGGCAGTATAGTCGTCACGAACATCTACGCTGGCAGTATAGTCGTCACGAACAACTACAACTGGCAGTATTGTCGTCACGAACAACTACAACTGGCAGTATAGTCGTCACGAACAACTACAACTGGCAGTATAGTCGTCACGAACAACTACAACTGGCAGTATAGTCGTCACGAACAACTACAACTGGCAGTATTGTCGTCACGAACAACTACAACTGGCAGTATAGTCGTCAAGAACAACTACAACTGGCAGTATAGTCGTCAAGAACAACTACAACTGGCAGTATAGAGAACACTCCTAATGGAGTAGCTTAGTACACACATAACTGTAGTCTGTACACTATTGTACTTCAGTAGCACGACTTAATAGTGCATTATTATTATTGAGACGTTTTATTATTTAAGAAATAATAAGTATCAACCGTATAAATGAACACAAGTTGTAACTGATCAATAATTTTATTATTTTGTCAAATAAAACTGTACAGAATAGTAACTGAAACGTTACTTAACAGAAAAACAAGACGGACAAGAGATTATCTGATTCTAAAAATAGCTCACTTCCCACGGTAATATTTAAAAACATCACGTGACTTTCATTCATAAAACTTTACACGCATTGTATAAATGGAATAGCCAAAACACGATGCGCGCGCAGCATATTTCAAGGTAGGTATATCGCAGAATAACCCGAGGTAGATTTTACTCTATAAGTATGTATGTTATTAGCTGGGTCGTGTTAAAATTAACGTTAATCTGGGCGACGTCTCCAGAAATATAATAATTGTGTTATATTGGGGGGGGGGGGGTATGTATGATGCAGAACACTCACAATCCATTATATTATGATATTCTTTATTAATGTTTAACATGTAGTTATGTTCGCATGTATTCATGTTTCAACGTTCCTAACTCTATAACACAATTGCAAAAGCCAAGCGAAATACATACAATCTTTGCAGAGGAGAAGAATTATATAAGACTCTGTCTTCCATTCTAATCCCTTTTCTGTATTCTGATTATGTGTGATGTATGCATTGTTCAATGTATTAAATTGGGAAATAAAACATGTTTAAACTAAGATGCAGAAAGACAATCCACTGCCCGAAGCATCCCTGGTTCTTTTACATGCCCTGTGTATGGCACCGTACACGAGATTTCGGTGAATCGTCCCATCTTACAGATAGTATTACAGTACGCCTAGAGATTGAACCTGTGATCCATGAATTCGCAATCCAACATGGTAACCACTGACCCGTCTCTGAATTGTGAATAGTTATTATGATGCGTCAGGTATGGGAGTTATGATTGGTTACTAATATACCGGCACCACCGACGCGTCACTGTGATACAGCGGCAGTTCTGACTGGTTCAAGTAGTACGGTTATACCAACGTCAGATACAATGCGGTACAGGATAGAAAATGGCATTACATCAATTAAACGAAATCCCTGCCCAATGAAACTTCACGAACGAAGATGCCTTTCAAGTTGTCAATATAACAGCTTAGATGACAACGTAATCTATTTAAAGAAACCAGTCGCCCAAATGCCTCGACGGAGGTGACTATAAAGAAAACTATGTCGTTCGTATTTGTGTGTTTTTTTGTGTTTTTTTTTTTAATACTTTTACTTTACAACGATTGCCAAATACGTTTTAACAACTTATATTAATCACTCTCGTTGGCTCTGATGTAAGCGTATATGTGATCATTCATGTGGGAGGAAACCGGAGTACCTGGAGAAAACCCACCTGTCCGATCTGTATATAACAGTAGCAAGTCGGAGCTCCCGTCCCTAACGCTGGTATAACAGTAGCAAGTCGGAGCTCCCATCACTGACGTTGGTATAACAGTAACAAGTCGGGGCTCCCGTCACTGACGTTGGTATAACAGTAACAAGTCGGAGCTCCCGTCCCTGACGTTGGTATAACAGTAGCAAATCGGAGCTCCCGTCACTGACGTTGGTATAACAATAGCAAGTCGGAGCTCCCGTCCCTGACGCTGGTATAACAGTAACAAGTCGGAGCTCCCGTCCCTAACGCTGGTATAACAGTAACCAATCAGAGCTCCGGTCCCTGACGCTAGTAATACAGTAACTAATGAGAGCTCGCGTCCCTGACACTGGTATAACATTAATCAATGAGAGCTCGCGTCCCTGACGCTGGTATAAAAGTAACAAGTCGGAGCTCCCGTCCCTAACGCTGGTATAACAGTAACCAATCAGAGCTCCGGTCCCTGACGCTGGTATAACATTAATCAGAGAGCTCGCGTCCCTGACGCTGGTATATAAGTAACAAGTCGGAGCTCCCGTCACTGTCACCCGGTCGATCTCCTCACGACGTGCACGCCGTGACTGGGGCACATCCCGCAGCAGCAGCGTAGGATTCTGGGATCTTCTGGTCGTCGATCTTGTGAAGGGGGAAGCTCGCCAGCATGTGGATCCACGGCTATGGCACATCAGGACAGATATTCATCTCTTCTGATAGTGTTTGGAGTATCACACTGTCTTCGCCGGCTTTTTTTCGATCTTTCTCCTCCTTCTTCTATTTCTCTGGTGGATAGACGAGACGGCGGACCTTAGGGAGCGGCAACGGTCGTGGCATCCACGCTCCCCCGAGTAACATTTGAGTGAGTGGCCCCAACGTAGATTCGTTTGCGACAATCGACGACCAGATGTCTAACTGTCAGATCCGTATAAATGCTGCTGCGGGGTGACCAACAGTGAGGAGGGTGGCCCTACACTTGAAGGGACCCCTTTGAAAGAAGATACAGGACTTGTCACTCTGCGAAGAACGAAGATGCCTTCCCAGTTGTCTACATAAACAACTTAGATATCTACATAAACAACTTAGAGAAACCAGACGCCCATGAGCCTCGGCGGAGTCGACTATAAAGAAAACTACTACAACAATCCCGTCACTGACGCTTGTCAGTGTTACTACGTATTTTTTACATGGCCCTGAAAGGAAACCGTTTATATATATATTATGTATACAGAATATTACCTGCGGATATGAAAGTTCTGCTTTTTAATATCATTTTTTATTGTACCGTACAGGCAGAGAGACTTTTAACTAAGTTCATGCTTTCATCTTCAACCTATATTTGGGAATGGGACATGATAATCTGCTCTAATAGCCTAATATGTCATAAAGACTCCAACTTTTGTACATTATATGCATCTTTATTTTTACAAATTTTCTATGTATACTGAACCCTTGTAAATATATGAGTGGAGCACATTGTATCCTGGGTTCAGTGAAAGTGTCTGAACTGCCTATATTTGTTCACAAAGTATCTTCAGACCACATATTAGGCTGTTGAGAAACATCAGCAGACAGATCATATGGGCACAGCCATTTAAAATTCTAACATAGAATTATAGAACCACTACAGAATGTTATATATAGCCTCTTGAATTGATATTAACTATTTGAATGAACAATAAGCTAGACGAATAGGGTAGGGAATTAACCAATCAGTAAACAGTTCGAGCTAGGTCCAAACACGGATAGGGAATTAACCAATCAGTAAACAGTTCGAGCTAGGTCCAAACACGGATAGTGAATTAACCAATCAGTAAACAGTTCGAGCTAGGTCCAAACACGGATAGTGAATTAACCAATCAGTAAACAGTTCGAGCTAGGTCCAATAACGGATAGTGAATTAACCAATCAGTAAACAGTTCGAGCTAGGTCCAATAACGGATAGTGAATTAACCAATCAGTAAACAGTTCGAGCTAGGTCCAAACACGGATAGTGAATTAACCAATCAGTAAACAGTTCGAGCTAGGTCCAAACACGGATAGTGAATTAACCAATCAGTAAACAGTTCGAGCTAGGTCCAAAAACGGATAGTGAATTAACCAATCAGTAAACAGTTCGAGCTAGGTCCAATAACGGATAGTGAATTAACCAATCAGTAAACAGTTCGAGCTAGGTCCAAACACGGATAGTGAATTAACCAATCAGTAAACAGTTCGAGCTAGGTCCAAACACGGATAGTGAATTAACCAATCAGTAAACAGTTCGAGCTAGGTCCAAAAACGGATAGTGAATTAACCAATCAGTAAACAGTTCGAGCTAGGTCCAAAAACGGATAGTGAATTAACCAATCAGTAAACAGTTCGAGCTAAGGTCCAAAAACGGATAGTGAATTAACCAATCAGTAAACAGTTCGAGCTAGGTCCAAAAACGGATAGTGAATTAACCAATCAGTAAACAGTTCGAGCTAGGTCCAAACACGGATAGTGAATTAACCAATCAGTAAACAGTTCGAGCTAGGTCCAAACACGGATAGTGAATTAACCAATCAGTAAACAGATCGAGCTAGGTCCAAACACGGATAGTGAATTAACCAATCAGTAAACAGTTCGAGCTAGGTCCAAACACGGATAGTGAATTAACCAATCAGTAAACAGTTCGAGCTAGGTCCAAACACGGATAGTGAATTAACCAATCAGTAAACAGTTCGAGCTAAATCCAAAAAAACAGATAGTTTTTCTACCAATGAAAAACATCCTTACAAACGCTGGATTTAGCCGAAAACATTCAAACGTTAAACATTTTCTGATATCCGTTTTTGGAGATTTGTGACTGTTTGAACCATACAGAATGACATATAAACGGCGAGAAACATAGTAAATCAGGTCGAGAATTGGTCACGCGTCGCATGCGAAGACATAGAGATCAGAGAACATGGGGAAAAAGATATAAAATTGCAAGAGATACGAGGACAGTTTAGAGTGACTCCTAAGCAGACCCTATATAGTTTGATGTTTGTAGCCTAAGTTATGGTCGGGTTGAGTTATCAAATAACATTACTCATCTAATTCACACATTATCGAATATATATAGATGCGTGTTAGTGCAGCGTGACTCCTGTACTGACTCTATATTTTGGTGCTTGTAGCCTAATCTATGGCCGGGCTGAGCATGTAAATAATATTATACATCAAACATGTATAATCTACGAATATGAGATGTGAGACAGTATAGAGTGACTCCTGTACGGACCCTATACATTTTGGTGCTTGTAGCCTAATCTATGGACGGGCTGAGCATTCAAACCGTATTATTAAAGCACACAACTTAATCACCTTAGTTTATAATATATGAGTGTTTAACTAAACATTTTAGTACGCTCGCCCACATGGTTCGCCGGAGGCGAGGGTAAATAAGTTCAACTATCATCATCATCCCGTCACTGACGCTAGTAATACAGTAACCAATCAGAGCTCGCGTCCCTGACGCTAGTAATACAGTAACCAATCAGAGCTCGCGTCCCTGACGCTAGTAATACAGTAACCAATCAGAGCTCGCGTCCCTGACGCTAGTAATACAGTAACCAATCAGAGCTCGCGTCCCTGACGCTAGTAATACAGTAACCAATCAGAGCTCGCGTCCCTGACGCTAGTAATACAGTAACCAATCAGAGCTCGCGTCCCTGACGCTAGTAATACAGTAACCATCGAGCTCGCTTCCCTGACGCTGGTATAACAGTAACAAGTCGGATCTCGCGTCCCTGACGCTAGTAATACAGTAACCATCAGAGCTCGCGTCCCTGACGCTAGTAATACAGTAACCAATCAGAGCTCGCGTCCCTGACGCTAGTAATACAGTAACAATCAGAGCTCGCGTCCCTGACGCTAGTAATACAGTACCAATCAGAGCTCGCGTCCCTGACGCTAGTAATACAGTAACCAATCAGAGCTCGCGTCCCTGACGCTAGTAATACAGTAACCAATCAGAGCTCGCGTCCCTGACGCTAGTAATACAGTAACAAATCAGAGCTCGCGTCCCTGACGCTAGTAATACAGTAACCAATCAGAGCTCGCGTCCCTGACGCTAGTAATACAGTAACCAATCAGAGCTCGCGTCCCTGACGCTAGTAATACAGTAACCAATCAGAGCTCGCTTCCCTGACGCTGGTATAACAGTAACAAGTCGGAGCTCGCGTCCCTGACGCTAGTAATACAGTAACCAATCAGAGCTCGCTTCCCTGACGTTGGTATAACAGTAACTAGTCGGAGCTCGCGTCCCTGACGCTAGTAATACAGTAACCAATCAGAGCTCGCGTCCCTGACGCTAGTAATACAGTAACCAATCAGAGCTCGCTTCCCTGACGTTGGTATAACAGTAACAAGTCGGAGCTCGCGTCACTGACGCTAGTAATACAGTAACCAATCAGAGCTCGCTTCCCTGACGTTGGTATAACAGTAACAAGTCGGAGCTCCCGTCTCTGACGCTAGTAATACAGTAACCAATCAGAGCTCGCGTCCCTGACGCTAGTAATACAGTAACCAATCAGAGCTCGCGTCCCTGACGCTAGTAATACAGTAACCAATCAGAGCTCGCGTCCCTGACGCTGGTATAACAGTAACAAGTCGGAGCTCGCGTCCCTGACGCTGGTATAACAGTAACAAGTCGGAGCTCCCGTCCCTGACGTTGGTATAACAGTAACAAGTCGGAGCTCGCGTCCCTGACGCTGGTATTACAGTAACAGTCGGGGCTCCCGTCACTGACGCTGGTATAACAGTAACAGTCGGAGCTCCCGTCCCTCGCTGGTATTACAGTAACATCGAGCTCGCGTCCACGCTAGTATGGTGGTTGTGTTTAAGTCGGAGCTCCCGTCACCCACGCTGGTATAACAGTAACAAGTCGGAGCTCCCGTCACCCACGCTAGTATAACAGTAACAAGTCGGAGCTCCCGTCACCCACGCTAGTATAACAGTAACAAGTCGGAGCTCCCGTCACTGACGCTGGTATAACAGTAACAAGTCGGAGCTCGCGTCACTGACGCTGGTATAACAGTAACAAGTCGGAGCTCTAGTCACTGACGTTGGTATAACAGTAACAAGTCGAGCTCTAGTCACTGACGTTGGTATAACAGTTACAAGTCGGAGCTCGCGTCACTGACGTTGGTATAACAGTAACAAGTCGGAGCTCCGTCCCTGACGTTGGTATAACAGTAACAAGTCGGAGCTTCCGTCACTGACGCTGGTATGACAGTAACAAGTCGGAGCTCCCGTCATTGACGCTGGTATAACAGTAACAAGTCTGAGCT
>CM026399.1:63518516-63538963 GCA_014843695.1 Archivesica marissinica | reverse complement strand
TACTTACTTACTTACTTACTTACTTACTTACTTACTTACTTACTTACTTACTTACTTACTTACTTACTTACTTACTTACTTACTTACTTACTTACTTAATCCTCTTCACCCCGGTTGGGGTATATGGCCTTCACCACTGATTGTGCCCTTAGGCAAGGCATTTAAATTCCACATTGCCTCTTCTCTCTCCTTCATGGCGATGGATTACATCAGGAATGAGGTCTCGACAGTGATTAATATAAGTTGAAAGAACTTGTTTCGCAATCGACAATTCACACTGGATAAAACACCATCTCAATCCACACTGGACAAAACACCATCCTAACCCACACTGGACAAAACACCATCCCAGCACACACTGGACAAAACACCATCGCAATACACACTGGACAAAACACCATCCCAACACACACTGGACAAAACACCATATCATCCACACTGTACAAAACACCATCCCAACCCACACTGGACAAAATACCATCTCAATCCACACTGGACAAACCACCATCCCAACCCACACTGGACAAAACACCATCCCAACACACACTGGACAAAACACCATCTCAACCCACACTGGACAAAACACCATCCCAATCCACACTGTACAAAACACCATCCCAACACACACTGGACAAAACACCATCCCAACCCACACTGGACAAAACACCATCCCAGCACACACTGGACAAAACACCATCTCAATTCACACTGTACAAAACACCATCCCAACAAACACTGGACAAAACACCATCTCAATCCACACTGTACAAAACACCTTCCCAACACACACTGGACAAAACACAATCCCAACCCACACTGTACAAAACACCAGCTCAATCCACACTGTACAAAACACCATCCCAACACACACTGGACAAAACAACATCCCAACCCACACTGAACAAATCACCATCTCAACCCACACTGGACAAAACACCATCTCAACACACACTGGACAAAACACCATCCCAACACACACTGGACAAAACACCATCCCAACCCACACTGGACAAAACACCATCCCAATCCACACTGGACAAAACACCACCCCAACACACACTGGACAAAACACCATCCCAATCCACACTGGACAAAACACCATCCCAACACACACTGGACAAAACGCCATCTCAATCCACACTGTACAAAACACCATCCCAGCACACACTGGACAAAACACCATCCCAATCCACACTGTACAAAACACCATCCCAACACACACTGGACAAAACACCATCTCAACACACACTGGACAAAACACCATCCCAATCCACACTGGACAAAACACCATCCCAACACACACTGGACAAAACGCCATCTCAATCCACACTGGACAAAACACCATCACAATCCACACTGTACAAAACACCATCCCAACACACACTGGACAAACCACCATCACATTCCACACTGTACAAAACACCATCCCAATACACACTGTACAAAACACCATCTCAATCCACACTGTATAAAACACCATCCCAACACAAACTGGACAAAACACCATATGAACACACACTTGACAAAACATCATCTCAACACACACTGGACAAAACATCATCCCAATCCACACTGGACACAACACCATCCCAACACACACTGGACTAAACACCATCCCAACCCACACTGGACAAAACATCATCCCAACACACACTGGACAAAACACCATCCCAATCCACACTGGACAAAACACCATCACAACACACACTGGACAAAACACCATCCCAATCTACACTGGACAAAAGACAACCCCAATCCACACTGGACAAAACACCATCTCAATCCACACTGGACAAAACACCATCTCAAAACACACTGGACAAAACACCATCTCAATCCACACTGGATAAAAGACCACCGCAATCTACACTGGACAAAACACCACCCCAATCCACACTGGACAAAACACCATCTCAATCCACACTGTACAAAACACAAACCCAACACACACTGGACAAAACACCATCACATTCCACACTGGACAAAACACCCTCTCAATCCACACTGGACAAAAGACCACCCCAATCCACACTAGACAAACCACCATCACATTCCACACTGGACAAAACACCACCTCAATCCACACTGGACAAACCACCATCCCAACCCACACTGGACAAAAAACCATCCCAATCCACACTGGACAAAACACCACCCCAATCCACACTGGACAAAACACCATCTCAATCCACACTGTACAAAACACAAACCCAACACACACTGGACAAAACACCATCCCAACCCACACTGGACAAAACACCATCTCAATCCACACTGGACAAAACAACATCCCAACACACACTGGACAAAACACCATCCCAACCCACACTGGACAAAACACCATCCCAATACACACTGGACAAAACACCATCCCAACCCACACTGGACAAAACACCATCCCAATACACACTGGACAAAACACCATCCCAACACACACTGGACAAAACACCATCCCAACACACACTGGACAAAACACCATCCCAATACACACTGGACAAAAGACCACCCCAATCCACACTGGACAAACCACCATCACATTCCACACTGGACAAACCACCCTCACATTCCACACTGTACAAACACCATCCCAATACACACTGTACAAAACACGATCTCAATCCACACTGTACAAAATACCATCCCAATCCACACTGTACAAAACACCATCTCAATCCACACTGTACAAAACACCATCCCAATCCACAATGCACAAAACACCATCTCAATCCACACTGTACAATACACCATCCCAACACACACTGGACAAAACACCATCTCAACCCACACTGGACAAAACACCATCTCAATCCACACTGGACAAAACACCTTCCCAACCCACACTGGACAAAACACCATCAAAACACACACTGGACAAAACACCATCCCAATCCACACTGGACAAAACACCATCTCAATCCACACTGTACAAAACACCATCCCAACACACACTGGACAAAACACCATCCCAACCCACACTGGACAAAACACCATCTCAATCCACACTGGACAAAACATCATCCCAACCCACACTGGACAAAACACCATCCCAACACACACTGGACAAAACACCATCCCAATCTACACTGGACAAAACACAACCCTAATCCACACTGGACAAAACACCATCTCAATCCACACTGGACAAAACACCATCTCAACACACACTGGACAAAACACCATCTCAATCCACACTGGACAAAAGACCACCGCAATCTACACTGGACAAAACACCACCCCAATCCACACTGTACAAAACACCATCCAAATCCACACTGGACTAAACACCATCTCAATACATACTGGACAAAACACCATCTCAACACACACTGGACAAAACACCATCTCAATCCACACTGGACAAAAGACCACCGTAATCTACACTGGACAAAACACCATCACATTCCACACTGGACAAAACAGCATCTCAATCCACACTGGACAAACCACCATCCCAACCCACACTGGACAAAACACCATCTCAATCCACACTGTAAAAAACACCATCCCAACACACACTGGACAAAACACCACCCCAATCCACACTGGACAAAACACCATCTCAATCCACACTGGACAAATGACCAACTCAACACAAACTGGACAAAACACCATCTCAATCCACACTGGACAAATGACCATCTCAACACACACTGGATAAAATACCATCTCAATCCACACTGGAAAAAACACCATCCCAATCTACACTGGACAAAATACCACCCCGATCCACACTGGACAAAACACCATCTCAATCCACACTGTACAAAACACCATTCCAACCCACACTGGACAAAACACCATCTCAACACACACTGGACAAAACACCATCTCAATCCACACTGGACAAAGCACCATCTCAATCCACACTGGACAAAACACCATCCCAACACACTGGACAAAACACCATCTCAACACACACTGGACAAAACACCAGCTCAATCCACACTGGACAATACACCATCCCAACACACACTGGACAAAACACCATCCCAACACACACTGGACAAAACACCATCCCAATCCACACTGGACAAAACACCATCTCAATACACATTGGACAAAACATCATCCCAACCAACACTGGACAAAACACCATCTCAATCCACACAGTACAAAACACCATCCCAACACATACTGGACAAAACACCATCCCAATCTACACTGGACAAAACACCACCACAATCCACACTGGACAAAACACCATCTCAATCCACACTGGACAAAACACCATCTCAACACACATTGGACAAAACACCATCTCAATCCACACTGGACAAAAGACCACCGCAATCTACACTGGACAAAACACCACCCCAATCCACACTGTACAAAACACCATCCCAATCCACACTGGACAAAACACCATCTCAATCCATACTGGACAAAACACCATCTCTACACACACTGGACAAAACACCATCTCAATCCACACTGGACAAAAGACCACCGCAATCTACACTGGACAAAACACCATCACATTCCACACTGGACAAAACACCATCTCAATCCACACTGGACAAACCACCATCCCAACCCACACTGGACAAAACACCATCCCAATCCACACTGGACAAAACACCATCTCAATCCACACTGGACAAATAACCATCTCAACACAAACTGGACAAAACACCATCTCAATCCACACTGGACAAATGACCATCTCAACACACACTGGACAAAATACCATCTCAATCCACACTGGACAAAACACCATCCCAATCTACACTGGACAAAATACCACCCCGATCCACACTGGACAAAACACCATCTCAATCCACACTGTACAAAACACCATCCCAACACACACTGGACAAAACACCATCTCAACACACACTGGACAAAACACCATCTCAATCCACACTGGACAAAGCACCATCTCAATCCACACTGGACAAAACACCATCCCAACACACTGGACAAAACACCATCTCAACACACACTGGACAAAACACCAGCTCAATCCACACTGGACAAAACACCATCCCAACACACACTGGACAAAACACCATCACAATCTACACTCGACAAAATACCACCCAGATCCACACTGGACAAAACACCATCTCAATCCACACTGTACAAAACACCATCCCAACCCACACTGGACAAAACACCATCTCAACACACACTGGACAAAAGACCATCTCAATACACACTGGACAAAAGACCATCTCAATCCACACTGGACAAAACATCATCCCAACCCATACTGGATAAAACACCATCTCAATCCACACAGTACAAAACACCATCACAACACATACTGGACAAAACACCATCTCAATCTACACTGGACAAAACACCACCCCAATCCACACTGGACAAAACACCATCTCAATCCACACTGGACAAAACACCATCTCAACACACACTGGACAAAACACCATCTCAATCCACACTGGACAAAAGACCACCGCAATCTACACTGGACAAAACACCATCCCAACACACACTGGACAAAACACCATCCCAATCCACACTGTACAAAACACCATCCCAACACACACTGGACAAAACACCATCTCAACACACACTGGACAAAACACCATCTCAACACACACTGGACAAAACACTATCCCAACCCACACTGGACAAACACCATCCCAACACACACTGGACAAAACACCATCCCAACACACACTGGACAAAACACCATCCCAATCCACACTGGATAAAACACCATCCCTACACACACTGGACAAAACGCCATCTCAATCACACTGTACAAAACACCATCCCAACACACACTGGACAAAACACCATCACAATCCACACTGTACAAAACACCATCCCAACACACACTGGACAAACCACCATCACATTCCACACTGTACAAAACACCATCCCAATCTACACTGGACAAAACACCATCTCAATCCACACTGGACTAAACACCATCTCAACACACACTGGACAAAACACCATCTCAATCCAAACTGGACAAAAGACCACCGCAATCTACACTGGACAAAACACCATCTCAATCCACACTGGACAAAACACCATCCCAATCCACACTGGACATAACACCATCTCAATCCATACTGGACAAAACACCATCTCAACACACACTGGACAAAACACCATCTCAATCCACACTGGACAAAAGACCACCGCAATCTACACTGAACAAAACACCACCCCAATCCACACTGGACAACACCATCTCAATCCACACTGTACAAAACACAAACCCAACACACACTGGACAAAACACCATCCCAACCCACACTGGACAAAATAACATCTCAATCCACACTGGACAAAACATCATCCCAACCCACACTGGACAAAACACCATCTCAATCCACACAGTACAAAACACCATCCCAACACACACTGGACAAAACACCATCCCAATCTACACTGGACAAAACACCACCCCAATCCACACTGGAAAAAACACCATCTGAATCCACACTGGACAAAACACCATCTCAACACACACTGGACAAAACACCATCTCAATCCACACTGGACAAAAGACCACCGCAATCTACACTGGACAAAACACAACCCCAATCCACACTGTACAAAACACCATCCCAATCCACACTGGACAAAACACCATCTCAATCCATACTGGACAAAACACCATCTCAACACACACTGGACAAAAGACCATCTCAATCCACACTGGATAAAAGACCACCGCAATCTACACTGGACAAAACACCATCACATTCCACACTGGACAAAACACCATCTCAATCCACACTGGCGAAACCACCATCCCAACCCACACTGGACAAAACACCATCTCAATCCACACTGTACAAAACACCATCCCAACACACACTGGACAAAACACCACCCCAATCCACACTGGACAAAACACCATCTCAATCCACACTGGACAAATGACCATCTCAACACAAACTGGACAAAACACCATCTCAATCCACACTGGACAAATGACCATCTCAACACACACTGGACAAAATACCATCTCAATCCACACTGGACAAAACACCATCCCAATCTACACTGGACAAAATACCACCCCGATCCACACTGGACAAAACACCATCTCAATCCACACTGTACAAAACACCATTCCAACCCACACTGGACAAAACACCATCTCAACACGCACTGGACAAAACACCATCTCAATCCACAGTGGACAAAGCACCATCTCAATCCACACTGGACAAAACACCATCCCAACACACTGAACAAAACATCATCTCAACACACACTGGACAAAACACCAGCTCAATCCACACTGGACAAAACACCATCCCAACACACACTGGACAAAACACCATCACAATCTACACTCGACAAAATACCACCCAGATCCACACTGGACAAAACACCATCTCAATCCACACTGTACAAAACACCATCCCAACCCACACTGGACAAAACACCATCTCAACACACACTGGACAAAAGACCATCTCAATACACACTGGACAAAACACCATCTCAATCCACACTGGACAAAACATCATCCCAACCCATACTGGATAAAACACCATCTCAATCCACACAGTACAAAACACCATCACAACACATACTGGACAAAACACCATCTCAATCTACACTGGACAAAACACCACCCCAATCCACACTGGACAAAACACCATCTCAATCCACACTGGACAAAACACCATCTCAACACACACTGGACAAAACACCATCTCAATCCACACTGGACAAAAGACCACCGCAATCTACACTGGACAAAACACCATCCCAACACACACTGGACAAAACACCATCCCAACACACACTGGACAAAACACCATCTCAACACACACTGGACAAAACACCATCTCAACACACACTGGACAAAACACTATCCCAACCCACACTGGACAAACACCATCCCAACACACACTGGACAAAACACCATCCCAACACACACTGGACAAAACACCATCCCAATCCACACTGGATAAAACACCATCCCTACACACACTGGACAAAACGCCATCTCAATCACACTGTACAAAACACCATCCCAACACACACTGGACAAAACACCATCACAATCCACACTGTACAAAACACCATCCCAACACACACTGGACAAATAACCATCACATTCCACACTGTACAAAACACCATCCCAATCTACACTGGACAAAACACCATCTCAATCCACACTGGACTAAACACCATCTCAACACACACTGGACAAAACACCATCTCAATCCAAACTGGACAAAAGACCACCGCAATCTACACTGGACAAAACACCATCTCAATCCACACTGGACAAAACACCATCCCAATCCACACTGGACATAACACCATCTCAATCCATACTGGACAAAACACCATCTCAACACACACTGGACAAAACACCATCTCAATCCACACTGGACAAAAGACCACCGCAATCTACACTGAACAAAACACCACCCCAATACACACTGGACAACACCATCTCAATCCACACTGTACAAAACAAAAACCCAACACACACTGGACAAAACACCATCCCAACCCACACTGGACAAAATACCATCTCAATCCACACTGGACAAAACATCATCTCAATCCACACAGTACAAAACACCATCCCAACACACACTGGACAAAACACCATCCCAATCTACACTGGACAAAACACCACCCCAATCCACACTGGAAAAAACACCATCTGAATCCACACTGGACAAAACACCATCTCAACACACACTGGACAAAACACCATCTCAATCCACACTGGACAAAAGACCACCGCAATCTACACTGGACAAAACACAACCCCAATCCACACTGTACAAAACACCATCCCAATCCACACTGGACAAAACACCATCTCAATCCATACTGGACAAAACACCATCTCAACACACACTGGACAAAAGACCATCTCAATCCACACTGGACAAAAGACCACCGCAATCTACACTGGACAAAACACCATCACATTCCACACTGGACAAAACACCATCTCAATCCACACTGGACAAACCACCATCCCAACCCACACTGGACAAAACACCATCTCAATCCACACTGTACAAAACACCATCCCAACACACACTGGACAAAACACCACCCCAATCCACACTGGATAAAACACCATCTCAATCCACACTGGACAAATGACCATCTCAACACAAACTGGACAAAACACCATCTCAATCCACACTGGACAAATGACCATCTCAACACACACTGGACAAAATACCATCTCAATCCACACTGGACAAAACACCATCCCAATCTACACTGGACAAAATACCACCCCGATCCACACTGGACAAAACACCATCCCAACACACTGGACAAAACACCATCTCAACACACACTGGACAAAACACCAGCTCAATCCACACTGGACAAAACACCATCCCAACACACACTGGACAAAACACCATCACAATCTACACTCGACAAAATACCACCCAGATCCACACTGGACAAAACACCATCTCAATCCACACTGTACAAAACACCATCCCAACCCACACTGGACAAAACACCATCTCAATCCACAGTGGACAAAGCACCAGCTCAATCCACACTGGACAAAACACCATCCCAACACACACTGGACAAAACACCATCCCAACACACACTGGACAAAACACCATCCCAATCCATACTGGACAAAACACCATCTCAATCCACACTGTACAAAACACCATCCCAACACACACTGGACAAAACACCATCACAATCTACACTGGACAAAATACCACCCAGATCCACACTGGACAAAACACCATCTCAATCCACACTGAACAAAACATCATCCCAACCCACACTGGACAAAACACCATCTCAATCCACACAGTACAAAACACCATCCCAACACATACTGGACAAAACACCAACCCAATCTACACTGGACAAAACACCACCCCAATCCACACTGGACAAAACACCATCTCAATCCACACTGGACAAAACACCACCCCAATCCACACTGGACAAAACACCATCTCAATCCACACTGGACAAAACACCATCTCAACACACACTGGACACAACACCATCTCAATCCACACTGGAAAAAAGACCACCGCAATCTACACTGGACAAAACACCATCACATTCCACACTGGACAAAACACCATCTCAATCCACACTGGACAAACCACCATCCCAACCCACACTGGACAAAACACCATCCCAATCCACACTGGACAAAACACCATCTCAATCCACACTGTACAAAACACCATCCCAACACACACTGGTCAAAACACCACCCCAATCCACACTGGACAAAACACCATCTCAACACCACTGGACAAATGACCATATCAACACAAACTGGACAAAACACCATCTCAATCCACACTGGACAAATGACCATCTCAACACACACTGGACAAAACACCATCTCAACACACACTGGACAAAACACCATCTCAATCCACACTGGACAAAAGACCACCGCAATCTACACTGGACAAAACACCATCCCAACACACACTGGACAAAACACCATCCCAATCCACACTGTACAAAACACCATCCCAACACACACTGGACAAAACACCATCTCAACACACACTGGACAAAACACCATCTCAACACACACTGGACAAAACACTATCCCAACCCACACTGGACAAAACACCATCCCAACACACACTGGACAAAACACCATCCCAACAAACACTGGACAAAACACCATCCCAATCCACACTGGACAAAACACCATCCCAACACACACTGGACAAAACGCCATCTCAATCCACACTGTACAAAACACCATCCCAACACACACTGGACAAAACACCATCACAATCCACACTGTACAAAACACCATCCCAACACACACTGGACAAACCACCATCACATTCCACACTGTACAAAACACCATCCCAATACACACTGTACAAAACACCATCTCAATCCACACTGTACAAAACACCATCCCAACACACACTGGACAAAACACCATCTCAACACACACTGGACAAAACACCATCTCAACACACACTGGACAAAACACTATCCCAACCCACACTGGACAAAACACCATCCCAACACACACTGGACAAAACACCATCCCAACACACACTGGACAAAACACCATCCCAATCCACACTGGACAAAACACCATCCCAACACACACTGGACAAAACGCCATCTCAATCCACACTGTACAAAACACCATCCCAACACACACTGGACAAAACACCATCACAATCCACACTGTACAAAACACCATCCCAACACACACTGGACAAACCACCATCACATTCCACACTGTACAAAACACCATCCCAATACACACTGTACAAAACACCATCTCAATCCACACTGTACAAAACACCATCCCAACACAAACTGGACAAAACACCATATCAACACACACTGGACAAAACACCATCTCAACACACACTGGACAAAACATCATCCCAATCCACACTGGACAAAACACCATCCCAACACACACTGGACTAAACACCATCCCAACCCACACTGGACAAAACACCATCCCAACACACACTGGACAAAACACCATCCCAATCCACACTGGACAAAACACCATCCCAACACACACTGGACAAAACACCATCCCAATCTACACTGGACAAAAGACCACCCCAATCCACACTGGACAAAACACCATCTCAATCCACACTGGACAAAACACCATCTCAACACACACTGGACAAAACACCATCTCAATCCACACTGGACAAAAGACCACCGCAATCTACACTGGACAAAACACCACCCCAATCCACACTGGACAAAACACCATCTCAATCCACACTGTACAAAACACAAACCCAACACACACTGGACAAAACACCATCACATTCCACACTGGACAAAACACCCTCTCAATCCACACTGGACAAAAGACCACCCCAATCCACACTGGAAAAACCACCATCACATTCCATACTGGACAAAACACCATCTCAATCCACACTGGACAAACCACCATCCCAACCCACACTGGACAAAACACCATCCCAATCCACACTGGACAAAACACCATCCCAACCCACACTGGACAAAACACCATCTCAATCCACACTGGACAAAACACCATCCCAACCCACACTGGACAAAACACCATCCCAATACACACTGGACAAAACACCATCCCAATACACACTGGACAAATGACCATCCCAACACACACTGGACAAAACACCATCCCAATACACACTGGACAAAAGACCACCCCAATCCACACTGGACAAACCACCATCACATTCCACACTGGACAAACCACCATCACATTCCACACTGTACAAAACACCATCTCAATCCACACTGGACAAAACGCCATCTCAATCCACACTGGACAAAACACCATCCCAACATACACTGGATAAAACACCATCACAATCCACACTGGACAAAACACCATCACAATCCACACTGGACAAAACACCATCACAATCCACACTGTACAAAACACCATCACAATCCACACTGTACAAAACACCATCTCAATCCACACTGGACAAAACGCCATCCAATCCACATTGGACAAAACACCATCCCAACACACACTGGACAAAACACCATCTCAATCCACACTGGACAAAACGCCTTCTCAATCCACACTAGACAAAACACCATCCCAACATACACTGGACAAAACACCATCTCAATCCACACTGGATAAAACACCATCCCAATTCACACCGGATAAAACACCATCACAATCCACACTGTACAAAACACCATCACAATCCACACTGTACAAAACACTATCACAATCCACACTGTACAAAACACCATCACAATCCACACTGTACAAAACACCATCACAATCCACACTGTACAAAACACCATCACAATCCACACTGTACAAAACACCATCACAATCCACACTGGACAAAACACCATCACAATCCACACTGTACAAAACACCATCACAATCCACACTGGACAAAACACCATCACAATCCACACTGTACAAAACACCATCACAATCCACACTGTACAAAACACCATCACAATCCACACTGGACAAAACACCATCACAATCCACACTGGACAAAACACCATCTCAATCCACACTGGACAAAACGCCATCCAATCCACACTGGACAAAACACCATCTCAACACACACTGGACAAAACACCATCTCAATCCACACTGGACAAAACACCATCTCAATCCACACTGGACAAAACACCATCCCAACACACACTGGACAAAACACCATCTCAATCCACACTGGACAAAACACCATCCCAATTCACACTGGACAAAACACCATCACAATCCACACTGGACAAAACACCATCACAATCCACACTGTACAAAACACTATCACAATCCACACTGTACAAAACACCATCACAATCCACACTGGATAAAACACCATCACAATCCACACTGTACAAAACACCATCACAATCCACACTGTACAAAACACCATCACAATCCACACTGTACAAAACACCATCACAATCCACACTGGATAAAACACCATCACAATCCACACTGTACAAAACACCATCACAATCCACACTGTACAAAACACTATCACAATCCACACTGTACAAAACACCATCACAATCCACACTGTACAAAACACCATCACAATCCACACTGTACAAAACACCATCACAATCCACACTGGATAAAACACCATCACAATCCACACTGTACAAAACACCATCACAATCCACACTGTACAAAACACTATCACAATCCACACTGTACAAAACACCATCACAATCCACACTGTACAAAACACCATCTCAATCCACACTGTACAAAACACCATCACAATCCACACTGGATAAAACACCATCACAATCCACACTGGATAAAACACCATCACAATCCACACTGTACAAAACACCATCACAATCCACACTGTACAAAACACCATCACAATCCACACTGTACAAAACACCATCACAATCCACACTGTACAAAACACCATCTCAATCCATACTGGACAAAACGCCATCCAATCCACACTGGACAAAACACCATCCCAACACACACTGGACAAAACACCATCTCAATCCACACTGGACAAAACGCCATCTCAATCCACACTGGACAAAACACCATCCCAACATACACTGGACAAAACACCATCTCAATCCACACTGGATAAAACACCATCCCAATTCACACCGGATAAAACACCATCACAATCCACACTGTACAAAACACCATCCCAATACACACTGGACAAAACACCATCCCAATACACACTGGACAAATGACCATCCCAACACACACTGGACAAAACACCATCCCAATACACACTGGACAAATGACCATCCCAATCCACACTGGACAAAACACCATCTCAATCCACACTGGATAAAACACCATCACAATCCACACTACAAAACACTATCACAATCCACACTGTACAAAACACCATCACAATCCACACTGGATAAAACACCATCACAATCCACACTGTACAAAACACCATCACAATCCACACTGTACAAAACACCATCACAATCCACACTGTACAAACCACCATCACAATCCACACTGGATAAAACACCATCACAATCCACAATGTACAAAACACCATCACAATCCACACTGTACAAAACACTATCACAATCCACACTGTACAAAACACCATCACAATCCACACTGTACAAAACACCATCTCAATCCACACTGTACAAAACACCATCACAATCCACACTGGATAAAACACCATCACAATCCACACTGGATAAAACACCATCACAATCCACACTGTACAAAACACCATCACAATCCACACTGTACCAAACACCATCACAATCCACACTGGATAAAACACCATCACAATCCACACTGTACAAAACACCATCACAATCCACACTGTACAAAACACTATCACAATCCACACTGTACAAAACACCATCACAATCCACACTGTACAAAACACCATCACAATCCACACTGTACAAAACACCATCACAATCCACACTGGATAAAACACCATCACAATCCACACTGTACAAAACACCATCACAATCCACACTGTACAAAACACTATCACAATCCACACTGTACAAAACACCATCACAATCCACACTGTACAAAACACCATCTCAATCCACACTGTACAAAACACCATCACAATCCACACTGGATAAAACACCATCACAATCCACACTGGATAAAACACCATCACAATCCACACTGTACAAAACACCATCACAATCCACACTGTACAAAACCCATCACAATCACACTGTACAAAACACCATCACAATCCACACTGTACAAAACACCATCTCAATCCATACTGGACAAAACGCCATCCAATCCACACTGGACAAAACACCATCCCAACACACACTGGACAAAACACCATCTCAATCCACACTGGACAAAACGCCATCTCAATCCACACTGGACAAAACACCATCCCAACATACACTGGACAAAACACCATCTCAATCCACACTGGATAAAACACCATCCCAATCACACCGGATAAAACACCATCACAATCCACACTGTACAAAACACCATCCCAATACACACTGGACAAAACACCATCCCAATACACACTGGACAAATGACCATCCCAACACACACTGGACAAAACACCATCCCAATACACACTGGACAAATGACCATCCCAATCCACACTGGACAAAACACCATCTCAATCCACACTGGATAAAACACCATCACAATCCACACTACAAAACACTATCACAATCCACACTGTACAAAACACCATCACAATCCACACTGGATAAAACACCATCACAATCCACACTACAAAACACCATCACAATCCACACTGTACAAAACACCATCACAATCCACACTGTACAAAACACATCACAATCCACACTGTACAAAACACCATCACAATCCACACTGTACAAAACACCATCTCAATCCACACTGTACAAAACACCATCACATCCACACTGGATAAAACACCATCACAATCCACACTGGATAAAACACCATCACAATCCACACTGTACAAAACCCCATCTCAATCCACACTGTACAAAACACCATCACAATCCACACTGTACAAAACACCATCACAATCCACACTGTACAAAACACCATCACAATCCACACTGTACAAAACACCATCACAATCCACACTGTACAAAACACCATCACAATCCACACTGGACCAAACAAAATCTCAAATTTGTATCTAAAGAATAACTATTCTACATAAGTGGGATTCGGAGCTACAGCGCTGAGAGTCAAGGGGATTTGAACTCTGTCAGTGGGATCCACGTTTTAATATGTACATCGCTATTGCACGTGCCATGATTGTATTCATGTTCGTATGAGGGTTCCCAACAATCGATATGCAGACAGATGACATGCGGCTCGAAGTTACGGACATGTGCATTCGCAATGTTAGGCAGCGTTTGTCACGAGAAAAAGGGCGACTGGGGGGGGGGGGCGTACGCCGGGCCCGCCTATGTAGATTTCGGTCAAACCTGTGTTAGTGGTCACATCCATTAGTTGAACATTATGTATTCGGTAGTTTTACATGTAATCAAGAAATGAACATTTTACAGTAGACTGAAAGGGATTAGAACGAAAGAAAGCGTATATAGTGCTTCTCCCTATCAATTGATTGATATACAATAGGCAGTGGAATAATATATAATATAACAATGAAAATATGTGAAATCTAGTCTAGGTATTTGCTAAATAATTTCAGAAGTTATTGTATTAGTGGGCAAATAGTTTAGGATGTTAAAAGAAAAAGGTTAACGTTTAAATGAATATTTGAAGAAAGTTCAAGAACATGAAATATCAAATCGGAGTACGAGAAGAAGAGATTAGTTTAAAGAAATGTGTAGTTGAATAGGATCGGATGCTGTGTCAATAACGGTAGCATTCAGATTGGACACACATCCATTAAATAGCCAATCTGTATTAAGCAGCCAGTTTCCAGAGTCCCGATATGTTGTTTTATTTTACATTTGACCTCTATTAAGCAGCCACGTGTGCTAAGTAGCCACTTTCTGTGATTCCCTTAGCTGGCTGCTTCGCACAGGTTTTAATGTATTATAGTTTGCATACAAATTTAATTTAGTTCGATTGGTAAACAAGTTCTTACAACTTATATTAATCAATCTCGAGACCTCATTCCTGATGGAATCCATCATGACGAGGGAGAGAGACGGGGAAACGTGTAATTTAAATGCATTGTCTAAGGGCACAATCGTAACGGCTCCAGCGGGGCTCGAACTCTAGGCATTTCGCACCTATATAGAGAGGAGGCAGGGAGAGAGGTAGAGCGGGGATAAAGAGAGAAAGGTGTGGAGAGAGATATATAGAGGGGGTAGAGAGAGAGGGAGAGGTAGAGAGGGGGTAGAGAGAGAGGGTAGAGAGGGGTAGATGGTAGACAATGAGAGAGAGAGGTAGAGAGGGGTAGAGAGGGTAGAGAGAGAGAGAGAGAGAGAGAGAGAGGTAGAGAGAGAGAGAGAGAGGGGGGGGTAGAGGAGAGAGGGGGAAGAGAGGGATGTAGAGATAGATAGGTAGAGAGGGGGGAGAGAGGTAGAGAGGGGGTAGAGAGAGAGAGGGGTAGAGAGAGGGGGTAGAGAGAGAGGGTAAGAGGGGTAGATGGTAGACAATGAGAGAGAGAGAGGTAGAGAGGGGGTAGAGAAAGGGTAGAGATAAGAGAGAGGTAGAGAGAGAGAGGCGGGGGTAGAGGAGAGAGAGAGGGGAAGAGAGGGATGTAGAGATAGATAGGTGAGAGAGGGGGTAGAGAGAGGTAGAGAGGGGGTAGAGAGAGGGTAGAGAGAGAGGGGGTAGAGAGAGAGGGGGTAGAGAGAGGGGGAGAGAGGGATGTAGAGATAGATAGGTAGAGAGGGGGTAGAGAGAGGTAGAGAGGGTAGGAGAGAGAAAGAGGGTAGAGAAGGGATAGATAGAGAGAAGGGGGGAGAGAGATACAGAGGGCAAAGAGAGAAAGGGGGTATTATAGGGGGTATAGAGGGGGTAGAGGGGGTAGAGGGAGTGGGCGGGAGAGAGACGGAGTAGCGAGAGAGCGGTAGAGAGAGAGAGAGAGAGAGAGAGAGAGGGGGGTAGAGAGAGGGGGAGAGAGGGGTAGAGATAGAGGGAGATAGTGGGTAGAGAGAGAGGGGTAGAGAGGCAGAGAGGGGGAGGATATACTGAAGGAGATGGAATGAGAGAGGGGTATACGAATGAATAAATATGAACAAACACAAGTAACTGCTACTTTAATTAAATATACTAAATTACATTTGAAAAATGGTGTTTTGACAATCTGAAAGGTACATCTTTCGAGATATTTGGATGGTCCTGGTGTGGACCAATTTTTGAAAGCCGGAAAGCGGTGTATTCACGGGCGCTTATTCCGACACGATATCGACGATCTCGTTAAACAGCTCTCCACGGAGTTTAGCGACCAGTTCTGCTTTAGTGTGGGCGTACTTGTGGTACATGCAGTTTATACTCTCGATAATAGTTAACTGCCGTCGTAGTCTGGTCTCGAACACCTTGTTCTTGTTGTTCTTTGCTCTCTTGTAGCGTATCTTAATGTCCAGGAGGCGTTTGTTGAGTAGAACAATCTGATCGCAGGCTTTCTTGAACCGCCGTTCGGCTTCCATCAGCGTAAATCGCTTATCTAAAGACTTTGATGTAGAAGGCATCTTGAATCTTGAGTATCTCAAGTAAGAATGATTCTGACGTTGCGTTATCACGCTGGTAACGACGCCATTGGCGTATGTACATTATGACGTCATGACGTCTTAGCCAATGGACGTATTCAAACTATTAACCAAATCGCGCATGCTCCATCAAATGGTAGACGTGTTTATATTCCGCCATTTCTATATTTTCGATTGTGTTTGTGACATTAAACTTTATTATTTTTGTCAATAAACCATTGAACTTGAATCAACGGCCCTTAATTAAATGCGCGTGAACATTTCGTACATAAAACAACATGTAGTAAATGATCCCAAACGCCTCCCTAGCAACACTTGGTGCATGTAGCATTCTTCATCATTTAACATTCTCAGTTCATTTAACAAATCTTGATTGATCTTGTTTATAATTGCAGTGTGCATCTGGAACCGTTTAACATATAAAGTTCTACGTGTTATTATTGTGTTATACATGTTATTATTTTGTTATACATATTATTATTTTGTTATACATGTTATTATTTTGTTCTACATGTTATTATTTTGTTATACATGTTATTATTTTGTTCTACATGTTATTATTTTGTTATACATGTTATTATTTTGTTATACATGTTATTATTTTGTTATACATGTTATTATTTTGTTCTATATGTTATTATTTTGTTATACATGTTATTATTTTGTTCTATATGTTATTATTTTGTTATACATGTTATTATTTTGTTCTATATGTTATTATTTTGTTATACATGTTATTATTTTGTTATACATGTTATTATTTTGTTATACATGTTATTATTTTGTTATACATGTTATTATTTTGTTATACATGTTATTATTTTGTTCTATATGTTATTATTTTGTTATACATGTTATTATTTTGTTCTATATGTTATTATTTTGTTATACATGTTATTATTTTGTTATACATGTTATTATTTTGTTATACATGTTATTATTTTGTTCTATATGTTATTATTTTGTTCTACATGTTATTATTTTGTTATACATGTTATTATTTTGTTCTATATGTTATTATTTTGTTATACATGTTATTATTTTGTTCTATATGTTATTATTTTGTTCTACGTGTTATTATTTTGTTCTACGTGTTATTATTTTGTTCTACGTGTTATTATTGTGTTGTTGGACTTTATATATTTCTATATATATAGATTAAGCGAAAAGACACGGACGTTGGACTGGGAATCTATGGATCGCAAGTTCGATCCCCCGTCTGACCGTAACAATATGAACAGTCTTTCAGATGGGACTTTAAACCGAGGTCTCGTGTCGGTGCTTTACATTGTGCACGTAAAAGTACCAGAGGAGACTCTGGATTGGGTCTCTATCTGTATCATTGCACTATCCTCCAAAAATCTAAAATGACTAATCTCTTCAGGAGGCATCGCTCATATGGGCAACCAGTAGCGACGATAAAACACACACACACAATTCTTTTCTTCCGATGGAACAAACGTGCATAATTTAGTAATTAACCCATTCAACACCAAGTAACTGACATGGACTGGTCCGTGATATTTTTAGACCAATAAATTAATAACAAAATTACATTTGGATCAGTTCATTTATCAAAATGGGTAAAAAAATTCTAAAAATAGTTATATTACTTGAAAAAAGTGCAGATCCTGATGAGACGGTTCGTCACGAGCCGGCTCATCTGGATCTACACTTTTTTGCAAGCCAATTTAGAGGTCTGTGGTGTTGAAAGGGTTAAATGCAAACATGTTGACAATAACATGAAACCCTGTCCAACATAATAGTATATACCACATCCCTATTTAATTTATTTAACCATATTGCATAGCCTATATATACATGAATATACAGTCAAACCTGTGTTAGTGGCCACCTGTATTAAACAGGCAACCTGTATTAAG
>CM026399.1:63419772-63517516 GCA_014843695.1 Archivesica marissinica | reverse complement strand
CTAATGCCTCTCCGAGTAGTATTTAATGCCTCTCCGAGTAGTATTTAATGCCTCTCCGTATTTAATGCCTCTCCGAGCAGTATTTAATGCCTCTCCGAGCAGTATTTAATGCCTCTCCGAGCAGTATTTAATGCCTCTCCGAGCAGTATTTAATGCCTCTCCGAGTAGTATTTAATGCCTCTCCGAGCAGTATTTAATGCCTCTCCCGAGCAGTATTTAATGCCTCTCCGAGCAGTATTTAATGCCTCTCCGAGTAGTATTTAATGCCTCTCCGAGCAGTATTTAATGCCTCTCCGAGTAGTATTTAATGCCTCTCCGAGCAGTATTTAATGCCTCTCCGAGCAGTATTTAATGCCTCTCCGTATTTAATGCCTCTCCGAGCAGTATTTAATGCCTCTCCGAGCAGTATTTAATGCCTCTCCGTATTTAATGCCTCTCCGAGTAGTATTTAATGCCTCTCCGAGCAGTATTTAATGCCTCTCCGTATTTAATGCCTCTCCGAGCAGTATTTAATGCCTCTCCGAGTAGTATTTAATGCCTCTCCGTATTTAATGCCTCTCCGAGCAGTATTTAATGCCTCTCCGAGCAGTATTTAATGCCTCTCCGAGCAGTATTTAATGCCTCTCCGAGCAGTATTTAATGCCTCTCCGAGTAGTATTTAATGCCTCTCCGTATTTATGCCTCTCCGAGCAGTATTTAATGCCTCTCCGAGTAGTATTTAATGCCTCTCCGAGCAGTATTTAATGCCTCTCCGAGTAGTATTTAATGCCTCTCCGAGCAGTATTTAATGCCTCTCCGAGTAGTATTTAATGCCTCTCCGAGCAGTATTTAATGCCTCTCCGAGCAGTATTTAATGCCTCTCCGTATTTATTGCCTCTCCGAGCAGTATTTAATGCCTCTCCGAGCAGTATTTAATGCCTCTCCGTATTTAATGCCTCTCCGAGTAGTATTTAATGCCTCTCCGAGCAGTATTTAATGCCTCTCCGTATTTAATGCCTCTCCGAGCAGTATTTAATGCCTCTCCGAGCAGTATTTAATGCCTCTCCGAGTAGTATTTAATGCCTCTCCGAGTAGTATTTAATGCCTCTCCGAGCAGTATTTAATGCCTCTCCGAGCAGTATTTAATGCCTCTCCGAGCAGTATTTAATGCCTCTCCGTATTTAATGCCTCTCCGAGCAGTATTTAATGCCTCTCCGAGCAGTATTTAATGCCTCTCCGAGCAGTATTTAATGCCTCTCCGAGTAGTATTTAATGCCTCTCCGAGTAGTATTTAATGCCTCTCCGAGTAGTATTTAATGCCTCTCCGTTTTAATGCCTCTCCGAGTAGTATTTAATGCCTCTCCGAGCAGTATTTAATGCCTCTCCGAGTAGTATTTAATGCCTCTCCGAGCAGTATTTAATGCCTCTCCGAGTAGTATTTAATGCCTCTCCGAGCAGTATTTAATGCCTCTCCGAGCAGTATTTAATGCCTCTCCGAGCAGTATTTAATGCCTCTCCGAGCAGTATTTAATGCCTCTCCGAGCAGTATTAATGCCTCTCCGTATTTAATGCCTCTCCGAGCAGTATTTAATGCCTCTCCGAGCAGTATTTAATGCCTCTCCGAGCAGTATTTAATGCCTCTCCGAGTAGTATTTAATGCCTCTCCGAGCAGTATTTAATGCCTCTCCGAGCAGTATTTAATGCCTCTCCGAGCAGTATTTAATGCCTCTCCGAGCAGTATTTAATGCCTCTCCGAGCAGTATTTAATGCCTCTCGGTAGTATTTAATGCCTCTCCGAGCAGTATTTAATGCCTCTCCGAGTAGTATTTAATGCCTCTCCGAGTAGTATTTAATGCCTCTCCGAGCAGTATTAATGCCTCTCCGAGCAGTATTTAATGCCTCTCCGAGTAGTATTTAATGCCTCTCCGAGTAGTATTTAATGCCTCTCCGAGCAGTATTTAATGCCTCTCCGAGCAGTATTTATTGCCTCTCCGAGTAGTATTTAATGCCTCTCCGAGTAGTATTTAATGCCTCTCCGAGCAGTATTTAATGCCTCTCCGAGTAGTATTTAATGCCTCTCCGAGTAGTATTTAATGCCTCTCCGAGCAGTATTTATTGCCTCTCCGAGTAGTATTTAATGCCTCTCCGAGCAGTATTTAATGCCTCTCCGAGTAGTATTTAATGCAGGGGGCAGGTAGAACCACCAACCTCCCACAAGCCAGCTGGATAACTTCCTCACTCGAAATAATTCGACACACCCAGTACGATTCGAACCTGCAACGGTGATGGGCAATAGATTTGAAGTGAAGGACCGTAACCAAGGAGGCCACTGCATCTCTTTGTAAATAATTACACCCTCAAATAGTCGCTAGAAATAACCAATACCCATTGGTTATAACGCAGTGGTAGCGCATTCGCTTCAGGTGTGAGATACCCGAAGTTCGCCCAGCTGGAACCGTTACGAGTCTGCCCTTAGTCAATGCGCTTAAATTCCACATTAAGCGATTAATATAATTTTGTAAAAACTTGTTTCGCAATCAAGCTAAAATAAATTGGTATACAATAAAAACACTGACCCCCACCCCGATAGCTAGAATCAACCACTCACCCTTGGTAGATATAAAGAAACACTGACCCCCACCCCGATAGCTAGCATCAACCACTCACCCTTGGTAGATATAAAGAAACACTGACCCCCACCCCGATAGCTAGAATCAACCACTCACCCTTGGTAGATATAAAACACTGACCCCCACCCCGGTAGCTATAATCAACCACTCACCCTTGGTAGATATAAAGAAACACTGACCCCCACCCCGATAGCTAGAATCAACCACTAACCTTGGTAGATATAAAACACTGACCCCCACCCCGGTAGCTATAATCAACTACTAAGCCTTGGTAGATATAAAACACTGACCCCCACCCCGGTAGCTATAATCAACCACTAAGCCTTGGTAGATATAAAACACTGACCCCCACCCCGATAGCTAGCATCAACCACTCACCCTTGGTAGATATAAAGAAACACTGACCCCCACCCCGATAGCTAGCATCAACCACTCACCCTTGGTAGATATAAAGAAACACTGACCCCCACCCCGATAGCTATAATCAACCACTAAGCCTTGGTAGATATAAAACACTGACCCCCACCCCGATAGCTAGAATCAACCACTCACCCTTGGTAGATATAAAGAAACACTGACCCCCATCCCGATAGCTAGAATCAACCACTAACCCTTTGTAGATATAAAGAAACACTGACCCCCCACCCCGGTAGCTATAATCAACCACTAATCCTTGGTAGATATAAAACACTGACCCCCACCCCGATAGCTAGAATCAACCACTCACCCTTGGTAGATATAAAGAAACACTGACCCCCACCCCGATAGCTAGAATCAACCACTAACCCTTGGTAGTTATAAAGAAACACTGACCCCCACCCCGGTAGCTATAATCAACCACTCACCTTGGTAGATATAAAGAAACACTGACCCCCACCCTGATAGCTATAACCAACCACTCACCTTGGTAGATATAAAACACTGACCCCCACCCGGTAGCTAGAATAAACCACTCACCTTGGTAGATATAAAACACTGACCCCCACTCCGGTAGCTAGAATAAACCACTCACCTTGGTAGATATAAAACACTGACCCCCACCCTGGTAGCTATAACCAACCACTAACCCTTGGTAGATATAAAACACTGACCCCAACCCCGGTAGCTATAATCAACCACTCACCCTTGGTATATATAAAACACTGACACCCACCCCGGTAGCTATAATCAACCACTAACCCTTGGTAGATATAAAACACTGACCCCCATCCCGATAGCTAGAATCAACCACTCACCCTTGGTCGATATAAAGAAACACTGACCCCCACCCCCGATAGCTATAATCAACCACTCACCCTTGGTAGATATAAAAAACACTGACCCCCACCCCGGTAGCTATAATCAACCACTCACCCTTGGTAGATATAAAGAAACACTGACCCCCACCCCGGTAGTTATAATCAACCACTCACCCTTGGTAGATATAAAGACACACTGACCCACACCCCGGTAGCTAGAATCAACCACTCACCCTTGGTAGATATAAAGACACACTGACCCCCAACCCTGTATCTAGAATCAACCACTCACCCTTGGTAGATATAAAACACTGACCCCCACCCCTGTATCTAGAATCAACCACTCACCCTTGGTAGATATAAACACTGACCCCCACCCCGGTAGCTAGAATGAACCACTAACCCTTGGTAGATATAAAACACTGACCCCAACCCCGGTAGCTAGAATCAACCACTAACCCTTGGTAGATATAAAACACTGACCCCCACCCCGGTAGCTAGAATCAACCACTAACCCTTGGTAGATATAAAACACTGACCCCCACCCCGATAGCTAGAATAAACCACTAACCTTTGGTAGATATAAAACACTGACCCCCACCCCGGTAGTTATAATCAACCACTCACCCTTGGTAGATATAAAGACACACTGCCTCTGCTTTGTAGCAAGTAACAAATCATGCTAATAAGTGTTAAACCGGATTTTAAAGTTTGACATGCACATACAGTGTGTAAAAGCTTCTGATTTATAGTGTAATTAAGTATTAGTAAGTAAAACAATTGAGCCGATACACTACTCCACATAAATACAGTGACGACTGAATTACATAGGCATGCACCTTTTCGGTGCTTTACACCGTGCACGCAAAAGAACCAGAGGAGAGTCTAGAATGGGTTTCTGTCTGCATCATTGCACTATCCTCCAAACATCTAAACTTTCTAATCTCTTTAGGAGGCGTCTCTCATATGGGCAACCGGTAGTGGTGATAAAGAAACGTAAAAACACCACTTATTTAGGCAGTTACGAAGATAACACAGTTAGTACTTGTGCATAAGCCACACTTATTTTATTTTACGTCCACCTCCATGGTCGAGTTGTTAATGCTAATGACTTGTATACTAATATAACCTATCACCGCTGATGGTCATGAGTTCGAGCCCCGCTCAGACCGTGTCTCTTGATATGAAAAAGTTGGCAGTTTCTTTCGCGTTAGTCCTAGTTCCGTTAGTCCTAGTTCCGTTAGTCCTAGTTCCGTTAGTCCTAGTACCGTTAGTCCTTGTTCCGTTAGTCCTAGTACCGTTAGTCCTTGTTCCGTTAGTCCTAGTTCCTTTAGTCCTAGTTCCGTTAGTCCTAGTTCCGTTAGTCCTAGTTCCTTTAGTCCTATTTCCGTTAGTCCTAGTTCCATTAGTCCTAGTTCCTTTAGTCCTATTTCCGTTAGTCCTAGTTCCTTTAGTCCTAGTTCCGTTAGTCCTAGTACCGTTAGTCCTTGTTCCGTTAGTCCTAGTACCGTTAGTCCTAGTTCCGTTAGTCCTAGTTCCGTTAGTCCTTGTTCCGTTAGTCCTAGTTCCTTTAGTCCTAGTTCCGTTAGTCCTAGTTCCTTTAGTCCTAGTTCCTTTAGTCCTAGTTCCGTTAGTCCTAGTTCCGATAGTCCTAGTTCCGTTAGTCCTAGTTCCTTTAGTCCTAGTTCCGTTAGTCCTAGTTCCTTTAGTCCTAGTTCCGTTAGTCCTTGTTCCGTTAGTCCTAGTACCGTTAGTCCTAGTTCCGTTAGTCCTAGTTCCGTTAGTCCTAGTTCCTTTAGTCCTAGTTCCGTTAGTCCTAGTACCGTTAGTCCTAGTTCCTTTAGTCCTAGTTCCGTTAGTCCTTGTTCCGTTAGTCCTAGTTCCTTTAGTCCTAGTTCCGTTAGTCCTAGTTCCGTTAGTCCTAGTTCCGATAGTCCTAATTACGTTAGTCCTAGTACCGTTAGTCCTAGTACCGTTAGTCCTAGTACCGTTAGTCCTAGTTCCTTTAGTCCTAGTTCCTTTAGTCCTAGTTACGTTAGTCCTAGTACCGTTAGTCCTAGTTCCGTTAGTCCTAGTTCAGTTAGTCCTTGTTCCGTTAGTCCTAGTACCGTTAGTCCTAGTACCGTTAGTCCTAGTACCGTTAGTCCTAGTACCGTTAGTCCTAGTTCCTTTAGTCCTAGTACCGTTAGTCCTAGTTCCGTTAGTCCTAGTACCGTTAGTCCTAGTTCCGTTAGTCCTAGTACCGTTAGTCCTAGTTCCTTTAGTCCTAGTACCGTTAGTCCTAGTACCGTTAGTCCTAGTTCCGTTATTCCTAGTTCCGTTAGTCCTAGTTCCGTTAGTCCTAGTTCCGTTAGTCCTAGTTCCGTTAGTCCTAGTACCGTTAGTCCTAGTTCCATTAGTCCTTGTTCCGTTAGTCCTAGTTCCGTTAGTCCTAGTTCCGTTAGTCCTAGTACCGTTAGTCCTATTTCCGTTAGTCCTAGTTCCTTTAGTCCTAGTTCCGATAGTCCTAGTTCCTTTAGTCCTAGTTCCTATAGTCCTAGTTCCGTTAGTCCTAGTTCCTTTAGTCCTAGTTCCGTTAGTCTTAGTTCCTTTAGTCCTAGTTCCGATAGTCCTAGTTCCACTAGTCCTAATTACGTTAGTGCTAGTTCCACTAGTCCTAATTACGTTAGTCCTAGTTCCGTTAATCCTAGTTCCACTAGTCCTTGTTCCGTTAGTCCTAGTTCCACTAGTCCTAGTTCCGTTAGTCCTAGTTCCACTAGTCTAGCATACCTCATTGATAGGTTTTGATTATCGGTTTGTCTACAGAGTTAACGCGTATTGATATCGGGTTCACCATAAGTATTGGGTCTACAGATATAATTGATATTGATATCGGGTTCACCATACGTATTGGGTCTACAGATATAATTGGTATTGATATCGGGGTCACCATAAGTATTGGGTCTACAGATATAATTGGTATTGATACCGGGGTCACCATAAGTATTGGGTCTACAGATATAATTGGTATTGATACCGGGGTCACCATAAATATTGGGTCTACATATATAATTGGTATTGATACCGGGGTCACCATAAATATTGGGTCTACAGATATAATTGGTATTGAGATCGGGTTCACCATACGTATTGGGTCTACATATATAATTGGTATTGATATCGGGGTCACCATACGTATTGGGTCTACAGAGATAATTGGTATTGATATCGGGTTCACCATAAGTATTGGGTCTACAGATATAATTGGTATTGATATCGGGGTCACCATAAGTATTGGGTCTACAGAGATAACTGGTGTTGATGACGGGGTCACCATAAGTATTGGGTCTACAGATATAATTGATATTGATATCGGGGTCACCATACGTATTGGGTCTACAGAGATAATTGGTGTTTATATCGGGTTCACCATAAGTATTGGGTCTACAGAGATAATTGGTATTGATATCGGGTTCACCATAAGTATTGGGTCTACTGAGATAACTGGTATTGATATCGGGGTCACCATACGTATTGGGTCTACTGAGATAACCGGAGTTGATGTCGAATCTACAAGAAGTATTATATTTACTGAGATAACCGGAGTTGATGTCGAATCTACAAGAAGTATTATATTTACTGAGATAACCGGAGTTGATGTCGAATCTACAAGAAGTATTATATTTACTGAGATAACCGGAGTTGATGTCGAATCTACAAGAAGTATTATATTTACTGAGATAACCGGAGTTGATGTCGAATCTACAAGAAGTATTATATTTACTGAGATAACCGGAGTTGATGTCGAATCTACAAGAAGTATTATATTTACTGAGATAACCGGAGTTGATGTCGGACTTATTATGTTTAGAGAGATGTGTGGAGTAAAGGGTTAATATATATAGGATCTTAGCATGGGAACATGCGTTGATATATTTTGCTTTGTCAGTCAAATAAATATATTTTTAACACCGATACTATTAATTGGGTTGTATTGAGTTTCTGCTCATGTCATTTTGCCAGAAGTTAAAAAGTGAAAATTCGACAGACTCAGTCACTGGAAACCCAGGCTAATAGGATATTACACTCGTGGTGATTTCTCGTTGCTATTAAGTTCGCCAAAAATATCCCTTAGTAGCAACATTCACAAACTGGTTTCATACGTACATATGTACAATACGTATAATCTCAAGAAACGTGAATCATGTAAAATTGTGCTAATAGACTGTGTCTCGTTACTTATAACCAACAGTTTAGTAAATGCATTAAACGCCCATGCACCTATTTACGATCTCAAAGGGCATTTACCTATCGAAAGACAATTTTGAAATACTTAAAATACACGGAATCGTAACAAATAACAACAGAATGCACGTCACGCAGTTGTGGCGCAATCTTGCAGCTATATGAGACGTATAAAAAGAGATGGCCCGGCTTATCACGAGTAAGCACATCTTGATGGTGTCTGCAACACCAGAATAATGGTAAGTGTACGTTTATAATATACTTGTACTTGTATTACTGTTTATAAAACGCATACGTTTCCATCTGGGTATAGCAGTTTGTTTTTGTTCAATTCAAAAGAGAGTTAATTTTCATCCCAGTAAATGTACAGTAGGCTACGTGTTTAGTTTAATCATATTTTATTTGCTATTTGACATTTACATTACTTAATCAAAGCAAAGAAAAAGGCAAACTGGTTTGGGCAACACGTTCTAATAACATTAGTAAACTGCCTCCCAGAGAATAATAGTTAATACTTGGCAAACATGTTATATGGTAAATAAGCAAACCAACCAAACACAAGTTATGGAGAACGAAAATAAATCTCGGGAACATTCAAATAATTAACATAGAGAAGTGAATGGAGGTACAGAGTACTGTAGTAAGAGTAAGAAAAGTAGAAGTTTCTGCCGGATCCACACACCTTTGTCAGCATGAAATGGACTATTTATGTTCTGGGTGTACAAACCATTTTGTAATCTTATATTCACGGTCGTTTTATTCGGACTAAAACTGTTGCGTTTGTTTTATATACATTTGGGCAGACGAAGCTATCAATGCGTTATCATCTGGTGATAATCTGACGTCTCTGAATAGTAACATTTTTGTGTTTAGGGGATGAAAAACAATCTGGTAGAAATAGTCATTTAAAATCATTTAAAGAGGAAATGTTCAGCATCTTCATATATGCAGCCACATCGCATGTATATGACATATATGCAGCCACATCGCGTGTATATGACATATATGCAGCCACATCGTATGTATATGACATATATGCAGCCACATCGTACAGCGCATGCGCATGTATATGAAATGAAATATTTATTCTCACGTGTTTGTACGCCTCGTGAGATTTGTACAACATGCTTGTCCGATTTTACGTGTGAATGCTTGCAATGACTACATATGTAGCTAGGGTACTCACGTGAGCCAAAAGGGCATACACGTAGCTACTCCGATCACGTAATGGCCACATATGCAACAAGGGCACATTTGTAAATACAAGGTTGTTTTTGTAATATGCCACTACTTGGACCAACATCAATAGCGTCGTCGCCGGTGTAATAATCTCCGGTTTAGAACGTAGTCATTGTGCGGAGCACCACTACACTAGACATACTGTACCGAACTGTACCGAACTGTATTTTATTGTTTTAACAACGCTTCGAATTATCAATCAATATATTACTCACACTTAACAACAACTAATCTAAGCCATTTACATGGGGGTAACGTATTCACGACTAGTTCGACTGTGTGTGTCCCCCCCGTCTGATCCTTTCAGATGGGACTTTAACCGAGGGCTCGTGTCGGTGCTTTACACCGTGCACGTACTATAACAAGAGGATACTCTGGAATGCACTATCCTCCAAAAAATGAAGATACTAATCTCTTCAGAAGGCGTCGCTCATATGGGCAACCGGTAGCGAGGATGACTAAATAACTAAACGTAAAACACACTTATCAGCCACGCGTGCGCACCTGCAAACATGACGTCTACAAGAAAAACATACTTGTTGTCGTCAGTCAGTCTATCTTCCTTAGATGTCAAATTCCTCGTTGGGGTGTAGTCATATTCCTCCTATAATGTCTAGTTCAGTAATATAGTTGGATTTTCATTAGCTTTCCCCTTTGATATGTCGTGCACGGTGATATTCATATCGTACACGTGGGTTTCTCTGGGTGCTCCGGTTTCCTCCCACGCGGACGACCGAATTTACGCTCGCCAATGAGAGTGATTAATAAAGCTGCTAATTTAAAGCTTGTTTCGTAATCGTTGTAATATAAAGTTTGTACCCCCCCCCATATTCCATCATATAGAAGATGTCAACTAACCGGTGTTTCTAATGGTTCAGACAAACTTAAAGACTAAATGAAATAAAACTAATGTAGGAACTCCTTGTAAATATCAGTGAATTAAACAAATCTAGCTACCAATTTTCTAACAATAAAAAAACTCAAATACATACACACTACGTTTAACGAAATATGTTATGACATTTAGCGGTCTTATGACGTATAGCGGATTGTTTGACTTTAGCGGTCTTATGATGTATAGCGGATTGCTTGACTTTAGCGGTCTTATGACGTATAGCGGATTGCTTGACTTTAGCGGTCTTATGACGTATAGCGGATTGCTTGACTTTAGCGGTCTTATGACGTATAGCGGATTGCTTGACTTTAGCGGTCTTATGACGTATAGCGGATTGCTTGACTTTAGCGGTCTTATGACGTATAGCGGATTGCTTGACTTTAGCGGTCTTATGACGTATAGCGGATTGCTTGACTTTAGCGGTCTTATGACGTATAGCGGATTGCTTGACTTTAGCGGTCTTATGACGTATAGCGGATTGCTTGACTTTAGCGGTCTTATGACGTATAGCGGATTGCTTGACTTTAGCGGTCTTATGACGTATAGCGGATTGCTTGACTTTAGCGGTCTTATGACGTATAGCGGATTGCTTGACTTTAGCGGTCTTATGACGTATAGCGGATTGCTTGACTTTAGCGGTCTTATGACGTATAGCGGATTGCTTGACTTTAGCGGTCTTATGATGTATAGCGGATTGCTTGACTTTAGCGGTCTTATGACGTATAGCGGATTGCTTGACTTTAGAGGTCTTATGACGTATAGCAGATTGCTTGACTTTAGCGGTCTTATGACGTATAGAGGATTTTTTTATGACTTTAGCGGTCTTATGACATATAGCGGATTTTTATGACTTTAGCGGTCTTATGACGTTTAATGGAGTTTATGACTTTTAATGGTGCTACAATGCACACTGTAATGGGGAAGTTGTATATTTCCTGATAAGGATAGTATGTTTCATATATGAGGATATGGGTAAAACCATTAAAAAGTATTAAGATTTGGACAAAATAGCAATATTGTCCCCTTACGATATATGCAGTATCTAAATACCCCACCCACAAACTGCTAATGATAAACTAGATTGCTCTCACATCATCTAATTATTTGAAATATATCTGTTTTAAATGGAGGAAATGCACTTGTATTCCAGAAGCTGATACTACTAGTTGGAGTAGTGTTGTTGTTGTTGTCTTACTCTATCCCAGCAGACGCTTGGTTTGGAGGTGGTGGAAAAGACCGGAATAACAAAGGTGGTGGAAAGGACGGGAATAACAAAGGTTGTGGAAATGACGGGAATAACAAAGGTGGTGGAAAGGACGGGAATAACAAAGGTGGTGGAAAGGACGGGAATAACAAAGACGGTGGAAATAAAGGGAATAACAGAGGCGGTGGGTGGATATGACGGGAACATCAATGACAGATGGAAACGACGGGAACAACAATGGCGCTTGTAAAGACGGCGATAGAAGTATGTCGCTTGGGAATCATATGACAATCTGCAATCAATGTCTTCACTAATGTGTTTGTAAAGGTGTGTAGTATGATGTATTAACATATTGACGTTCAACTCCTCCTGTATGTTTTTTCTTCACAGCTGCTCAAATTTGAGGTACCGAATTCCGATTTTCGAAAAATCGAAAATGTTCAGTTTGGCATTGGGTAACTTGTGGGAGTCAAACTAAGGTGGTTTATTCACGATTCTGAGTTGAATGCAATCATGTATCTATCACTAAGATCATTCCTTGGTTGAACAAATGAGCACGCCCACTCTATTATAAATTCAAAAGTAGTTTTCATCTTCAGACTCATCATCACCATCACTACAAGTCTTGCATGTAATTCATTTACAGACTCATCATCACCATGACTACAAGTCTTGCATATAATTCCTTTACACACTCCACATGCTAAGATACACTTGACGCCATTCCACTTGTAGCTGCACCGCAGGTTTCTGCAATCTCCGTTACAATTGCAGCTTGTGAACTGCATTAGCTCTTCATGAGCCATTGGGACTAGTGTTGGGACTGGCTCATAGCCATGTGCACATACTGTCCATCCATAGTATCTGGGGTTCAGAGGCATGCTCTGCAGAATGATCCAGTCCTGGGTTTGTATGTAGGCACGGAGAGAATGTTGTGCATCTGCACCCTCTGTTGGAGGTAGAGTATCAGGTTTGATCAGCCCTGCCGCTGCCTTCCGCAAGAAGATGCTGTGTCGAATTTCACCCAAAACAGTACCTGGTGTATGGTAAATATGCTGGAAAATGGTAGTACCAGTCTGTATCATTGCATCCTTAGTAGCCTGTGTGTCAAGGAATGTGTCCACGTGTTCATCAATGTCTCCTACACAGAACCTGCAAAACAATCTGAGATTTGTTTCAAATATTAAGTGAAATAGAAATACATACATTCTTCTTCGGATCAATTAACTCCTTCAGGCTAGTCTTGGATAAGCCTGCCTTGTTCGCCTTGTTAATTTTCTGATCTTTATTGCTGAAGATGGATAATGGGAAGGGAGTCAGCTCATACTCCTAGCTTGTCTCAACTGTCATATCCCGTTTGGCAAAAATGATCAGTCGGTTGAACAACTTGAGTGAGTCAAGGTGTATCTTATTCTCGGTGAACTTGGGAATCTCGTTGATCTTGGGAATCTTTCTGAGTAATGACAGGGCCTTGACTTCACTTTCATTGTCGTTTTCACTGACTGCCCATCCAGCTTGATCTGCTCTCTCGCCTAGTTCTGATGCTCTCTCGGCATTGACTGGATCATCTCCTGTGCTCCTGAATCCTGTTATGAAAGACACAAGAAACTCCTTGTCTCGATCGACGTCGAATGAGTTGTGTTCCTCAAACCATTGGAAGGCATGTTTAATTGCTTCCGCAGCTCTCTTCATATGTATGTTACCAAGGTCGCTATGGCGCGGAGCCTGTCTCTTAGCACTTCATGTGCTAGTTGACATTGGAGAAGTGGCTGAGAGTGAGCACCCAACACTTGTGGCCAGATTCACTGTTTATCGTCTTACCTCTGCTCAATCCACCTTCTGACGTGGCTACCTTCATCAATGTCTGCTCGATACAAATGTCACACCAGGTGCCAGACCAATCATGACTGGAGTAACGGACGACGTGGTTTCCATGGGCAGTAAAACTTTCGAATGTCTCCTTGTAAGCAGGCAAAGTTGATGATGCCCTGCAGTCGCAAAGATGTCCAACATACTGCTAACAATTCAATGCAGGTGGCCGTTGTGATCTGCAAGCCGCTCAGTTCTGATGAAAACATTGATCACATCTACCATGTAATGGTAATGTACCCATAGAGCAGGCGATCTTCCTCCTCCAGCAAGTCATTACTGGATCTGTTTGTCTGGCTCCCATTTCCCAATTTACATTTTCCATGAACGTCTTCATTTCACCAAGTTCCTCCTCGGTGAAGGCATGTTTTATGACGTGTTGATAGATGGCTGCATCGATGATGAGGTGAGCACGGATTGCCTTGTCAAAACATCCTCCATCCAGGATGTGGTTAGCTGTCGTACATCCTCCATCCGGGATGTGGTTGGCTGTCGTGCATCCTCCATCCGGGATGTGGTTAGCTGTCGTACATCCTCCATCCAGGATGTTGTTAGCTGTCGTACATCCTCCATCCAGGATGTGGTTGGCTGTCATACATCCTCCATCCAGGATGTGGTTAGCTGTCGTACATCCTCCACCCAGGATGTTGTTAGCTGTCGTACATCCTCCATCCAGGATGTGGTTGACTGTCATACATCCTCCATCCAGGATGTGGTTAGCTGTCGTACATCCTCCATCCAGGATGTGGTTGGCTGTCGTACATCCTCCATCCAGGATGTGGTTGGCTGTCGTACATCCTCCATCCGGGATGTGGTTGGCTGTCCTACATCCTCCATCCAGGATGTGGTTGGCTGTCGTACATCCTCCATCCAGGATGTGGTTAGCTGTCATACATCCTACATCCGGGATGTGGTTAGCTGTCGTACATCCTCCATCCAGGATGTGGTTGGCTGTCGTACATTCTCCATCCAGGATGTGGTTGGCTGTCGTACATCCTCCATCCAGGATGTGGTTAGCTGTCGTACATCCTCCATCCGGGATGTGGTTAGCTGTCGTACATCCTCCATCCAGGATGTGGTTGGCTGTCGTACATCCTCCATCCAGGATGTGGTTGGCTGTCGTACATTCTCCATCCAGGATGTGGTTGGCTGTCGTACATTCTCCATCCAGGATGTTGTTAGCTGTCGTACATCCTCCATCCGGGATGTGGTTGGCTGTCCTACATCCTCCATCCAGGATGTGGTTGGCTGTCGTACATCCTCCATCCAGGATGTTGTTAGCTGTCGTACATCCTCCATCCAGGATGTGGTTGGCTGTCGTACATCATCCATCCAGGATGTGGTTGGCTGTCGTGCATCCTTCAACCAGGATGTGGTTGGCCTCCATCCAGGATGTGGTTGGCTGTCGTGCATCCTCCAACCAGGATGTGGTTGGCTGTCGTGCATCCTCCATCCAGAATGTGGTTAGCTGTCGTACATCTTCCATCCAGGATGTGGTTGGTAGTCGTACATCCTCCATCCAGGACGTGGTTGGCTGTCGTACATCCTCCATCCAGGATGTGGCTGGCTGTCGTATATCCTCCACCCATGATGTGGTTGGCTGTCGTGCATCCTCCAACCAGGATGTGGTTGGCTGTCGTACATCCTCCAACCAGGATGTGGTTGGCTGTCGTACATCCTCCAACCAGGATGGATGTGGTTGGCTGTCGTACATCCTCCAACCAGGATGTGGTTGGCTGTCGTACATCCTCCAACCAGGATGTGGTTGGCTGTCGTACATCCTCCAACCAGGATGTGGTTGGCTGTCGTACATCCTCCATCCAGAGGAGAGAGAGTGATAGAGAGGGGGTAATGAGATTGATCGAGAGAGAGGGAGAGGGAGAGAGATAGAGGGTGGGAGGGAGCGATATAGAGTGGGATAGAGGGGGTAATGAGTTTGATAGAGAGAGATAGAGGGAGGGAGAGAGATAGAGTGGGGAGAGAGATAGAGGGAGGGAGATCGAAATAGAGAGGGATACAGAGGGGGTAATGATATTGATAGAGAGAGAGAGACAGGGAGGGTGAGAGAGAGAGAGCGAAATAGAGGGATAGAGAAGGGGTAAGGATATTGATAGAGAGATAGAGAGAGAGAGAGCGAGAGAGAGTTAGAGATGCGATATAGAGATAAAGAGAGAGATAGAGAGAGAGGCGATATAGAAATGAAGAGAGAGGGAGAGAGTAGAGAGGCGACATAGAGATAAAGAGAGGGGAGATGGAGAGAGTCGATATAGAGATAAAGAGAGAGGGAGGGAAAGAGCGACATGGAGAGGGAGTGAGAGGCGACATAGAGATAATGAGAGAGAGGGAAAGAGAGATCGAAAGAGTTAGAGATATAGTTAGAGGCGATATAGAGATAAAGAGAGAGTGATATGCGATATAGAGATAAAGAGAGAGGGAGATAGATTGAGAGAGGGAGATCTGTGATATAGAGAAAAAGAGAGAGAGAGGGAGGGGGAGGGAGGGAGGGTGGGTGAGAGAGGCGACATAGAGATAAAGAGTGAGATCGTAAGAGAGTGAGTTAGAGAGGCGATATAGAGATAAAGAGAGAGGGAGAGAGAGGCGATATAGAGATAAAGAGAGAGATGGAGAGGCGATATAGAGATACAGAGAGGAGGGATAGGGAGGGGGAGAGGGAGAGAGGCGACACAGAGATAAAGAGAGAGAGATCGAAAGATAGTGAGTTAGAGAGGCGATATAGAGATAAAGAGAGAGAGAGGGAGAGAGAGGCGATAAAGAGATAAAGAGAGAGAAAGAGGGAGAGGCGATATAGAGACAGAGGGAGAGGAAGAGAGGCGACATAGAGATAAAGAAGGATAGGGAGAAAGAGGCGATTATAAAGATAAAGAGGGAGGGAGAGAGCGGTGACATAGAGATAAAGAGAGAGGTGGGAAGAGAGATCGAAAGAGAGAGATATATAGTTAGAGGCGATATAGATATAAAGAGAGAGAGAGAGAGGCGATATAGAGATAATGAAAGAGGGAGATGAGAGAGAGAGAGAGGGAGGGGAGAGAGATGCGATATAGAGAAAAAGAGAGAGGGAGGGAGAGGCGATATAAAGGTAAAGAGAGAGAGCGAGGGGGAGAGGGAGGGAGAGAGCGGTGACATAGAGATAAAGAGAGAGATGGAAAGAGAGATCGAAAGAGAGAGATATAGTTAGAGGTGATATAGATATAAAGAGAGAGGGAGAGAGGGAGATGGAGAGAGAGATATGCGATATAAAGAAAAAGAGAGAGGGAGGAAGAGAGAGCGAAAGGGAGAATGAGGGATGGAGAGAGAGGCGACATAGAGATAAAGAGAGAGATCGAAATAGAGTGAGTTAGAGAGGCGACATAGAGATAAAGAGAGAGGGAGAGAGATAGAGAGAGGCGATATGGAGATGAAGAGAGAGGGAGAGAGATAGAGAGAGAGGCGATAAAGAGAGAGGGAGATGGGGAGAGAGAGGCGGAGATATGCGATATAGAGTAAAAGAGAGAGAGAGAGATCGAAAGAGAGTGAGTTAGAGAGGCGATATAGAGATAAAGAGATAGGGAGTGAGATAGAGGGAGAGGGAGAGGGATGGAGAGAGAGACGACATAGAGATAAAGAGAGAGATCGAAAGAGAGTGAGAGAGTTAGAGAGGCGATATAGAGATAAAGAGCGAGAGAGGGAGAACACGAGGGAGAGAAGCGACATAGAGATAAAGAGAGAGAGAGTTAGAGAGGCGATATAGAGATAACGAGAGAGATATCGAAAGAGAGAGAGAGTTAGAGAGGCGAAATAGAGATAGAGAGAGAGAGAGAGAGGCGATATAGATATAAAGAGAGAGGGATGGAGAGAGAGCGAGAGGGAGAGGGAGGGAGAGGCGACATAGTGATAAGAGAGAGAGAGAGATCGAAAGAGAGAATTAGAAGCGATATAGAGATAAAGAGGGACGGAGAACGAGAGGGAGAGAGGCGACATAGAGATAAAGAGAGAGTTAGATAGGCGATATAGAGATAACGAGAGAGGGAGATGCGATATAGAGATAAAGAGAGAGGGAGAGGCGATATAGAGATAAAGAGAGAGAGAGAGAGAGAGAGAGAGAGAGGGGAAGGGGAACAGAGATATACTGAAGGAGATGGAATGAGAGGTGTATACGAATGAATAAAAATGAACAAACACAAGTAACTGCTACTTTAATTAAATATACTAAATTACATTTGAAAGATGGTGTTTTGACAATCTGAAAGGTACATCTTTCGAGATATTTGAATGGTCCTGGTGTGGACCAATTTTTGGAAGCCGGCAAGCGGTGTATTCACGTGCGCTTATTCCGACACGATATCGACGATCTCGTTAAACAGCTCTCCACGGAGTTTCGCGCCCAGTTCTGCTTTAGTGTCGGCGTACTTGTGGTACATGCAGTTTGTACTCTCGATAATAGTTAACTGCCGTCGTAGCCTGGTCTCGAACACCTTGTGTCGTTCTTTGCTCTCTTGTATCGTATCTTAACGTCCAGGAGGCGTTTGTTGAGTAGAACAATCTGATCGCAGGCTTTCTTGAACCGTCGTTCGGCTTCCATCAGCGTACATCGCTTATCTAAAGACTTTGATGTAGAAGGCATCTTGACTCTTGAGTATCTCAAGTAAGAATGATTCTGACGTTGCGTTATCACGCTGGTGACGACGCCATTGGCGTATGTACATTATGACGTCATGACGTCTTAGCCAATGGACGTATGCAAACTATTAACCAATCGCGCATGCTCCAACAAATGGTAGACGTGTTTATATTAATATTCCACCATTTCTATATTTTCGATTGTGTTTGTGACATTAAACTTTACTATTTTTGTCAATAAATCATTGAACTTGAATCAGCGGCCCTTAATTAAATGCGCGTGGACATTTCGTACATAAAACAAAATGTAGTAAATGATCCCAAACGCCTCCCTAGCAACACTTGGTACATGTAGCATTCTTCATCATTTAACATTATCAGTTCATTTAACAAATCTTGATTGATCTTGTTTATAATTCATTTAACTTCGCTAACGTAGTATCCTGTAGAAATGGGTACTGTTGATACTAATTAAAAGGAAAGTAAGCTAAAAGTCGATGTTATTCAATTAGTTTATACATTATTTATTTGTTCTGTTACATATATATACATATATACAACTATTATAAATGATTGTAAGACAAATAGGATCTGAAAACAAGCTTAATACAAAGCTTATGTAAATTCATCTCCATGGTAAACATAAAGTCTAATTATCCGATTAAAGAAATTATATGTATTACGAAATGGTCAAGTTATAATATTGTTTGTTTTAAACTAAAATATAGTCCATATTTCCAGATTGTAATTGAAAGTGCTGCAAAGTATGTTAAAAGAAAAAAAATACACGCTCCCCTCCCAGTCCGTCCATATGTTCGTAGATCAATGAGTGAATCGCTTGGATGCAACAATGAAATGTTATCTAGGTAAGTTTGTCAAATGCGACAATAAAATAAGTAATTGTTTGGCATGCACAGTTCGGGTTGTTCACGATAGATTTACGGAAAAGCTCGTAATTTATTGAGCTACAGCCAGAATGAATGTTATTCAATTGTTTCGCTGAGTATAAGATACGATCACCACTATGGTATCATACTGGACCGAGGCAGTCCCGTCGTCGAGTTGTTAAGGTCGCTGACTTGTATACCATTATACCCTATCATCACTGATGGTCCGGGTTCAAGCTCCACTCAGACCATGTCTCTTTATATGAAAAAGTTGGCAGTTTCTTACGGAGGTTGTGGCACTGGTACTGGTTAACCGCTCGAGCCTGCCCAGGGAAGATGTTGCTAGGTAAACTGTCCGTCGCTTAAATGGGCAACCAGTAGCGACGAGAAATAAACTTAAATAAAAACAACAACGGGGAAAAACGATATCATACGGACAATGATATTAATTAGTACCAACTGTATTGAACCAAGTGATTAAGACATCACAGTCGGGCACACTAGGTAACATTATGTGTTTGAAAGGAAGCCCTCTGGATGATTTCAGTTACAGATGGGCAGTGGTCCAGTGGATAACACGTTGGCTGCGAATACAGGAGGACTCATAGGTTCGAACCCGTCCCGCCCTATATGGTCTGATATTAACAGTATTTCAGATGGGACTATAAACTAAGGTACAGCATGTATCGCCGTTATACACGGTCATGTAAAATGTATCGGCGTTATACACGGGCATGTAAAATGTATCGGCATTATACACGGTCATGTAAAATGTATCAGCGTTATACACGGGCATGTAAAATGTATCGGCGTTATACACGGGCATGTAAAATGTATCGGCGTTATACACGGGCATGTAAAATGTATCGGCGTTATACATGGGCATGTAAAATGTATCGGCGTTATACACGGGCATGTAAAATGTATCGGCGTTATACACGGTCATGTAAAATGGCGAGAAGCAAGCGCGCAGTGTCGCTGTCGTCATCTGTACAAGTCGGTTGTCTAGACTCGCAATCCTTTACTCCTTTCTATTTTGCGTTTATGTTTTCCAATGAACTCCATCTTCCACTGCTTTGTGAAATATTGCATTTTCTCTGTCACTGTTTGAGTATTGTATTCCTCCGCGGTCGGATGTACCTTTGTATTTTAGCTATTTTCTGACTATCATGAACAATTAATTATAAAGTCATATATTCTAATGAATTTGTTGTGTCTGTAGTTTTTAATTTTGACAGCAAACATAAACTAACTTGAAATTAATACCTGAACTATTTCTTATTACGGACGTTCACAGAAACAGAGTGGCTGTGTATTGTAGTGCAACGCGGTTCCCGACAGGGTAGTTAAAATTAATAAAAATTGAAAACAAATATTATATTAGCCATAACTTATTAAATCATAAAAAGAGAAGATTTGTGTTTATTAGTGATCTCGTGATTATGAAGTATGTATTTCGACTCGTGGAAATTCAAATTTCGATGATCACTCTATGAAATAAAACCCTATCTTACACTGATACACATACATATCCCCTATATCTACTGTAATTAGTTCCTGCTTCAACATTATGATAGTCCGTGAATACATGAAATAAAACCCTATCTTACACTGATACACATACATATCCTCTATATCTACTGTAATTAGTTCCTGCCTCAACATTATGATAGTCTGTGAATAAATGAAATAAAACCCTATCTTACACTGATACACATACATATCCCCTATATCTACTGTAATTAGTTCCTGCTTCAACATTATGATAGTCCGTGAATACATGAAATAAAACCCTATCTTACACTGATACACATACATATCCCCTATATCTACTGTAATTAGTTCCTGCTTCAACATTATGATAGTCCGTGAATACATGAAATAAAACCCTATCTTACACTGATACACATGCATATCCCCTATATCTACTGTAATTAGTTCCTGCCTCAACATTATGATAGTCCGTGAATACATGAAATAAAACCCTATCTTACACTGATACACATACATATCCCCTATATCTACTGTAATTAGTTCCTGCTTCAACATTATGATAGTCCGTGAATAAATGAAACAGAACTCTATCTTACACTGATACACGCGCATCCTCTATAGCTACTGTAATTAGTTCCTGCTTCAACATTATGATAGTCCGTGAATACATGAAATAAACCCTATCTTACACTGATACACGCGCATCATCTATAGCTACTGTAATTAGTTCCTGCCTCAACATTATGATAGTCAATACATGACATAAATCCTATCTTACACTGATACACGCGCATCCTCTATATCTACTGTAATTAGTTCCTGCTTCAACATTATGATAGTCCGTGAATAAATGAAATAAACCCTATCTTACACTGATACACATACATATCATCTATATCTACTGTAATTAGTTCCTGCTTCAACATTATGATTGTCCGTGAATACATGAAATAATACCCTATCTTACACTGATACACGCGCATCCTCTATATCTACTGTAATTAGTTCCTGCTTCAACATTATGATAGTCCGTGAATACATGAAACAGAACGGACATGCGAATGAAGGCTGTATTGCAGTAACTTCTATAAATAAAATATTGTGAAAATGATTTATTGGTTTCATACCTAAATAAACATAATGCACGTGGACTCATTGACGTTCCAAAGTTCGAAATCATTTTCGATGACTGTATTGAATCTTTCTGTGGATATTTATTTGAGAACGTTCATTTCTGCGTAAGCGGATGCTGAAGGTATTCATTTACCAGTACTGTACGGAATTAAAACCCCTGAAATGGTCATACATTTGATATAAAGTGCTTTGTACAGAGTTACCCCACCCATCTGGGCGTGCCCCGTCTCGTGATAATATGAGTACGAACAATGTGATAGTTCGCACATTATGCCGTATAACTGATAACGTTTCATTTCTGTGCTGGTAATCGCAACCGTCCGAATTGATGCTAACACACTATACCTCTGGTTGAACGATATTATCGATCAAAGCTATAGGTAGTCTCCCTTGCGAATTATCTCCCATTGTGACAAGTGCGCATGTGCGAAGAGGTACCCGCAACTTCCGGGGACTACTATTCTGCTTTCGATATTCACAAACTAACGGGCTAGACAACATTTGCTTAAGAATTACATAATGAATACTGATAAAGGAAAGAAACGGTCATTGAAATATTGTTGCATATGCAAAGGAATATATCGTGGTAAAGTTGTGGACGGTAGAACTGTTTCGTTGCACAGATTTCCACAAAACGATCAACTGAAACGGGTATGGGTTCAACGATGCAAAACTGTGATGAGAACATTTAAATGGAACGTCAACAAACTACTATTCAGTGAACATTTCGTTGAATTCAGAGGTCCGACATTTTTGCACACACTTCCATCGATATTTCCTACACAAAATGGACAGAAAAAGGTTTTTCCTACCTCGGTACGAAAGAACGGTGGGTCTACTAAGTGCGTGCACATACTGGAAACACTGCTATCACAATCATTATATGTTGCCGTAGCATGATTCTTGGCCGAAAGAAACATACAAATACTTCATTTAAGCAATGCAGCAGGTGTTAACTTGGATAAATGGCTCATTGTATTTATAATTAATCAGATTGATATTGATCAATTAACATATTTAGGCAAACCAAATTCTTCATAAAAGTCGACATGTTCGAAATGGACAGATTGTAAACGAGACAAGTAGAGCAGATTATTTAATCGAATATCAGTTTATTATTACACCGTAAATACATCAGTAATTTTATATCACATTTTCTCATTTTAGTAAATATTAACCCATTTCATTCTGGATACATGTAAAGGCTTTTGCAAACAACATAGATCCAGATCAGCCGCAGCGTAACGCTGCGTGCTGATCAGGATCTATGTTGTTTGCTACGTAGCCAAGTGTCTTAGCAAGATCATCTGAATAGCAAACAGCATAGAGCCTGATCAGACGGAACGTTCCATGGCGGCTGATCTGGCTCTGTGTTCTTTGCAAATACTGTTTGAACGGTATCCAGAATGAAATGGGTTAAATACGATATTACAGTGGTATTTTAACAAGTGTGCCCATGTCACGGTTATAGCATGTGAAATGATTTATAGGATAAATGTACAGTATGATCTACTAGTACTAAAATCATCTATGGAAATATGGTCAATATCTGTTATCAGGGTTGGCAAGTTTCTTACACAGACGTTATTTACACCATTAATTAACAGATTTTTTACAATTTTTTTTACGGACGGTCTCGTAAAAAACTAAAGTTTAGAAATAAATATAATATTACTTCAAAAATTACTCAAGGTATCATCACATTATTTATATATTTGATATATTCAAATTTTCAGTCATTGTATTAGGTGAAGCCACAAATTGAAATATTGTTGCATATGCAAAGGAATATATAATATTTGTTCAGTAACCATCTCTTGTCGACGTCTTGTATGCCTATTTAACCATTTTTCATCTCTTGTCGGTTCTTGTCTGTGAATAGGGAGACCGTTAATGTCGAACCCCATGACCACCATTGAGCAATGTGTATGACTAAATAGTCCCCGGAAGTGGAATAACACACAATCAGGGGACATAATCGATATTTTACTAGGGGAGATAACCTATTTTCGGGAAAGGCCTATTGTCTCTATGTTCACTTCCCCTCTAGTACCAGGACAAAACGCAAGTCACGTTCGAATGCAAACAACAAAACGTCACAATATTTGTAAACTCCTAACAGTAACAAATAAATCATAAATATACAAACCTGTGTTAAGCCAGCCAAGGGAGTCATAGAAAGTGGCTGCTTAGCACAGGTGGCTGCTTAATAGAGGTCAACTATAATAAATCAACCGATTGGGAAACTGGCTGCTTAATACAGGTTGGTTGCTTAATGGAGGTGACCACTAACACAGGTTTGACTGCATAATGTTCACTGCCCCCCGTCCGCCCCCGGCCGCCCCCGTCCACTATTGTTTAGTATAGTATTAAATTTGATTTTATATTGATTGTAAGGTATTGAATATGTTTTCTGCTCAATGTTGTATCCATCTATTTAGCTTATAATATCATATATTATGTATGTTGTCGATTATTGTTGCTGTTGTTGTTGATATGCCATTTTGTTTGTTGTACAATGAGAGACATTACTGGTTTTTCTATTACCTCCCTTGATGGATAAAGTCAGATTTATCACTATATGTATATTGGTGCTTTTAGTTGGAATCCTTTGTTTTTACTGTTTAAACAGATGTTGCGTTAGGATAAATGTAATTTTATCAAAATCGTGATAATTAATTGAACCATTTTTACAGTAAGGTATCCATTGGACATGCTAAAGGATATAGATCTATCGAGATTTAATAATTTCATAATTATCAGACGCGAATACGGATAAGAATGGAAAACACGCGGTGCAAAGGAAACAGCGATAAAAACAGAGGATACCAATTAAGAGGACCAATATACTATTAGGAGTATTCAGGGGCAGTAACTGACTAATGTTTCTCATTGTGTCATAAAGTAATCACCACTCGTCTCCAGCGCAGGACACACTGAATATTCACCGCGGACACGTGCACTTCATCACTACCTGATGCTACTTGCGTAGTAGTTATTTCGAAGTCGTGATGGCGTAATGGTAGCGAGTTCGCTTCAATTGCGAAAGGCCCCGTAGCTGTAGCCGTTACGATTGTGCCCTTAGACAAGGCATTTAAATTCCACGTTGCCTCTTCTCTCGGATTCCACCATGAATGAAATACATCAGTTTTTCTAATATCATTACCCTCCAGGTGGACCTGGAACAGCAACAGACGTGGGAGGAAGACTGCCACATGCCCTTTAACCTTTCAACGTTTGAGGTAATCGGAATCACACGGAAGCGCAAACAAGATCAAATGACCACCTACACAAACCATGGCCACAACATGTCCAAAGCAGGAAAGTACATTATTGTCACAATATCGGACACCTTGACCTGGAATTCCCATGTGGATGCCTTTTAGTTGAAGACCACTCGCCACGTGAGTTGCAATTATATGCTGTAATTTAATTAGGAAAACGAGTAGTATGTATTGTCAACAGCTATTGGCGAGATAAATTGGATAGCATTGACCTGGGAATGTAAGATAGGGATGGAGAGAGAGAAGGGAGAAGGAGAGGAGGAATGGGAGAGAGAGAGAGAGAGAGAGAGAGAGAGAGAGAGAGAGAGAGAAGAGAGAAGAGAGAGAGAGAGAGAGAGGAGAGAGAGAGAGAGAGAGAGAGAGAGAGAGAGAGAGAGAGAGAGAGAGAGAGAGAGAGAGAGAGAGAGAGGAGAGAGAGAGAGGAGAGAGAGAGAGAGAGAGAGAGAGAGAGAGAGAGAGAGAGAGAGAGAGAGAGAGAGAGAGAGAGAGAGGAGAGAGAGAGAGGAGAGGAGAGGAGAGAAAGAGAGAGAGAGAGAGAGAGAGAGAGAGAGAGAGAGAGAGAGACTAATATAAACGAGTATAGACTCTATAAACGAGTATAAACTCTAGTAGTTATCTGTTCAATCCTGGCAGCGTATTTACTTTGCACGTGAGATATATCTGTTATGACATATAATTTATTTCCTGTCTAACACAGACACACATATGGTACACTGTTCCGTGCTAGATCGATAAATATCCTATGTAATATCACTGACACACAACCAGTCTTGTCTGTCTGTCTGTCTGTCTGTCTGTCTGTCTGTCTGTCTGTCTGTCTGTCTGTCTGTCTGTCTGTCTGTCTGTCTGTCTGTCTGTCTGTCTGTCTGTCTGTCTGTCTGTCTGTCTGTCTGTCTGTCTGTCTGTCTGTCTGTCTGTCTGTCTGTCTGTCTGTCTGTCTGTCTGTCTGTCTGTCTGTCTGTCTGTCTGTCTGTCTGTCTGTCTGTCTGTCTGTCTGTCTGTCTGTCTGTCTGTCTGTCTGTCTGTCTGTCTGTCTGTCTGTCTGTCTGTCTGTCTGTCTGTCTGTATGTCTGTCTGTCTGTCTGTCTGTCTGTCTGTCTGTCTGTCTGTCTGTCTGTCTGTCTGTCTGTCTGTCTGTCTGTCTGTCTGTCTGTCTGTCTGTCTGTCTGTCTGTCTGTCTGTCTGTCTGTCTGTCTGTCTGTCTGTCACATCTCGATTCTTCTCCACTCTTATCGTTGCGTTTAACCATTTACCATGAATAACCTGCACTAGTATTATCCGATGTAATTGTCTTTTACATTTCGTGCTCATCCATATTATTCACCCAGCCATAAAAAGTATTAACCATCCGTAAAATGCGTGCTCATATCCCCCGAATGACCCTAATAAAATTAACAGTCTTTCAGACGGGACGTTAAGCCGAGGTCTCGTGTCGGTGCTTTACACCGTGCACGTAAAAGAACCAGAGGAGACTCTGGAATGGGTCTCTCTCTCTGTATCATTGTACTATCCTCCAAACATCTAAACTTACTAATCTCTCCAGGAGGCGTCGCTCATATGGGCGACCGGTAGCGACGATACATAAACGTAAATCAGGCACACATCGCAATTTAATTGTTTCAATCGGGGGTATGAACTACATTGGTCGTGGTTAAAGTGTGTAGCGGCCGTGTGTGGAATAAATAAATAGATCAACCAGTTGGACACTAGTGTGAACTGGAGCTAAACAATTAAATGCAAGCCGCACACACGCAATTTCATCTCGGTAACTTAATACGTGTTCGTACCATAACTACCTCGTAAGAGTCTTGAAGGTATCCACATGAAACTTGAAATATTTATGGATAGCAACAGGAAGCAATTCAGAGTCTACTAACCGTAATCGTACTTTCTCTATTAATGGCGTTTTCTCCATTTCCCTACATACTTAATACAGGTTTGCACTTTTCTGAGTCGTAACTGGAAACGATTAAGAGGAAATCGAATGAAACAGAAACCATTTATAGAGGACAACGAAGGTCAGTGTGCTAGAGTTCTAATTAACTTCGTTTTACTGTTATGCACAAACATTTGCAACTCCTTCAGCTACTTGCGTTCGCGAATTTGTCTGTGATTTCCTCCATTATTCTGTATATGATTTCGTCTGTATTTACCAAATAGTATGTGCATTTCCGTTGTTTATTGGCGAATAAAACATGGTTTGGAGTTCTGACGCGTAGGAATTATCCCTGTATGCCATACGTGATTTATTCCGGCGATCAGAACGGCAAACCATGTTTTATTACATTCTAAATAACGCAAATATATTATTTCGATTCTAACATGACCAAAAGCTATAACGAGCCATCTTTCATTGCAGCTTCAACAAGGTAAATACCTGTTTTGCGTACACAAACACAATGCCGAACCATGATAGATTATGACGTAAGCAACTACATAAATGTAAATAATTAATGTTGACACCATAATTGTCGACGTCATCAAAGTGCTGACGTGGTTTGATGTACACATAGCTTATTATACAATAACATCTATCGCATGTGTTCGACAGGTCCCTATGTGGTCATTCGTTTGCAAAATCAGATCAATATAGTACACAGAATTAATAGTCCTACGGGACCTACTCAGCTGATTTCATTTGTTAACATCGGCACAGATATAACATAACAATCAAATTCCCCCGCTTTCAATCATGTCATTTTGGCTTGATTTAATTATATGACCACTTCAGGTCAACTATATCGATTGCAGATTTCTCTGCAGTTGATTGGCGGTATTAAAGAGACTCGACGGACTTCGTATGTCATTATTACAGACGGATATGTAGTCCAGTGGTAATACGCTGGACTGGTAATCCAGGGATCGCGGGTTCGATCCCCCTTCTGACCCTAATAAAATTAACAGTCTTTCAGATGGGACGTTAAACCGAGGTCTCGTGTCGATGCTTTACACCGTGCACGTTAAAGAACCAGAGGAGATTCTGGAATGGGTCTCTGTCTGTATCATGCACTATCCTCCAAAATCTAAAATAACTAATCTCTTCAGGAGGCGTCGCTCATATGGGCAACCGGTAGCGACGATAACTAAACGTAAAAACACACACGTATGTCATGCACCTCATAGACTACAGGAAAGGTATACATGTATATGCAGACATAGCCTGGGTGCCAGTCTGTCGATTTTTCACTTTTTAACTTCTGGCAAAATGACATGATCAGAAACTCAATACGGCCCAATTAATAATCTCGGTGTTAAACTATATTTATTTGACTGATCAGGCAAAATATATCGACGCCTGTTCCCAGACTAATGCAGGCATATGGGCGCTATATATAATATCAACATGTATATTATAGTAACTCATATATATTGTTGTATAGTGTTACATATCAGTTACTATAATATACATGTTGATAATTATAAATAGCGCCACTATGTCTGCATATACATATTGCTTTCAGTAAGTGTTGTTCATGTGTTCTATCAATCACACAGGTATATGCTATTACAATCATAAACTGTGACTATATCGACTGTTATGCAGTGGAGTGAATCTTCAAAGCTTCAAGCTTTCCACTCAACCTATGTATTCTTTCGGCGCTCGATTAGCGCAGTGGTTAGCATGCTCGCTTCTCACCAATGCAACCCGGGTTCGATCCTCGGACCTGGAAGTATGTGAGATGGTACGGTGGTTCTCCGGGTACTCCGGTTTCCTTCCACACGAATGATCAAATTTACGCTTTAATCTGCGCCAACGAATGTGATTAATAGGCCTATAAGTTGTTAGAACTTGCTTCGCAATCGTTGTAAAATAAATAAATTTTAACTTATTCTTCATTATATTTTAATTTAAGGAATGAATCGCGGGTTAATAGTTACTATCGGGATATGAACTACATTGGGTGTGGTCAAAGTGTCATCGAACGTGATCGAAGTCATCCACACTAATTTTAAACACTATTGACATTAATTATTCTCTTCAATGACACAAAGAGAATATAGCACACTTTGCAATTAATGTAAATGTTTTAGTCCAGATATGAAACATACCCTGAGCCGGAACAGGTAAATAGATCATCCTTGGAACAACGTACAGTAAGACACGCATTTTCTCACGACGAACGCTGCCTAGCATTGCGAATGCGCATGCCCGTAACTTCGAGTGCGCATGTCAGCTGCATATCATTAGTTGGAAACTGTCATACAATAATGTATGCAACCAAGGGCACATACGTTCACATACGGATCTGTAGTCCAGTGGTAACACGCTGGACTGGTAATCCAGGGATAGCAGGTTCGATCCCCCGTCTGACCCTAATAAAATTAACAGTCTTTCAGATGGGACGTCAAACCGAGGTCTCGTGTCGGTGCTTTACACCATGCACGTAAAAGAACCAGAGGAGACTTTGGAATGGGTCTCTGTCTGTATCATTGCACTATCCTCCACAAATCTAAAATTACTAATCTCGTCAGGAGGCGTCGCTCATATGGGTAACCGGTAGCGACGATAAATAAACGTAAACACACACGCACATATGTTCGTCGAAGGAAATGCAATAGCGATGTAACTATACTAATTTGTTAAATATTATTATCATGACGAATAAATGATATGTTTAAACGAAAATATCGACAAAAAATCCGCCGAGGACTTCTAAGTTACTCGAATTTACACTTTTGTCACCTAGTGTAAGATGAACATCGATGAAGTGCTTATGCTGGCCACCAAACCTGCTGATACATACAATCCTATTATTATCAAATGGTCAGCAACCTAAGTTCTATAGAGATAAATGCTCACATACGTTTCTGTCGTATCCAATTTCAAGCAAGAATGGTCTACGTCACCCAAAGACTTACTTACATAATGGTAGTCGAGCTATGTCAATTAGGCAATGCAAATGACTTCGAATGTCGATAACTATCGACGCTCGGTTGACTTTGTGCGACCCAAGGGATGTTCGTGCAACTACACATAGCACTTGAATAAATACCAATACACATCTTCAACAACAAGAGCTTTCAGCGACCTTCCATTATCCTCGAGGAATGCACCGACTGTTACATCATTTAATAGGCATTAATTTGAGCCAGATACGGTATTGTCCTATTTCCACTAGGGAAAACGGAAACCTCAAGATTACCACACTCGACTTAGTCAGTAATACACACTGGAGTTCACTGGCCGATGATCTGTTTTCAAAACACATTGTACCGTCTCCTCTTTGCACATATGGCCAGCGCGAAACAATCTCCCACTATTTCTTCCAGTGCACCAAATATGATGACCTGACATAAGGGCACCATTAACAAATGCGATCTGTATGCAGTGCGGTGTGTCGCTAAGGACTATCCTTTTTGGAAACACTATCAGACGAGGGTAAGTGAACGAATCTTCTAAGTGGTACACACTTTCATCCAAAAATGCAAACGCTTCCACTGAAATACCATTTATTCCAGTACTATGTACGCACTTCTTCAACAACAGTCGTTCCACCTTTACTTTCTTTTCCAATTCTTGCTCTCCTACTCTTCCTAGCAATCAACTTAAACTATAGGATAACTTATCGGATGCAAACTATTTAGAGTGCGTGTCCTTTGACTGCTTGTTATCATCTATTAATGCTAAGCTTACCATTCTTGCGTTTATATTTGTACGTTCATCAAACATATATACATAAATATCGCCATACCTTGTACCGAGTTCTAGTATGCAGTGGAGAGAAATCCAATAAGCTTTTAGCTTTCATTTCAATCCACTTGTATTTATCGTAAATTATGTTGTATAATGTCGAATAAATATGTTTAAGCCAGTACACATCAATGTACTATAAACGACTTACTGAGGATAAATATACTTCCCAGTTTGTTCAATCAGTACTTCAAAAATATAGTAAAATACTAAACCGAGGTCTCGTGTCGGTGCTTTACACCCTGCGCGTAAATGAACTAGATGCCTTTGACTTTTTTTAAACCAAATGATATGACAGGAGGGATAATTGTAACCATTCATAAAGGAGACAGTAAGAGTAAAGCGGATCATAATAACTATCGAGCAATGAGAGACATCTGTATATTTTCCGATTTATTCCAAAATGTGAATAGGTCCTTTAAGATAGAATCCTTTGTTTTTACTGTTGTTCCTTAACCAGATGTTGCGGTATGATAAATGTGATTTTATCCAAATCCTGTTAATTAACTGATAACATTCTTTTACAAATACGTGTCCATTGCATATACTGTAGGAGATCTGTCGAGGTATAGTAATTTAATAATCATAAGAAGCGATAGTAGAATAAAATTGCTAAACTACCGTGCAAAGGAAACAACGATAAAAACAGAGGAACACACTTAATAGGACCTATCTACTTTTAGGGAGTATTCATGGGCAGTAACTGACCGATGTCTCTCATTACCCATACATCCACAGTTTTAACACTTTTTTATCTGCTATTTGGACGCCACGCAAGCATTTGACCGGATGTGACACGATGTTATTCTTTTTAAGCTAAATAAAGTAGGCATAGACAGTAGACACTACCACTCTCTTAGTATTTACTGAACTTTATTGACCAATATAACAAGTTCGTTTGATGTTGGACAAGGAACTCGCCAGGGAGGCAAAAGCTCACCCGTATTATATGTAGTATTTATAAATTGACTCATCACAGATCTGGACAATTATATAAATAATTCTCATTGGGAATATGCATGTACACTGTGAATATGTCATCACCACCTATAGCAGATGACATCACGCTCAAATCATTTTCAAATACGGGACTGAATCACATACTGGATATTTGTTACGAGTATAATGGAAATAAATGTGCAATTATTGTTATCAATGAACCAACACATTTAAATTAAACCAACAAGAAAATTAATAAGATCTTATCGAAAAAACTTCTGTTGTGCATTTGGAACTTTAGATTGGACGTAGACTCGGTTTAAAGTCCCATCTGAAAGACTGTTAATTTTATTTTAAGTCAGACGGGGGATCGAACCTACGATCCCTGGATTGCCAGCACAGCGTGTTACCACTGGACTACAGATCCGTCTGTATCTAGGAATTACAACCGATATTAGCTTATATACTAACATGTTGTTGTTTGACGCCAGTGTAAAATCCATGGTACGATTTTTAGTATTACCAATAGTGGATTACGCACCGAAGGACTACGTCCCATCACATTGCATATTATTTACAAAGCCGTCGTTGTACCAAAAGGCAGTTAGTGTATTGGTTGTATGTATATTAATCTTCATATTATGGTGGATATTAATTCAATAATAATAATAATTAAAAGCATCCTTTTCAAAATACGCCGCTAAATTCCCGTCTTTTGATGAATTAATTAATGTAACGTCTCAAATTACGCCGCTAAATTCCAGTCTTTTGATGAATTAATTAATGTAACGTCTCAAATTACGCCGCTAAATTCCCGTCTTTTGATGAATTAATTAATGTAACGTCTCGAATTACGCCGCTAAATTCCCGTCTTTTGATGAATTAATTAATGTAACGTCTCAAATTACGCCGCTAAATTCCAGTCTTTTGATTAATTAATTAATTAATGTAACGTCTCAAATTACGCCGCTAAATTCCCGTCTTTTGATGAATTAATTAATGTAACGTCTCAAATTACGCCGCTAAATTCCAGTCTTTTGATGAATTAATTAATGTAACGTCTCGAATTACGCCGCTAAATTCCAGTCTTTTGATGAATTAATTAATGTAACGTCTCGAATTACGCCGCTAAATTCCCGTCTTTTGATGAATTAATTAATGTAACGTCTCAAATTACGCCGCTAAATTCCAGTCTTTTGATTAATTAATTAATTAATGTAACGTCTCAAATTACGCCGCTAAATTCCCGTCTTTTGATGAATTAATTAATGTAACGTCTCAAATTACGCCGCTAAATTCCCGTCTTTTGATGAATTAATTAATGTAACGTCTCGAATTACGCCGCTAAATTCCAGTCTTTTGATGAATTAATTAATGTAACGTCTCGAATTACGCCGCTAAATTCCCGTCTTTTGATGAATTAATTAATGTAACGTCTCGAATTACGCCGCTAAATTCCCGTCTTTTGATGAATTAATTAATGTAACGTCTCGAATTACGCCGCTAAATTCCAGTCTTTTGATGAATTAATTAATGTAACGTCTCGAATTACGCCGCTAAATTCCTATTTTTTGATACATCAATTAATACTTGTAACCTTCCAGAATTACGTTACTAAATTATCGTCATTTGCTGCATCAATTAATGCCACTTGATGAAATTCCCGTCCATTACTAAACATATTATTGCATCATTGTTGAATATCGGCGGCGTACGCCACTGAATCCATCGCTTTATTAAACTTTAATTCTTAGTGTATACACATTTAATTTAGCTCGATTGCGAAACAAGTTCCTACACATTATGTGGAATTTAAATGCCTTACCTAAGGGCACACTGATAACGACTACAGCTGGGCGCGAACTCGGGGCCTTTCGCACCCGAAGCGCTACCAATGCGTTATCACGCGACTTCCTTGAATAAACATTTCTTCGTCTTCTTATCAATTCTTGAATCTGCACCTGCTATCTGCACCTGCTTTGTTTCCCAGAATACAGTGTATATTTCTGTATCATATACAAAGAAGACGAATATATCGTCTACTGTAAAGCAATTCTTTACCATATCACCATATGCAACGGTCTGCAAACAGTAAGACGATTTTGTTTGCACAGACATGTGCTGTGGAGAAGTCTGTCAGATAGCCGTGGGTGCCAATTTGTGACCTGCGTAATCCTGTCTTCACTGTTGCAAAGACAGGGAGAAAATATATAATATAGAACGACTAAATATATTGCCAGAAAGAAATGTAAATTTTGGCTTCAATCGATGTCCATTTGCCCCATTTGATTGATTTAATAGTGGTTGTCCATATGCATTTAATGCTTGTGCTTTCATACAAGCTAGCTAGCGCGGGATAGATGCTATATCGGATTATGTGTATCATTTAATGATCGATAGATTAGGAACCGAGCCGTGAAAATGACATACAAAAACACTCAACATCTGTGACGACTTTAAACTACTTAATATGCAATGAACGTAACAGTAGAACACTTTGTTGTGAAGTCGTAAACTGTATATTGCATGTTATAAAACTGATAGAAGATTCTTTAAGCAAACGTTGCTTGCATATAAATTATAAGATACAACGTGATAGGGCTATGAATATAAGATGAGTGTTGGATTGTTATTACGCCTCATGATACATTATGACGTCACTCCTGATGCGGGTTACGTCAAAAAGGTATATTTAGGTAAGTCAATAATTGTACAGACAAGACAGACATATATACATGAAATTTATGAAATTTACCAGTCTAACGTGTTAACCACTGGACGTACAAATCCATCTGTGTTTCTGATGTGGGTATTTAATCCTTACTATATATTGCCCAATCTCATTTAGTAATAATTGAGATTGAAAATGAAAATGAGGCAGATTAGATCACAGATTATTAATTGCTGTATGTATGTTCCATCTCGTGAGTACACTAGACCACTTACATACATGCTCTATTTCTAAATGTTATCTCTTACACTATGTTCTTACATTGATTGAAACATTAACCATGGTAGTTATATCACATTGGCCATATGCTGTCATCACATTGGCCATGGTGCTGTCATTAACCCATTGGCCATGATGCTTTCATTAACCCATTGACCACGATGTTGTCATTAACCCATTGACCATGATGCTGAGATTAACCCATTGGCCATGATGCTGTTATTAACCCATTGGCCACGATGCTTTCATTAACCCATTGGCCATGATGCTTTCATTAACCCATTGGCCATGATGCTTTCATTAACCCATTGGCCATGATGCTGTCATTAACCCATTGACCATGCTGTTGTCATTAACCCATTGGACACGGTGCTGTCATTAACCCATTGGCCACGATGCTGTCATTAACCCATTGGCCACGATGCTGTCATTAACCCATTGGACACGGTGCTGTCATTAACCCATTGGCCACGATGCTGTCATTAACCCATTGGACACGGTGCTGTCATTAACCCATTGCCAATGATGTTGTCATTAACCCATTGACCACGATGCTGTCATTAACCCATTGGCCACGATGCTGTCATTAACCCATTGATTATGATGTTGTCATTAACCCATTGACCACGATGCTGTCATTAACCTATTGGCCACGATGCTGTCATTAACCCATTGATTATGATGTTGTCATTAACCCATTGACCACGATGCTGTCATTAACCTATTGGCCACGATGCTGTCATTAACCCATTGACCACGATGCTGTCATTAACCCATTGGACATGATGCTTTCATTAACCCATTGGCCACGATGCTTTCATTAACCCATTGGCCATGATGCTTTCATTAACCCATTAGCCACGATGCTTTCATTAACCCATTGACCATGATGCTGTCATTAACACACTGATCATGATGCTGTCATTAACCCAGTGGCCATGATGCTTTCATTAACCCATTGGTCATGATGCTTTCATTAACCCATTGGCCATGATGCTTTCATTAACCCATTGGCCACGATGCTTTCATTAACCCATTGACCATGATGCTGTCATTAACACACTGACCATGATGCTGTCATTAACCCAATGGCCATGATGCTTTCATTAAGCCATTGGCCATGATGCTGTCATTAACCCATTGACCATGATGCTTTCATTAACCCATTGACGATGATGCTGTCATTAACCCAGTGGCCATGATGCTTTCATTAACCCATTGGCCATGATGCTTTCATTAACCCATTGACCATGATGCTGTCATTAACACACTGACCATGATGCTGTCATTAACCCAGTGGCCATGATTCTGTCATTAACCCAGTGGCCATGAAGCTTTCATTAACCTATTGGCCATGATGCTTTCATTAACCCATTGGCCATGATGCTTTCATTAACCCATTGGCCACGATGCTTTCATTAACCCATTGACCATGATGCTGTCATTAACACACTGACCATGATGCTGTCATTAACCCAGTGGCCATGATGCTGTCATTAACCCATTGACCATGATGCTTTCATTAACCCATTGACCATGATGCTTTCATTAACCCATTGGCCATGATGCTTTCATTAACCCATTGGCCATGATGCTGTCATTAACCCATTGACCATGCTGTTGTCATTAACCCATTGGACACGGTGCTGTCATTAACCCATTGGTCACGATGCTGTCATTAACCCATTGGCCACGATGCTGTCATTAACCCATTGACCACGATGCTGTCATTAACCCATTGCCAATGATGTTGTCATTAACCCATTGACCACGATGCTGTCATTAACCCATTGATTATGATGTTGTCATTAACCCATTGACCACGATGCTGTCATTAACCTATTGGCCACGATGCTGTCATTAACCCATTGACCACGATGCTGTCATTAACCCATTGGACATGATGCTTTCATTAACCCATTGGCCACGATGCTTTCATTAACCCATTGGCCATGATGCTTTCATTAACCCATTAGCCACGATGCTTTCATTAACCCATTGACCATGATGCTGTCATTAACACACTGATCATGATGCTGTCATTAACCCAGTGGCCATGATGCTTTCATTAACCCATTGGTCATGATGCTTTCATTAACCCATTGGCCATGATGCTTTCATTAACCCATTGGCCACGATGCTTTCATTAACCCATTGACCATGATGCTGTCATTAACACACTGACCATGATGCTGTCATTAACCCAATGGCCATGATGCTTTCATTAAGCCATTGGCCATGATGCTGTCATTAACCCATTGACCATGATGCTTTCATTAACCCATTGACCATGATGCTGTCATTAACCCAGTGGCCATGATGCTTTCATTAACCCATTGGCCATGATGCTTTCATTAACCCATTGACCATGATGCTGTCATTAACACACTGACCATGATGCTGTCATTAACCCAGTGGCCATGATTCTGTCATTAACCCAGTGGCCATGAAGCTTTCATTAACCTATTGGCCATGATGCTTTCATTAACCCATTGGCCATGATGCTTTCATTAACCCATTGGCCACGATGCTTTCATTAACCCATTGACCATGATGCTGTCATTAACACACTGACCATGATGCTGTCATTAACCCAGTGGCCATGATGCTGTCATTAACCCATTGACCATGATGCTTTCATTAACCCATTGACCATGATGCTGTCATTAACCCAGTGGCCATGATGCTTTCATTAACCCATTGACCATGATGCTTTCATTAACCCATTGACCATGATGCTGTCATTAACCCAGTGGCCATGATGCTTTCATTAACCCATTGGCCATGATGCTTTCATTAACCCAGTGGCCATGATGCTTTCATTAACCCATTGGCCATGATGCTGTCATTAACCCATTCACCATGATGCTTTCATTAACCCATTGACCACGATGCTGTTATTAACACACTGACCATGATGCTGTCATTAACCCATTGGCCATGATGCTTTCATTAACCCATTGGCCATGATGCTTTCATTAACCCATTGGCCATGATGCTTTCATTAACCCAGTTGCCATGATGCTTTCATTAACCCATTGGCCATGATGCTGAGATTAACCCATTGGCCATGATGTTGTCACTATCACATTGACCATGATATCACAATCACATTAACAATGACACTATCACCTTAATACGCCAACTACATATTTGATTATTTCTCGACTATATTTGACTGTATGCGGTACCGTAATACACTGACGTAGATGATTGGTTGTGTCTGGACTATTTATTTGACTGTATGCGGTACCGTAATACACTGACGTAGATGATTGGTTGTTTCTGAACTATTTATTTGACTGTATGCGGCACCGTAATACACTGACGTACATGATTTGTACATGCTTGGTTGTTTCTGGACTATTTATTTGACTGTATGCGGTACCGTAATACACTGACGTAGATGATTGGTTGTGTCTGGACTATTTATTTGACTGTATGCGGCACCGTAATACACTGACGTAGATGATTGGTTGTATCTGGACTATTTATTTGACTGTATGCGGTACCGTAATACACTGACGTAGATGATTGGTTGTGTCTGGACTATTTATTTGACTGTATGCGGTACCGTAATACACTGACGTAGATGATTGGTTGTGTCTGGACTATTTATTTGACTGTATGCGGTACCGTAATACACTGACGTAGATGATTGGTTGTTTCTGGACTATTTATTTGACTGTATGCGGTACCGTAATACACTGACGTAGATGATTGGTTGTTTCTGGACTATTTATTTGACTGTATGCGGTACCGTAATACACTGACGTAGATGATTGGTTGTGTCTGGACTATTTATTTGACTGTATGCGGTACCGTAATACACTGACGTAGATGATTGGTTGTTTCTGGACTATTTATTTGACTGTATGCGGCACCGTAATACACTGACGTAGATGATTGGTTGTATCTGGACTATTTATTTGACTGTATGCGGTACCGTAATACACTGACGTAGATGATTGGTTGTGTCTGAACTATTTATTTGACTGTATGCGGTACCGTAATACACTGACGTAGATGATTGGTTGTGTCTGGACTATTTATTTGACTGTATGCGGTACCGTAATACACTGACGTAGATGATTGGTTGTTTCTGGACTATTTATTTGACTGTATGCGGTACCGTAATACACTGACGTAGATGATTGGTTGTTTCTGGACTATTTATTTGACTGTATGCGGTACCGTAATACACTGACGTAGATGATTGGTTGTGTCTGGACTATTTATTTGACTGTATGCGGTACCGTAATACACTGACGTAGATGATTGATTGTTTCTGGACTATTCATTTGACTGTATGCGGCACCGTAATACACTGACGTACATGATTTGTACATGCTTGGTTGTTTCTGAACTATTTATTTGACTGTATGCGGCACCGTAATACACTGACGTAGATGATTGGTTGTTTCTGGACTATTTATTTGACTGTATGCGGCACCGTAATACACTGACGTACATGATTTGTACATGCTTGGTTGTTTCTGGACTATTTATTTGACTGTATGCGGCACCGTAATACACTGACGTAGATGATTGGTTGTTTCTGGACTATTTATTTGACTGTATGCGGTACCGTAATACACTGACGTAGATGATTGGTTGTGTCTGGACTATTTATTTGACTGTATGCGGTACCGTAATACACTGACGTAGATGATTGGTTGTTTCTGGACTATTTATTTGACTGTATGCGGCACCGTAATACACTGACGTACATGATTTGTACATGCTTGGTTGTTTCTGGACTATTTATTTGACTGTATGCGGTACCGTAATACACTGACGTAGATGATTGGTTGTGTCTGGACTATTTATTTGACTGTATGCGGCACCGTAATACACTGACGTAGATGATTGGTTGTATCTGGACTATTTATTTGACTGTATGCGGTACCGTAATACACTGACGTAGATGATTGGTTGTATCTGGACTATTTATTTGACTGTATGCGGTACCGTAATACACTGACGTAGATGATTGGTTGTGTCTGAACTATTTATTTGACTGTATGCGGTACCGTAATACACTGACGTAGATGATTGGTTGTTTCTGGACTATTTATTTGACTGTATGCGGTACCGTAATACACTGACGTAGATGATTGGTTGTTTCTGGACTATTTATTTGACTGTATGCGGTACCGTAATACACTGACGTAGATGATTGGTTGTGTCTGGACTATTTATTTGACTGTATGCGGTACCGTAATACACTGACGTAGATGATTGGTTGTTTCTGGACTATTTATTTGACTGTATGCGGCACCGTAATACACTGACGTAGATGATTGGTTGTATCTGGACTATTTATTTGACTGTATGCGGTACCGTAATACACTGACGTAGATGATTGGTTGTGTCTGAACTATTTATTTGACTGTATGCGGTACCGTAATACACTGACGTAGATGATTGGTTGTTTCTGGACTATTTATTTGACTGTATGCGGTACCGTAATACACTGACGTAGATGATTGGTTGTTTCTGGACTATTTATTTGACTGTATGCGGTACCGTAATACACTGACGTAGATGATTGGTTGTTTCTGGACTATTTATTTGACTGTATGCGGTACCGTAATACACTGACGTAGATGATTGGTTGTGTCTGGACTATTTATTTGACTGTATGCGGTACCGTAATACACTGACGTAGATGATTGATTGTTTCTGGACTATTCATTTGACTGTATGCGGCACCGTAATACACTGACGTACATGATTTGTACATGCTTGGTTGTTTCTGAACTATTTATTTGACTGTATGCGGCACCGTAATACACTGACGTAGATGATTGGTTGTTTCTGGACTATTTATTTGACTGTATGCGGCACCGTAATACACTGACGTACATGATTTGTACATGCTTGGTTGTTTCTGGACTATTTATTTGACTGTATGCGGTACCGTAATACACTGACGTAGATGATTGGTTGTTTCTGGACTATTTATTTGACTGTATGCGGTACTGTAATACACTGACGTAGATGATTGGTTGTGTCTGGACTATTTATTTGACTGTATGCGGTACCGTAATACACTGACGTAGATGATTGGTTGTTTCTGGACTATTTATTTGACTGTATGCGGCACCGTAATACACTGACGTACATGATTTGTACATGCTTGGTTGTTTCTGGACTATTTATTTGACTGTATGCGGTACCGTAATACACTGACGTAGATGATTGGTTGTTTCTGGACTATTTATTTGACTGTATGCGGTACTGTAATACACTGACGTAGATGATTGGTTGTGTCTGGACTATTTATTTGACTGTATGCGGTACCGTAATACACTGACGTAGATGATTGGTTGTTTCTGGACTATTTATTTGACTGTATGCGGCACCGTAATACACTGACGTACATGATTTGTACATGCTTGGTTGTTTCTGGACTATTTATTTGATTGTATGCGGTACCGTAATACACTGACGTAGATGATTGGTTGTTTCTGGACTATTTATTTGACTCTATGCGGTACCGTAATACACTGACGTAGATGATTGGTTGTGTCTGGACTATTTATTTGACTGTATGCGGTACCGTAATACACTGACGTAGATGATTGGTTGTTTCTGGACTATTTATTTGATTGTATGCGGCACCGTAATACACTGACGTACATGATTTGTACATGCTTGGTTGTTTCTGGACTATTTATTTGACGGTATGTGGCACCGTAATACACTGACGTACATGGCTTGTTGTTTCTGGACTATTTATTTGACTGTATGCGGCACCGTAATACACTGACGTACATGATTGGTTGTTTCTGGACTATATAAATAGTTGACTGTATGCGGCACCGTAATACACGGACGTACATGATTGGTTGTTTCTGGACTATATAAATAGTTGACTGTATGCGGCACCGTAATACACTGACGTACATGGCTTGTTGTTTCTGGACTATATAAATAGTTGACTGTATGCGGCACCGTAATACACTGACGTACATGGCTTGTTGTTTCTGGACTATATAAATAGTTGACTGTATGCGGCACCGTAATACACTGACGTACATGATTTGTACATGACTGGTTATTTCTGGACTATTTATTTGACTGTATGCGGCACCGTAATACACTGACGTACATGATTGGTTGTTTCTGGACTATATAAATAGTTGAATGTATGCGGTGACGTACATGATTTGTACATGACTGGTTATTTCTGTACTATATTTTGACCGTATGCTGGACTATACCGCAATACCATGAGAGTTGAAAATAAATATATTCCGAAGTAGTGAGATCCGGTGCCATTTTGGAATATATTCTAGCGGGTACTACCAGAATTACATACCAAATAACTACCTACTATAGAGGAGAGACTGAAACACCAGGCAGAACCACCATGTAGCATAGTGGAGGGCGGTGGGTGGGGAGTGGGGATAAGGACAGGGACGGTTAAATACAATTACATGTGTTGTTGAATTGAGTGTTCTGTATATGTGTACTACACGGGGAAATCAATTTCAATTTGGGGATCCACTGACACATTCTGTTATCTGATTTTCATAGATCTGTCTTATAACGGTGTAATATAATTTGCCTGGTGACCGATTTATGTCGAATTACATCATTATTCACGTTTTAGCTGTCACTTACAAACATATAGACATGATACAGACATATTGTGAGTTTCTAAATTCCTCTGGGAGTCGCCGAATTACTGTAGTTCCTGGATGACGGTTATTATTTATTTGTTGGTGTTTCGTGTATTTGCCCAATTAGTTCTCAGATGTTCACAAATGGTGTCACTAAATGGATGCAATCTGGCCATTCCCCCAGGATGCAACATCTTATACAGATTATAGCATCATATACAGGGTGCAACATCATCATATACAGGGTGCAACATCATCATATACAGGGTACAACATCATACATATACAGGGTGCAACATCATCATATACAGTGTACACCATCATATACAGGGTACACCATCATATACAGGGTACACCATCATATACAGGGTACACCATCATATACAGGGTACAACATCATATACAGGGTACATCATCATATACAGGGTACACCATCATATACAGGGTACACCATCATATACAGGGTACAACATCATATACAGGGTACAACATCATATACAGGGTACAACATCATATACAGGGTACAACATCATATACAGGGTACACCATCATATACAGGGTACAACATCATATACAGGGTACAACACCATACATATACAGGGTACAACATCATATACAGGGTACACCATCATATACAGGGTGCAACATCATCGTATACAGGGTACAACATCATCATATACAGGGTGCACCATCATATACAGGGTACACCATCATATACAGGGTACACCATCATATACAGGGTACACCATCATAGGGTACACCATCATATACAGGGTACAACATCATATACAGGGTACAACATCATATACAGGGTGCAACATCATACATATACAGGGTACAACATCATATACAGGGTACAACATCATATACAGGGTACAACATCATACATATACAGGGTACAACATCATATACAGGGTGCACCATCATACATATACAGGGTGCACCATCATACATATACAGGGTACAACATCATATACAGGGTACAACATCATATACAGGGTACAACATCATACATATACAGGGTACAACATCATATACAGGGTACAACATCATATACAGGGTGCACCATCATACATATACAGGGTGCACCATCATACATATACAGGGTGCACCATCATACATATACAGGGTGCACCATCATACATATACAGGGTACAACATCATACATATACAGGGTACAACATCATACATATACAGGGTACAACACCATACATATACAGGGTGCAACACCATACATATACAGGGTGCAACACCATACATATACAGGGTGCACCATCATACATATACAGGGTACAACTTCATACATATACAGGGTACAACACCATACATATACAGGGTACAACATCATATACAGGGTACAACATCATACATATACAGGGTACAACATCATATACAGGGTGCAACATCATATACAGGGTACAACACCATACATATACAGGGTACAACATCATATACAGGGTACAACATCATATACAGGGTACAACACCATACATATACAGGGTACAACATCATATACAGGGTGCAACATCATATACAGGGTACACCATCATATACAGGGTACAACACCATACATATACAGGGTACAACATCATACATATACAGGGTACAACACCATACATATACAGGGTACAACACCATACATATACAGGGTACAACATCATACATATACAGGGTACAACATCATACATATACAGGGTACAACATCATACATATACAGGGTACAACATCATATACAGGGTGCAACACCATACATATACAGGGTACAACATCATATACAGGGTACAACATCATATACAGGGTACAACATCATACATATACAGGGTACAACATCATACATATACAGGGTACAACATCATACATATACAGGGTACAACACCATACATATACAGGGTGCAACACCATACATATACAGGGTACAACATCATAATATACAGGGTACAACATCATATACAGGGTGCAACACCATACATATACAGGGTACAACATCATATACAGGGTACAACATCATATACAGGGTACAACATCATACATATACAGGGTACAACATCATACATATACAGGGTACAACATCATACATATACAGGGTACAACACCATACATATACAGGGTGCAACACCATACATATACAGGGTACAACATCATACATATATAGGGTACAACACCATATACAGGGTACAACATCATACATATACAGGGTACAACATCATATACAGGGTACAACATCATATACAGGGTGCACCATCATACATATACAGGGTACAACATCATACATATACAGGGTACAACACCATACATATACAGGGTACAACATCATACATATACAGGGTACAACATCATACATATACAGGGTACAACATCATACATATACAGGGTACAACATCATATACAGGGTACAACATCATACATATACAGGGTACAACACCATACATATACAGGGTACAACATCATACATATACAGGGTACAACATCATATACAGGTACAACATCATACATATACAGGGTACAACATCATACATATACAGGGTACAACATCATATACAGGGTACAACATCATACATATACAGGGTACAACATCATATACAGGGTACAACATCATATACAGGGTACAACATCATATACAGGGTACAACATCATATACAGGGTACAACATCATATACAGGGTACAACACCATACATATACAGGGTACAACATCATACATATACAGGGTACAACACCATATACAGGGTACAACATCATACATATACAGGGTACAACATCATACATATACAGGGTACAACATCATATACAGGGTACAACATCATATACAGGGTACAACACCATATACAGGGTACAACACCATACATATACAGGGTACAACATCATACATATACAGGGTACAACATCATACATATACAGGGTACAACATCATACATATACAGGGTACAACATCATATACAGGGTGCAACACCATACATATACAGGGTACAACATCATATACAGGGTACACCATACATATACAGGGTACAACATCATACATATACAGGGTACAACATCATATACAGGGTGCAACATCATACATATACAGGGTACAACATCATATACAGGGTGCAACATCATACTATACAGGGTACAACATCATATACAGGGTGCAACATCATACATATACAGGGTACAACATCATACATATACAGGGTACAACATCATATACAGGGTGCAACATCATACATATACAGGGTACAACATCATATACAGGGTGCAACATCATACATATACAGGGTACAACATCATATACAGGGTGCAACATCATACATATACAGGGTACAACATCATACATATACAGGGTACAACATCATATACAGGGTGCACATCATACATATACAGGGTACAACATCATATACAGGGTGCAACATCATACATATACAGGGTACACCATCATATACAGGGTGCAACATCATACATATACAGGGTACAACATCATACATATACAGGGTACAACATCATATACAGGGTGCAACATCATACATATACAGGGTACAACATCATACATATACAGGGTACAACATCATATACAGGGTACAACATCATACATATACAGGGTACAACATCATACATATACAGGGTACAACATCATATACAGGGTGCAACATCATACATATACAGGGTGCACCATCATACATATACAGGGTACAACACCATACATATACAGGGTACAACACCATACATATACAGGGTACAACATCATATACAGGGTACAACATCATACATATACAGGGTACAACATCATACATATACAGGGTACAACATCATATACAGGGTGCAACATGATATACAGGGTACAATATCATATACAGGGTGCACCATCATACATATACAGGGTGCACCATCATACATATACAGGGTACAACATCATACATATACAGGGTACAACATCATATACAGGGTACAACATCATATACAGGGTACAACATCATATACAGGGTACAACACCATACATATACAGGGTACAACATCATACATATACAGGGTACAACACCATATACAGGGTACAACATCATACATATACAGGGTACAACATCATACATATACAGGGTACAACATCATATACAGGGTACAACATCATATACAGGGTACAACACCATATACAGGGTACAACACCATACATATACAGGGTACACATCATACATATACAGGGTACAACATCATACATATACAGGGTACAACATCATACATATACAGGGTACAACATCATATCAGGGTGCAACACCATACATATACAGGGTACAACATCATATACAGGGTACACCATACATATACAGGGTACAACATCATACATATACAGGGTACAACATCATATACAGGGTGCAACATCATACATATACAGGGTACAACATCATATACAGGGTGCAACATCATACATATACAGGGTACAACATCATATACAGGGTGCAACATCATACATATACAGGGTACAACACCATACATATACAGGGTACAACATCATATACAGGGTGCAACATCATACATATACAGGGTACACCATACATATACAGGGTACAACATCATACATATACAGGGTACAACATCATACATATACAGGGTACAGCATCATACATATACAGGGTACAACATCATACATATACAGGGTACACCATCATATACAGGGTGCAACATCATACATATACAGGGTACAACATCATACATATACAGGGTACAACATCATATACAGGGTGCAACATCATACATATACAGGGTACAACATCATATACAGGGTGCAACATCATACATATACAGGGTGCACCATCATACATATACAGGGTACAACACCATACATATACAGGGTACAACACCATACATATACAGGGTACAACATCATATACAGGGTACAACATCATACATATACAGGGTACAACATCATACATATACAGGGTACAACATCATATACAGGGTGCAACATGATATACAGGGTACAATATCATATACAGGGTGCACCATCATACATATACAGGGTGCACCATCATACATATACAGGGTACAACATCATACATATACAGGGTACAAAATCATATACAGGGTGCAACATGATATACAGGGTACAATATCATATACAGGGTGCACCATCATATACAGGGTGCAATATCATATACAGGGTGCAACATCTTATACAGATTATAACATCATATACAGGGTACAACATCATATACAAGAGTGCAACATCTTATACAGATAATAGCATCATATACAGGGTATACCATCATATACAGGATACACCGTCATATACAAGGTACACCATCATATACAAGGTACACCATCATATACAGGCTACACCATCATATACATGATACACCATCATATACTAAGAGCTATATTTTAAACATTCAAAAGTGTCTAATTTACAGTATGTCATAGATTGGTGAGTGTGTGACGGGGACAATGACGTGTTTATCTATACTGGAATTAACAGTAGTAGTTGAAAATATAAACTAATAATAATATTTAATAATTACGAATTTCAACATTTATTAAAAAACATTATTACCGGCAAATTACCGTGTTTTACGGTATTTCAGTTGGAAAACTACTGCACGAAATAAGTGTGCAAAGTCGTTTAGCGCACGCGCGTATTCTACGATCACGATCACGTGCTGTCGGTTGGTTGCTATAGGGTGACTCATTATTCCCGCACGATCAGTGGACAACTAATGCTCGGAAAAAGTGTGCAAAGTCGTTTAGCGCGCGCGTAGACTACGATCACGAGCATGTGCTGTCGGTTGGTTGCTAGGGTGACTCGTGATTCCCCCCCCCGCACGATCAGTTGGACAATACTGCACGGAAAAAGTGTGCAAAGTCGCTTAATGCGTATTCTACGGTCACGTGTGGCGGTTGGTTGCGGTTGCTAAGGTGACGCATGATTTGCCGCACGATCAGTTGATCAACTACTGCACAAAAAAAGTGTGCAAAGTCGGTTAGGGCGTATTCTACGATCACGTGTTGTCGGTTGGTTGCTAGGGTGATTCATGATTCCCCCACACGATCAGTCGGACAGCTACTGCACGAAACATGTGTACAAAGTCGTTTATGGCGTATTCTACGTTCACTTGTCGGTTGATTGTTAGGGTGACAAATGATTCGCGCATGATCATGCATGTCCATTGAGAGATAAACTCGTACTGAAGAAAAATAGATCACGTGTACGCTCGCCCACATGGTTCGCCGGAGCCGAGGGTAAATAAGCTCAATCATCTAGAGCACGTGCGATTTGTGTGTACTATATTTTCATTAATGTTAGTGTCGTCAATGGGTTAACTAGGTTACGTTACAATTCAACCATGAAACAGTTTCAATGTGCATATATCTGGATTACTTATGAAGATGGTTCGACTGTGCTGGTAAGTTTCCATTTTAATTAATTTACACAATATATATACAATTGTTATACGGCTTATGTCGTCTTCAATGTGCTAGATATTGACCCAAACAAACACTTTGAAAATAAACAACAAAAAGCACTGCTACTGTACGTTTAGGATAACTTGACAGTGACGTACAATGGCTTTACCTATCAGTACAGGTAATTCAGGGAAATTTACAGTTATCGATATGATAATGTATTTTTTATTTTTAATCCGAAACACTGCTTACTGCTTTTTAAGCCGATTTACCTGTATTGTGTTGTGGACATTGCCAACGGGAGTAAATATTGAGTGACGTCACTGTCCAGTTATCCTAAACCACGCTCATTTTTAATAAATTAAATATTTGCCCAACTACGATGTCTATAAATAGAATGATAAGTTTGAAAATGTATGTATGTATGTTCTATTAATGTTAAACCCCTTGCGGGGACATCGACATGTTTTCCTGGGCAAGCTTAGCCGACCTAAGTGGTTAACCAGTACTAAGCAATATGTGTGTGGTGACTCAATGACACTACATACGTGGCCTGACCGAGTATCGAACCGGGGAATGCTCGATTCCAAATCTGACGTCCTACACTGGGCCACGGATGCCACACAATGTATGGTTAATTAATAAATCTCTAGAACAATATATTATTTGTTGAGCGTCACATCTACCATGATATATCCATATTTGACACAGTCATGCTATGGGTACTATATAGGGTTTATAGGCAGGGGCGTACCCAGCCAATTTTGATGTGGACTCCAAACGAGCACCAAAGGTGCGAATGGTGATGGAAAATTCCAGAATTTTTTTAAAACCTGGACGTCATTTGGTGCACTCTGGCGACTCTGAGAACTAATTATATTCCGATAAATACACTTGGAAAACGTATGTTTTTTATGCGGCAATTTGTAAAAATGTCTGAACTATACTGTACATCAGTGCATCGTCTGAGTTTCATATATTGTATAGGCAATAGATCTACGCTGTTATTATTAATGTAAATGAGGGTTGATACTTTAATAGTCCGTAGACCTACATAGATACAGACAGTTGAACGCCATAAAGGTCTTTAAAGAAAGTCAAGTTTTCTCTCCTTCCTGAAGGCAAATGTTGTCATTACAGTGAGTGTAGTCAGTGTACGATGACGTCAGAGTTTTACTCTAGTAAGTCTATATACATTACCACAGGTAGTCTACTAGTCTATAGTAGAAACTCATTTCGCTCGCTCGAACGCGCGGTCTTCCGTTTTTTTTAAAGATTTTTGTTTGTTTTGAAAATGATGTGGACGCCACTGCGTACTTGCGTATAGGCAGTTACGCGCCTGATCACAGGGATTCGGCACGTTTGGGGGTACTAGTATATATATTTAAGTACAGGGATTCTACTCTGTGGGATGTCAGATTTCGCATCGATCAGTAAAATGGCCATATCTGAAACAATTTTGTACAAAGCTGTCCAAATATAACGCCTATCCCGAGTCTTTATATTGTTCTTCAAATAAAACACAACTTTAAGCTGCGTGCATGTATACTTTGCAAACAATTGCCACATACATTGGCCATAGCAGGTCACATTTCCATACTAGGACACGGGTTCTGTCAGCAACAAAAACAAATCTTCGACGGGAGAGTTTTAACTGTGAATAACATTATCAATAAAATGTGTTTCCACTAACCTGTATGTTTATTCGGCAAAAATGTACGTCAAAAAGAGATTTCGTAGCATTTTCAATTTGTTTTGAAAAATTCTAAAGCGGCGCAATTCGCGTTGAAACCAGCGTTGAAACGAGCGTTCTGATTGGATTATTAGAATGTAACAAGATGTTTTTTTATATATGAAGAACAATCATAATCCAATCAGAACGCTCGTTTCAACGCTGGTTTCAACGCGAATTGCGCCGCTTTAGAATTTTTCAAAACAAATTGAAAATGCTACGAAATCTCTTTTTGACGTACATTTTTGCCGAATAAACATACAGGTTAGTGGAAACACATTTTATTGATAATGTTATTCACAGTTAAAACTCTCCCATCGAAGATTTTTGTTGTTGCTGACAGAACCCGTGTCCTAGTATGGAAATGTGACCTGCTATGGCCAATGTATGTGGCAATTGTTTGCAAAGTATACATGCATGCAGCTTAAAGTTGTGTTTTATTTGAAGAACAATATAAAGACTCGGGATAGGCGTTATATTTGGACAGCTTTGTACAAAATTGTTTCAGATATGGCCATTTTACTGATCGATGCGAAATCTGACATCCCACAGAGTAGAATCCCTGTACTTAAATATATATACTAGTACCCCCAAACGTGCCGAATCCCTGTGCGCCTGATAGGAGTATTTGTCAAGAGTTATTGTATCCCGGCGTCACTGGTTTCAGGCGATGTAGTACATAACCGACTCCTATATATTTTGAATGTCCATACACTGCAAATTCAAGTGACTGAATAAACAACATTTTACCTTTCATTCATAAAAATCTCGAAGAAAATGTATTGTTTACTTTTTGATAAAACGGCGGCACCTCATTCCCAGTAATTCGGAATGACGTCACCAGTTTTAACCTAACTATGGAAATTGCCAACAGCGTTGGCAAATGTGTGTAAACAACAATTCTTTTTAACAACATAAATATGTAACACTGACTTTAATAACTGGCTTACTGTAATGTGGGTGAAGTTAGCAGTGAGCAGTGTACTGCCAGTGTACTGCTGGCAGTGAGCAGTGTACTGCTGGCAGTGAGCAGTGTACTGCTGTACTGCTAGCAGTGAGCAGTGAGTAGTGTAATCCAGCAGTGAGTTATGTATTCTAGTAGTGAATGATGTATATATGCCAAATTTTGAAAATAAATACAAATAATAAAAAATGTATTTTTATCTTTTTCCGTACTTGCTGCATTTCTGGCAGTGAGCAGTGGGGAATGTACGAGTAGAGTATTCCAGCAGTGGGTAGTGTAATCCAGCAGTGAGTGTTGTATTCTAGTAGTGAATGAAGTGTAAATGCAAATTTTCGAAAAGAAAAAAAAAAAAAAATTTTTTTTTTTTTTAAATCTTGCTGCGTTTCTGGCAGTGAGCAGTGGGGAATGTACGAGTAGTGTATTCCAGCAGTGGGTAGTGTAATCCAGCAGTGAGTGGCGTATTCTAGTAGTGTATGATGTGCAAATGGATATTTTCTAAAAAAATAATAAAAATAATATTTATTTTTTTATCTTTTTCCGTACTTGCTTTTCTGGCAGTGAGCAGTGGGGGAATGTACGAGTAGTGTATTCCAGCAGTGGGTAGTGTAATCCAGCAGTGAGTGGTGTATTCTAGTAGTGTATGATGTGCAAATGTAAATTTTCGGAAAAAAAATAATAAAAATAATAAAAATATTTTTTATCTTTTTCCGTACTTGCTGCGTTTCTAGCAGTGAGCAGTGGGGAATGTACGAGTAGTGTATTCCAGCAGTGGGTAGTGTAATCCAGCAGTGGGTAGTGTAATCCAGCAGTGAGTGGCGTATTCTAGTAGTGTATGATGTGCAAATGCAAATTTTCGGGAAAAAATAATAAAAACATTTTTTTATCTTTTTCCGTACTTGCTTTTCTGGCAGTGAGCAGTGGGGAATGTACGAGTAGTGTATTCCAGCAGTGGGTAGTGTAATCCAGCAGTGAGTGGTGTATTGTAGTAGTGAATGAAGTGTAAATGCAAATTTTCGGGTAAAAATAATAAAAATTTAAAATCTTTTTCCGTACTTGCTTTGTATTGTGTATGGTGTATTGTAGTAGTGTATGATGTACACATGCCACATTCATTATAAACTAAGCTAACGAATGTTAAAAGTATCATCTTTATTTTATTAGTCTATTTTGTACCTGCAAAGAAACAAGATGCAATTCGAAATCCCGGTCCCGTATTCAGAAAACATGCTAAGTTCATTAAGCTCTCTTCCTATCTCCAATTATCATTAATAGTATAATACCAACAATGCATACATCACGTTTAGAATACAGGTTTGTTTTGAACTTATATATAGCACGTGCTCACTCTGTATTTCGATTGGGCTGTCACAAGTGACCAAACCAATCCTAAACGAAATAAATTCCCAGTCTCTTTCAAATCAATCAAAATAAAATCAAACAAAAGAAACAGTAAACCAACAAGTACATGAAACAAAATACTAGAATTTCCCGCTCCAAAACTGCACACTGTTCTCTACTTTAATATTTATATTTCAAAATCTGTTAACTATATAGATAGATGGATTGATGGATGGATGGATCGATGGATGGATCGATACATAGATACATAGATCGATAGATACATAGATCGATAGATACATAGATAATATATACATAGATAGATACATAGTCTATATGGCGTTAACTTCATATGACAGTTCCTATGCCTACTGCCTCGGCTCTCAGTGTATGCTATAATGCACCTTATAATTGAAGATATTTGGCAAGTATTGCCCGCACTGTGCTATAATGCACCTATAAAGTTATACTGGCACGTATGGCCACCACATTGATAGTTCACTAGATTTACAATGCACAAGTGTATAATGATCACCCGCGACTTGCTGACACGCTCCAGTTTATGGAGGCAACCAGTTTAAGCAGGCAGACTCTCCCAGTCGGCATGTGCCCCAGCTCTTCTAAGCTCTAGCCGAACAAGATACCCCTGAGCTATTCATCCCACTGCTCCTGATTCAGGCGTGAAGCGACTACAGCAATAACAAATATCATACCATCGTGCTACATGTACTAGAGACCCAAATCAGCCCGTATTATAAACTTGTATCATACTATTGTTGTACCACAAACAGGACAAGAGTTACCCTTATCCTTGTATAATATATACACACACGTCTATCTTTCCATATGACGTCGGTACACATGGTGATCTTCATGGTCTAAATATACAACGACTCGATATCAATCATGACCTCATATGGTCTAACTATGCCACGACTCAGTACCAATCATGACCTCGTATGGTCTAACTATACACATACTTAGAACCACTCATGACCTCATATGGTCCAACTATACACAGACTGAGAACCACTCATGACCTTATATGGTCTAACCAAACACAGACTGAGAACCACTCATGACCTTCACGGTCTAAACATATACAGACTGAAAACCACACATGACCTTCACGGTCTAAACATATACAGACTGAAAACCACACATGACCTTCACGGTCTAAACATATACAGACTGAAAACCACACATGACCTTCACGGTCTAAGCATATACAGACTGAAAACCACACATGACCTTCACGGTCTAAACATATACAGACTGAAAACCACACATGACCTTCACGGTCTAAACATATACAGACTGAAAACCACACATGACCTTCACGGTCTAAACATATACAGACTGAAAACCACACATGACCTTCACGGTCTAAACATATACAGACTGAAAACCACACATGACCTCAATGTCTAAACATATACAGACTGAAAACCACACATGACCTTCACGTTCTAAACATATACAGACTGAAAACCACACATGACCGTCACGGTCTAAACATATACAGACTCGATCGAAAGTGTTCCTATTACACTGCTCCTGCATTTTGAGCGTACATGACACCCATTTCAGAAAACAGCATATAACAACTCTGTCATTGTCATCATCATCATCATCATATTTAGTAATCGCATCACTCTGTCTAGAGTATACTCGCGATAGAGATTAAAAGCATGCGCAGCTGGGGAGGTGGATTTGTACATTTAAAAGTCTGTCTATGTATAATTTTTAAAAACAGGTTAAAAACGAGTGTGCCATTTAGAGGTTATGTATGCCAGCCATGACGGTCTTGACGCCCTCTAGGGTGGACTGGTTCACGGCATGTTGAGGCAATCGGTTCCAGATGGTGACGGTGGCAGGAAAGACGCTGTGATCATACGTAGACTTAGCACAGGAGATACATGTATGTGTGTACTGTTGATTGTGATACCTGGAATATCTAGATTGTCGGAGTGGTGGTTCAGGGTTGATGTTGACGAGCTCATGCTTGATTTTATATAGCATAGTAGCCCTGGCTACGTTTCGTCTATGCTGTAGAGTGTTCCACTGGAGGTCTTTGAGCATGGTAGTGACGGAGCTTGTTCGCTGATAGTCATGTTTGACGAATCTGGCTGCTCTCCGTTGTATCATCTCCAGCTTGTAGATTTGGGTCTCGATGTAGGGGGACCAAACAGTTGAGGCGTACTATACGATGGGTCGGACATATGTCTTGTAAGTTGTCGCTTTGGCATTAGGTGGGCTTAAACCGATGTTTCTGCGGATAAAGGACATGTTGGCATTTGGATTCATTGTGATATTGTCAATGTGCGATTTCCAGGAGAGATCGGGTGTGATGGATACTCCGAGGTATTTGGCTGCGTCAGTATGTTTTAATGGTGTGTTGTGGATGTTGTAAGTAGATATGACTGGTTTCCGTTTGTTAGTTACATGGATTACTTCGCATTTGTCAGGGTTAAATGCCATTTGCCACTCCCATCCCATTCTTGAAGGTAGTCAAGGTCATCTTGTAGCTGCCTGGCGTCTTCCTGGCATGTATTTTATTTGTACATCAGAAAGTCGTCGGCGAAGAGGCGGACAGTTGACTTTACTCTAGATGGTAGGTCGTTGATGTACGTAAGAAAGAGGAGGGGCACAAGGACGCTGCCCTGCAGGACACCAGACGTGACGGTGGAGATGTCGGAGTTGCCACCATTGTTGTGTGCGACATTGTAGGAAATCTGTTATCCAGGAGTGGATACTGCCCGAACTCCGTAGTGGTCGAGCTTCTGTAGCAGACGGCTGTGGTTAACTTTATCAAAGGCATTACTGACGGTAGTTAGAGGGTGTAGATCTGTTGCCCTTCTTAAAGATAGGAGAGACGAAGGCAGTTTTCCAGTCGGATGGTATATGACCCTTGTCAACGGATAGTTGGAAAAACTTTGTGAGTCCTGGGGTAAGTTCAGCAGCCGCAAGCATCAGGAGTCTTGTAGAGATATTGTCCGGACCGGCAGCCTTGTGTGGCTTGACAGGGTGTCCCAGTAATATATTCAACTATTGAGTCAATTGTAGTTAATTATTATGTATGTGTCTCTTTAGTAGACGAGTATGCACTTTAGATACTCACGAGTGTAAATCACTAGAACCACCTTGGATAATAATTTAATACAGCAATGTTCTGGTAGTACTGGAATAGTTGCCTTTGGATCAGCTATGTAAACATTTAGTTATGTAAACATATTTTAAACTTAATAGTCTTAACTAAAAGTATTTTAGTACATAACTTTGCAATGTTAATGTCTACAGTCGGATGCTGGGTACACAAGACTGTATTGTATTGTGGTATGTCGATCACAGTAATATAGTGTAATGCGACATTGCATGTGTATCAAGGTATTCTCGTCACATAGCCGTAGTAGAAATGGTAAACATATAGTTCTTGTGTGAGCGACAGTCGGAGATATGAAAACCCAACACACATTGAGATTACAGCAGCCCTCATAGCCCCATACACATCTAGTTATGATAATTAGAGTTGATTTACGATTCCCCACTGCTGGAATACACTGGTGCCACAATGGTACTGAAATCGTTATACTTAAATTTATGTATCGTCGCTACCTGTTGCTCATTTGAGCGATTGGCAGTTTACCTAACAACACCTTTCCTGTGCAGGCTCCAGCGGTAACCAGTACTTGGTGCACCACCCCCTATAAGAAACTGCCATTTAATTGTATGAAATGAACAATGTTATATAACTGTGTGATACCAGATCTACTCGCCTCAAACATTCCAATATTTTACATATTGGATAGTTTTTAGCTTATATCCTATACTTCAAGAAACTGTTCATAACACTTGGATAACTGTCTGTGCTCTTGATGCTGTCGGTATTCATGTAAAAGATCAGGAAGTTGTTTGAATATGCATTGGTGTTGTGTATTAAAGTTGTTATTGATTTTCATTGCGCGTAATTAATATAAAATAATACATTTAGGTCGTTCGGATTGCACTAATTATACCACATGTGCAGTTGTACTCCTCGTGATTTAATTACATGCTATACAATTATATACTATACAATAATTGTATACTTATGTTGAAGCTGGTGTGTGGTTTTGTTGATCTTTTCCAATGTCTCGGAATATTATATATATGAAAGTAATGTTCAGGCGGTCAACAAAAACACACACCCTCCTAATCTTAACTTTACAATTGTTTTATTGTATACCCATTAACACATTTACTTACTGACTCGATATCAATGCATCTTCAATGTGAAAGCTATGTCATTAATGTAGCGGAATACCGATGTTGATGTCATACGTGACGTTGTTGTGTGTTCTAAAATATTTACACGCAATAATTTCAGAAAAAGCAATATTGACTACACCACGACATCTCTTGTCAATTCAATTCATTATATGTCGATTGTTCCTAGCACAGATCATTTACATGACATAATTATGAGGATGCATGTACATGTAATTCTGTCTATGTATCTACATGTATGTATGTATCTATGTATGTATCTATGTATACACTTGATTCTGGTATCCGTGACCTTGAGAGAAGCTGTCCCTCGTGTCATGCTGTGACACATTGCATAGTTACATAAAAAGTATCCATAAAGGGAGGCAATTTACAAATGATAATTTCACAAACTCAGCTTCGTTTGTGGAAAATATTTAAAAATTTACTTTTTATTGTAATAATGTATTATTGAAAAACATAAAACAATCGCGTGCTTCAGTGGAAGATGGTGCTAATTGTCTTTGTCCAAATGATCACAGAAGCACCCCAGCATCTAGACATGCATACGTCATCTTTCTGCGGACGCGGGTGATATCACTGACGCTTGGTATCGGGACAAGTTGTGGCGGGTTCAAAACCAAATATATATATTATACATTATACATAAATCATGACATCCCATTACAGCACAGCACTACAGAACTGGAATGAGCTGCTCATCGCTAAATCACAGCGCTCATCGCTGAAGTAAAGTATATTTGCCTGTTTCCGGTTACCCAACCTACCCGTAAACAATTTTCGAGAAAAAAATCGAAATATTTTTTTTATATTATTATCCCCCCCCCCTGAAATTTGGCATTTGTACATCATTCACTACTACAATTCACCACTCACTGCTGGATTACACACTACCCACTGCTGGAATACACTACTCGTACATTCCCCACTGCTCACTGCTAGGAACGCAGCAAGATTTAAAAAAAGTTTTTTTATTATTTTTATTATTTTTTTTTTCGAAAATTTGCATTTACACTTCATTCACTACTACAATACAACACTCACTGCTGGATTACACTACCCACTGCTGGAATACTCTACTCACTGCTGGAATACACTACTCGTACATTCCCCACTGCTCACTGCCAGAAAAGCAAGTACGGAAAAAGATAACAAAATAATTTATTATTTTTATTATTTTATTTCGAAAATTTGCATTTGCACATCATACACTACTAGAATACGCCACTCACTGATGGATTACACTACCCACTGCTGGAATACACTACTCGTACATTCCCCACTGCTCACTGCCGGTAAAGTACGGAAAAAGATAAAAAAAACATGTTTTATTATTTTTATTTATTTATTTTCGAAATTTGGCATATACACATCATTCACTACTAGAATACATAACTCACTGCTGGATTACACTACTCACTGCTCACTGCTAGCAGTACAGCAGTACACTGCCAGCAGTACAGCAGTACACTGCTCACTGCCAGCAGTACAGCAGTACACTGGCAGTACACTGCTCACTGCTAACTTCACCCACATCTTACTGTAACCTTTTCACTGGAAGTCGTGATAGCGCAGTGGATTCGGGATCGCTTCAGATGCGAACGGTCCGGAGTTCGAGCCCCGCTGGAGCCGTTACGATTGTGCCCTTAGGCAAGGCATTTAATTTCCACATTGCCTCTTCTCGCTCCCTCGTGGCGATGGATTCCTTCAGGAATGAGGTCTCGAGAGTGATTAGTATAAGTTTTAAGAACTTGTTTCGCAATCGAACTAAAATAAATATGAATAAACTAAACAATAAACCTCAAAACTGAAAAACTCAAAATTCATTTGTTGGACAACATCTTGTCTATATACTGTATCTATAACACTAACATTTAGTTTAACTTAGGCAAACACATGGGGCATAAGAATTTGTCACCCTCCTAATTACTCTGGCTGGGTGCAGAACTGTACATGGACCCATCCATCGCACACATCACACGGTGCCCAACAGAGAATAACTAGGTTTATACAAGAGCCTCTGTGACAACACATGGACATGAAGGCTAAAACCGGTGAACATTAATATTTTTCATAAGGATCCCTTATGTGTAATAACGGATGAAACTCATAAACACGGAACGTGGAACAATGAGACTATGATGACATTATTTATTCGTAAATGTATTGGTGTTGCAGACGAAGTATATGTCATTGAGGAAAGGTTTGATGATTTCTTTAACAGTGCATATTTATATGAGGACATGAATGAGAATAGTAAAATTAGTGAACACTTGGGTAGGTTTGAATATTACATCGCTTATTTACCTGTCTGATCTCCATTATCAGCGAAAAAGACGGATCTGTAGTCCAGTGGTAACACGCTGGACTAGTAACCCAGGGATCGCAAGTTCGATTCCCCGTCTGACCCAAATACAATTAATAGCCTTTCAGATGGGACGTTAAACCGAGGTCTCGTGTCGGTGCATTACACCGTGCACGTATTAGAACCAGAGGATACTCTGGAATGGGTCTCTGTCTCTATCCTCCAACATCTAACATGACTAATCTCTTCAGGAGACGTCGTTCATATGGGCAACCGGTAGCGACGATAAATTAACGTAATCACCCACTCAACGAAAAAGCAACTTTGAAAGTAAAATGTATTGTTCATTTATATCGACGGTATTAAGCTGGAGCGCGAAATATTGCGTGATCTCTCGCGATTTGCTATTCCCAAGTTAGGTGAAAACACGTTCTCGCCGAATACTCTTCATGCCGGAATATCTATAGTAACATTTTTGCCATCCAAAAAATGTGTCACCTAATTTCGCGACCAAAACATACCAAGGTTAAACATGTATTCAGTGTAAAAAATGGACATACAAGGAAGTAATGAAATTCATCGCCAATTTCACTTAATTCGCATAACATTCATTTACGAGTCTCGTATGGCACGTGCGAGTTGAGTCATATTCCTGCTTCAACTGGAAATGTGTGGTTACCTGTTCTGAAATGAAATAATGAGAGTCGAGGTTGTTTGGCAAAATGTTTAAAATAGGGTTCAATCTGAACATCATTCAGTTTTAAATAATTTATAGTTTAAACCATTCGAGGATTTTTTTTAATTGACTATCCTATCTTTGTAGACATTGATCTCGAAGATTGCGTTTTACTAGTTTTCTAATATTATTTAAATTCACATGTTTTTGGCTTGTCCAGCTATATGTTTTTGATATTGTGTATCCATTTATATTCGAATTTATAACAGTTCCGCGATATCTTTGAATGTGTTAAACACTACCGGTAACTGATTTGCTCCAGAATTTGACCACTCTTGATTAAATAGTAATCTCTAATGGATATCGGCCCTGTTAGTTCCTCAGACAATCGGTATGGAGTTTTTTGGAATAATATCAAGGTTCTACATTCCCCAGGCTTCGCAATGAGAGACATCGGTCAGTTACTGCCCCTGAATACTCCCTAAGGGTAGATAGGTCCTATTAAGTGTTTTCCTCCGTTTTAATCGTTGTTTCCTTTGCACAACATGCTATCCGCTATCGCTTCTTATGAGTATTAAATTACTATATCTCGACAGATCTCATACCGTATATGTAATGGGTACTTTATTTGTAAAAGAATGTTGTCAGTAAATTAACACGATTTTGATAAAATCACATTTATCATACCGCAACATCTGGTTAGGAAACAACAGTAAAAACAAAGGATTCTAGCCAAAAGGACCTATTTACATTTTTGAATAAATCAGACTTTATCTGCCAAGGGAGGTAATAGACCATTAGAGATATCCCTGATTAGATGTTAGTGTTGGCAATATGGTTTGATCGAAAAGTTTAAATGTGGATATCGATAGGAAGGTCAAGATTTAAATAGCTGCCCGAAGAAGAGAATAATACACCCACATATTTGTATTCTTTGAAACTTCCTATAGCCTCGTCGTTATTTTCAAATATGCAGCTTTGCGGTTTATTTGTTCCAGATACTATAACCTTAGTTGTATCCATATTTATCTTAGTTTCCAAGTCTTACAATATTAATTAAAATCATTTAATAAATGTTGATACATTACTTTAAATAAAATAAAATAGGAGACAAATGTTCACCCTGTCTAACTCCACATTGACGTCTAAAGACGTGTAATTATTAATAATGGAAAGGCATGATTTGATATCAGAATACATATTAACAATGATTATATAAATAACTTCAACTTTAAGTTTTAAGAAGTTTATTCCATATATATGTTGAACAGTTGTTTCTTTTGTGATCGTAACTTATCAATTAAAATTTTAAAGCAATCACGTAATCTGTTGTGGAATATTTGGCACGCAATGCTGTCTGGTTTTCATTCAGAAGATTATTAACATGTAAGAATTTTTTTATGCGTTCATTTAAAGTGGCAGTAAAAGTTTGGCAAGACAACATGGTGATAGGCCTATAGTTTCCAGGGCTTGAAACGGATCCTTTCTTTTTATAAATAGGTTTTATGGTTCCTATTAGCCAACTGTCAGGGATAATGTCTGAGTCTAAGATCTTAGATCCTGTGGCGATGACGCTTTTGAATTATTTAATTTATCGATCATGTTACAAATTTCTTCACTCGAAATATTACAATTTAATATTCGGTATCATACTGCAAATTTATATTAACATAAACTATTTTCATTTTCATTTATATAAAAATCTTCAATCTCGGGCATTGCTTTAGGTCGCACGACTGTTTATTACAATTGTTTAGAATTTTCCAATTGCCACCGAGATGAACTATTTATTTTGCTATGCCGAAAAATCGGCTCTTCTGGCTTTATGTTGTTTGACATTCCTGACATTCTTCAACAAAACATTCTTCGAGACTACATGCAAACAAGATGGCGGCATAGCAAATAAAATCACATTGAAATTAAACGGTAAAGTCCAAGCGATTCTGTTCCGAATGAGACTATTCAGATGTGAGACATTGCCATGAGTACCGCTCTCTTTTGCACGGGGTAGTCGCGTGAGGTATAACACACAACAATATGAGCATCATGCTTAATCATAATTAATTATTGTGTATGCAATACATGATATATAACTAAATCATTGATGCACTTAATGGTCAACTATTGTGTAGATTACATATATACCAATAACTTGAATCGTGAACAAAGGTCATATCAAATGGAGTCGTTGCACCAGTAGAAAAGGTGAACATAATATGAATGTGTTAATTACGTTGCTAATTATTTTGCAAGCAGATGATACCATGGGAGTGTTAATGGCATTATCATATTGACTACCTGTACTTCACAAAAACAAAGCATAGTTTAATATATACACGAACTAGGGTAATGAACGCGTTATCTGTTCAACTGGTATTTCTACATCAGCCTATGAAGCAAAGCCATTCGTTTATTTATCGTCGCCCCGCTGGGTAATAGGGGCGAATCCTCCAGAAGTATTTTTGGATGATAGTGCAAGACTAATGCCTGGTTCTTTTACAACGCCTGGTCTATAGCACTGATACATGAAACCTCGGTTTATAATCCCATCTGAAAGAGTGTTATTATTATTAAAGTCAGATGTGGATCAACCATGCGCTTCCTGGATTCGCTGTCCGACCTGTTAACCACTCCACCACTTACAATGAAGCATGCTCATCCGAGACTGACACATCTATTGCGATTGTTCATTGTTAGATTGTTATACATATAGGATGTTACTGGAGCGGGGATTTCATACCATATTTGATGAAACTGGTTTTGGAATTTTGCTATTAAGCGAGCCAAAAACTACACCCGTATGTCGCAGTATGTAGTCAGTGATAACCAAATAACTCCACGCACATAATTGGCACACTATATTGCATATTTAGCATTGTATTGATCTAAGCAGTTGATTTTCAACAAATAAAGCATGAACACAAACAACATGTATAATTATGTCGATTGTGTATTGCAAGCGTCCAATGTCATGACGCGACCATTCAGAATCATTTCAGGTGTGATTAAACGTGTTGACATATTAGGATTTATGTCATGGCTTTATTACACTGAATACACGAAAGTTGTGTGATGCATGCATGTAGGATCATGGATCATAAATACTCGTTAATAAAATATGAACACATACTTTACATTAATAATATAATGGCGTGCTATAATGTGCCAATATTAACCATAATCTCTGTTTATCATACAACCCATGCTATATTTAGAGCAGGGTCTGGTGGAATCTTGAAGTTTTATAGTGATTTATAAAATTAATGGAGAAATTGCTGCGAGTCTGGGACTTCACATTTTCTTTCGGTCAACGAAGAGGACTGCATAATACATGAGACGGCTAATAGCGAGGAAAGGCGTACACACTAGCCGACGTTAATTGTAATTAACTCGGAACGCAATCAATTTTCACATACGGTGTACATAGGTATTACAGAACTCTGCAATTCCACAGGGAACTGTTGTTAGTGATGTATTATGAAACGAGATAGTAACTCGATCCTAAAAGTAGTAAATTTACGATGTTTGCTCTGCGTATAACAACGTTGTTCTTCTTTTCTTTTTCTTTTTCTTTTCCTATTTTTGTTTGTTAGTTTTAGCCCTTATTGTTGGACATGTAATATAATCATGTTTTATAGGCTGTCCAATCAGCGCAGTGGTTAGCACATTCGCTTCTCACCAATGCAACCCGGGTTCGATCCACGGACCGGGAAGTATGTCAGATTGTACGGTGGTCGCCAGATCGGACATTTTTTCTCGGTGTACTCCGGTTTCCTCCCACACGAATGACCACATAATACAAATTATACGCTTTATTCCGCACCAATAACAGTGATTAATATAAGCTGTCAGAGCTTGGTTCGCAATCGTTGTACAATAAATAAAGTGTATACTACTATATAGTCATGTTTTCATGCCAGTGATCACGAACTATTTGTTTTGTAAATTGGTGTAATGATATGAGAATTTCTAAAGAGAAGATAACCAAGTGTTTGCCTGTAATAACTACCCAAATCACCACAAATAACCAGTAAAGTCATGCATGTATTTACGTTTGTTGTATGGCACAATAACTATATGTATATCGTAGCTTAAATGTTTCCAGAGTGTAAGAATATGTGTATGCCAGTCACAGTGATTTTCAAAACAACTATTCTAGAGGACATAGAAAACGCACACCTACATTATATGATTATTATTACATGAAAACGAAATAAGAAGGATTCCATCAAAGATATATCACATCTTTATTACAAAACACAAACTGAACAACTAAAAATATTCCAAAATGTTTAAAACTATGTATTTATATAGTTATTGTTTTTCATATAAAAATACACTCATCCAAAGTGTGCGTTTCTATGTATTTATATTGTTATTGTTTTTCATATAAAAATACACTCATCCAAAGTGTGCGTTTCTATGTATTTATATTGTTATTGTTTTTCATATAAAAATACACTCATCCAAAGTGTGCGTTTCTGTGTATTTCTAGTATATTAGAATTACAAAACATTCATTTTTTATTTTGTGATGTGACTCTCTTCTTGAAGTACTAATGCTACTGTTATTCTGTGCCCCTTGCTATATGCAATGTTTGCTGGTATTTAGAGGACACCGTGCTAGTTTGTTATCTATAGCAGAGTTTAGTTTTAAAGATGTAGATAGCACACACTTATGTCATCCATTCTCTGTAGGTGTTGAGCCGCAACCAAAATTGGCCTATTATTTAGAAGGTCTCTGCATATAGTAAATACAGATGTTTCTGCTCTCTGTCATGATTTCACTGATATTCCAATACATTCAAGACACTGTATTCCTTTGCAAATAAATCACCTATTGTCATTACAATCTACAATACATGGCATACATATAGCAATAAAGTGCTTACACAATGCTGTCATCCACTCACTGTATATATCTATATATAGCAATAAAGTGCTTACACAATGCTGTCATCCACTCACTGTATATATCTATATATAGCGATGAAGTGCGTACACAATGCTGTCATCCACTCACTGTATATATCTATATATAGCGATGAAGTGCGTACACCATGCTGCCATTCACTCACTGTATATATCTATATATAGCAATAAAGTGCTTACACAATGCTGCCATCCACTTTCTGTATATATCTATATATAGCAATAAAGTGCTTACACAATGCTCTCATCCACTCACTGTTTATATCTATATATAGCAATAAAGTGCTTACACAATGCTGTCATCCACTCACTGTATATATCTATATATAGCGATGAAGTGCGTACACCATGCTGCCATTCACTCACTGTATATATCTATATATAGCAATAAAGTGCTTACACAATGCTGCCATCCACTTTCTGTATATATCTATATATAGCAATAAAGTGCTTACACAATGCTGTCATCCACTCACTGTATATATCTATATATAGCAATAAAGTGCTTACACAATGCTGTCATCCACTCACTGTATATATCTATATATAGCAATAAAGTGCTTACACAATGCTGTCATCCACTCACTGTATATATCTATATATAGCAATGAAGTGCGTACACCATGCTGCCATTCACTCACTGTATATATCTATATATAGCAATAAAGTGCTTACACAATGCTGCCATCCACTTTCTGTATATATCTATATATAGCAATAAAGTGCTTACACAATGCTGCCATCCACTTTCTGTATATATCTATATATAGCAATAAAGTGCTTACACAATGCTGCCATTCACTCACTGTATATATCTATATCTATATATAGCGATGAAGTGCCTACACAATGCTGTCATCCAATCACTGAATATATCTATATATAGTGATGAAGTGCGTACACAATACTGTCATCCACTCACTGTATATATCTATATATAGCGACGAAGTACGTATACAATGCTGTCATCCACTCACTGTATATATCTATATATAGTGAGGAAGTACGTACACAATGCTGTCATCCACTCTCTGTATATATCTATATAATTATAGCGATGAAGTGCGTGCACCATGCTGTCATCCACTCAATGTATATATCTATATCTATATATAGCGATGAAGTGCGTACACAATGCTGTCATCCACTCACTGTGTATATCTATATATAGCGATGAAGTGCGTGCACCATGCTGTCATCCACTCACTGTATATATCTATATATAGCGACGAAGTGCGTACACAATGCTGCCATTCACTCACTGTATATATCTATATATAGCGACGAAGTGCGTACACAATGCTGTCATCCACTCACTGTATATATCTATATATAGCGATGAAGTGCGTACACAATGCTGTCATCCACTCACTGTATATATCTATATATAGCGATGAAGTGCGTACACAATGCTGTCATCCACTCACTGTATATATCTATATCTATATATAGCGATGAAGTGCGTGCACCATGCTGTCATCCACTCACTGTATATATCTATATATAGCGACGAAGTGCGTACACAATGCTGCCATTCACTCACTGTGTATATCTATATATAGCGATGAAGTGCGTACACAATGCTGTCATCCACTCACTGTATATATCTATATATAGCGATGAAGTGCGTACACAATGCTGTCATCCACTCACTGTATATATCTATATCTATATATAGCGATGAAGTGCGTACACCATGCTGCCATTCACTCACTGTATATATCTATATATAGCGATGAAGTGCGTACACCATGCTGTCATCCACTCACTGTATATATCTATATCTATATATAGTGATGAAGTGCGTACATCATGCTGTCATCCACTCACTGTATATATCTATATCTATATATAGTGATGAAGTGCGTACACAATGCTGTCATCCACTCACTGTATATATATATATATAGCGATGAAGTGCGTACACCATGCTGCCATTCACTCACTGTATATATCTATATATAGCGATGAAGTGCGTACACCATGCTGTCATCCACTCACTGTATATATCTATAATTATATAGTGATGAAGTGCGTACACAATGCTGTCATCCACTCACTGTATATATCTATAATTATATAGTGATGAAGTGCGTACACCATGCTGTCATCCACTCACTGTATATATCTATCCCACCTCTCAATAGTGAACACCATGATATTGCGGTTTCTGACGTAGATAAAGCTAAGCTCCTAAATGATTATTTTGTTTCCATATCAACGGTAGATGACTCTAACGTAAATCTTCCAGAATTTAATCAAGAAAGAAATTCAGATATTTCCCATATTACTATCACTGAGCAAGATGTTATTGACGTCTTAAATAATTTATCAGTAAATAAAGCAAGTGGTCCCGACGACATCAGTCATAACATGCTAAAAGGTTGCTCTAAAACTATATCTAAACCGCTGTGTATTTTATTCAACAGATCAATTATCTTAAATTGTTATCCGACTCAATGGAAATTAGCAAACGTTATGCCACTCTTCAAAAAAGGAGATAAATCTCTACCTTCTAACTACAGACCAATATCGTTAATAAGCTGTGTCGGAAAAGTAATGGAACGAATCGTGTTTAAATATATATATAATCACCTAAATTCCAATGATCTTATTTATAAGAATCAATCAGGTTTCCTTCCTGGTCATTCCACTGTGTATCAACTTATCGATATATATAATCAAATATGTAAAGCTGTTGATGAAAAAAAGGCAACATGTATGGTATTCTGTGACATCTCTAAAGCTTTTGACAGAGTTTGGCATAAAGGTCTTTTATTCAAATTAAGACAACTTGGAGTTTCAGGTAATGTACTTAACTGGATCGCAGACTATCTCCACAATCGTTCGCAACGAGTATTTGTTGGCCAATCGTTTTCAAATACGAAACTGATCACCGCAGGCGTACCCCAAGGTTCAGTTCTAGGCCCTCTTTTATTTCTTGTTTATGTTAATGACATAGCCGATTCTCTCATAAGTACCACACGACTATTTGCTGATGATAGTACTCTTGCAGTATCTGCTTCGGATTATGATGTCATGGAAACGGTTTTAAATTCTGATTTAGATTTACTATCTAAGTGGGCAACACAATGGTTAGTTAAATTTAATCCAGCCAAAACTGAAGTCATGTTCTTCTCATTCCGAAATATAGCACTTCCATCCCTATTTTTTGATAACGTTGCGCTAAACTTTGTTGATGATCATAAACATTTAGGTGTCACATTAACGCACGATGGATCATGGCATACGCATATAAACAATATTACTACCTCAGCTTCAAGAGTACTTGGCTCGATGAGAATGCTAAAATTTAAACTTAAACGTACAACGTTAAACACCATCTACATATCTTACCTTAGACCATTACTTGAATATGCATCAATAGTATGGGACAGTTGCACTCAATATGAAAAGGATACTTTAGAGAAACTCCAATACGAAGCTGCTCGCCTTGTCACAGGTTTGACTCGTTCTGTCTCAATACAATATCTACTCAAAGAAATAGGCTGGGTTTCACTTGCAGATCGTAGATCTATTCAGAAACTAATACTCATGTATAAAGGAAAAAACGGAACTCTTCCAAGCTATCTACATGCTATTTTCCCGCCTACTATAGGAGATTCCAATGACTATCCACTGCGATCCTACTCTAACTATGTTACTTTGCCGAGGCGCACTGAAACATACTCCAGATCGGTTATACCAAATTCAATAAAACTATGGAATGATCTCGATATATCAACAAGAAATGCAAATACCCTCCAATCATTTAAGGATAAACTGAAAAATAAGTTCAAATCTCCAGCAGTTCCTTCTTATTATTTAACTGGGGATAGACACTGTACTGTTATGCAAACTCGTATTAGAAACCGCTGCAGTAATTTGAACAACGACCTCTTCTTCAACCATTTGCGTGATTCTCCCGATTGTTCATGTACTCATGGCATTGAGGACGCAGAACATTTCTTCTTCAGATGTAACCTTTATAGGAACGAACGACATTCACTATTTATCAATACACGCACATTCCATCCACTTAGTTCACATAAATTACTTCATGGCATTGAGACCTTATCTGATCGGGAGAATACCACTTTATTTGGAGAAGTACAAACATACATAAAAAATACTGGTCGGTTTGTGTAGCATTGTCACCCATTACTAATACTACATCACTATGATGGTGCTATTTGGGTCTCGGGTTCGGGTCATGGCGTGATGGGGTGGAACGGCGGGTGGAATCGTGGGCTGCGTGTATTTATCTAACATTGCTTTAGTTTAATATTTATACCATTTTGTATGGGTTTTTTTTGTTGTTGTTTTTCCTTTTCTTGTCATAATCCGTCACTTTGTTTAATTATACATCAATGTGACGTTCTGGTGCGGGCCGTTTTCTAATGTTGTTAAAACTTGTGGCCCAAACCATTTGTATTATCAGGCTATATTGTTATACCTATGTTTTGTATATTATATCTTGATCAATGCAATAAAATATGATTAAACTATATATAGTGATGAAGTGCGTACACCATGCTGTCATCCACTCACTGTATATATCTATATCTATATATAGTGATGAAGTGCGTACATCATGCTGTCATCCACTCACTGTATATATCTATATCTATATATAGTGATGAAGTGCGTATACAATGCTGTCATCCACTCACTGTATATATCTATATCTATATATAGTGGTGAAGTGCGTACACAATGCTGTCATCCACTCACTGTATATATCTATATATAGCGATGAAGTGCGTACACCATGCTGCCATTCACTCACTGTATATATCTATATATAGCGATGAAGTGCGTACACCATGCTGCCATTCACTCACTGTATATATCTATATATAGCGATGAAGTGCGTACACCATGCTGTCATCCACTCACTGTATATATCTATATCTATATATGGTGATGAAGTGCGTGCACCATGCTGTCATCCACTCACTGTATATATCTATATCTAATATTATCTATATATAGTGATGAAGTGCGTACACCATGCTGTCATCCACTCACTGTATATATCTATATCTATATATAGTGATGAAGTGCGTACACCATGCTGTCATCCACTCACTGTATATATATATATCTATATATATATAGCGATGAAGTGCGTGCACCATGCTGTCATCCACTCACTGTATATAGCTATATATAGCGATAATGAGAGAACACAGTGCTATCACCATAAGTAGCTCACACGGATCAAAAGAAGCTTAGTCACAATTAGATCTCACTATGAATGATATAAACTAACAATCTACCTCCTAACGACTGACAGAGCAAGCATTTATCAGCATTTACAATACGTACCCAGACTCTACCATATTAGAAGCTGGCCATGTAACAATGATAACTTAGGGGAATTAGTCATTTAAATCTCCAGCTGAATCTATAATTATGTCTGGTCCATGACAAAGAAACCGAGCACATTTGACAAATGAAGTTCCTTTTAATCGATAGTAGTGTTGTGGTCTGAGCTGCAATAGTATCTACAACAGAGGGATGCATTGGAATACATGGCGAGACAATTAAATTACGTGTGTCCTATAATATAATTACGTGAAACACACAATTAAATACGTGTGTCCTATAATATAATTACGTGAAACGCACGGAAAGGCAATTAAATACGTGTGTCCTATAATATAATTACGTGAAACACACAATTAAATACGTGTGTCCTATAATATAATTACGTGAAACACACGGAAAGGCAATTAAATACGCTTGTCCTATAATATAATTACGTGAAACACACGGAACGGCAATTAAATATGCGTGTCCTATAATATATTTACGTGAAACACACAATTAAATACGTGTGTCCTATAATATAATTACGTGAAACGCACGGATAGGCAATTAAATACGTGTGTCCTATAATATAATTACGTGAAACACACAATTAAATACGAGTGTCCTATAATATAATTACGTGAAACACACGGAAAGGCAATTAAATACGCGTGTCCTATAATATAATTACGTGAAACACACGGAACGGCAATTAAATATGCGTGCCCTATAATATAATTACGTGAAACACACAATTAAATACGTGTGTCCTATAATATAATTACGTGAAACACACAATTAAATACGCGTGTCCTATAATATAATTACGTGAAACACACAATTAAATACGTGTGTCCTATAATATAATTACGTGAAACACACAATTAAATACGTGTGTCCTATAATATAATTACATGAAACACACGGAAAGGCAATTAAATACGTGTGTCCTATAATATAATTACGTGAAACACACAATTAAATACGTGTGTCCTATAATATAATTACGTGAAACGCACAATTAAATACGTGTGTCCTATAATATAATTACGTGAAACACACAATTAAATACGTGTGTCCTATAATATAATTACGTGAAACGCACGGAAAGGCAATTAAATACGTGTGTCCTATAATATAATTACGTGAAACACACAATTAAATACGAGTGTCCTATAATATAATTACGTGAAACACACGGAAAGGCAATTAAATACGCGTGTCCTATAATATAATTACGTGAAACACACGGAACGGCAATTAAATATGCGTGCCCTATAATATAATTACGTGAAACACACAATTAAATACGTGTGTCCTATAATATAATTACGTGAAACACACAATTAAATACGCGTGTCCTATAATATAATTACGTGAAACACACAATTAAATACGTGTGTCCTATAATATAATTACGTGAAACACACAATTAAATACGTGTGTCCTATAATATAATTACATGAAACACACGGAAAGGCAATTAAATACGTGTGTCCTATAATATAATTACGTGAAACACACAATTAAATACGCGTGTCCTATAATATAATTACGTGAAACACACGGAACGGCAATTAAATACGTGTGTCCTATAATATAATTACGTGAAACACACGGAACGGCAATTAAATACGCGTGTCCTATAATATAATTACGTGAAACACACGGAAAGGCAATTAAATACGTGTGTCCTATAATATAATTACGTGAAACGCACGGAAAGGCAATTAAATACGTGTGTCCTATAATATAATTACGTGAAACACACAATTAAATACGCGTGTCCTATAATATAATTACGTGAAACACACGGAAAGGCAATTAAATACGCTTGTCCTATAATATAATTACGTGAAACACACGGAACGGCAATTAAATACGTGTGTCCTATAATATAATTACGTGAAACACACGGAAAGGCAATTAAATACGCTTGTCCTATAATATAATTACGTGAAACACACGGAACGGCAATTAAATATGCGTGTCCTATAATATATTTACGTGAAACACACACTTAAATACGTGTGTCCTATAATATAATTACGTGAAACGCACGGATAGGCAATTAAATACGTGTGTCCTATAATATAATTACGTGAAACACAATTAAATACGTGTGTCCTATAATATAATTACGTGAAACACACGGAAAGGCAATTAAATACGCTTGTCCTATAATATAATTACGTGAAACACACGGAACGGCAATTAAATATGCGTGTCCTATAATATAATTACGTGAAACACACAATTAAATACGTGTGTCCTATAATATAATTACGTGAAACACACGTAACGTCAATTAAATACGCGTGTCCTATAATATAATTACGTGAAACACACAATTAAATACGCGTGTCCTATAATATAATTACGTGAAACACACAATTAAATACGCGTGTCCTATAATATAATTACGTGAAACACACAATTATATACGTGTGTCCTATAATATAATTACGTGAAACACACAATTAAATACGTGTGTCCTATAATATAATTACGTGAAACACACAATTAAATACGTGTGTCCTATAATATAATTACGTGAAACACGCCGAACAGCAATTAAATACGTGTGTCCTATAATATATATTTACGTGAAACACGCCGAACGGCAATTAAATACGCGTGTCCTATAATATTATTACGTGAAACACGCCGAACGGCAATTAAATACGTGTGTCCTATAATATAATTACGTGAAACGCACGGAAAGGCAATTAAATACGTGTGTCCTATAATATAATTACGTGAAACACACCGAACGGCAATTAAATACGCGTGTCCTATAATATAATTACGTGAAACACACGGAACGGCAATTAAATACGCGTGTCCTATAATATAATTACGTGAAACACACGGAAAGGCCATTATGTGTTTTACGTTTATTTATCGTCGCTCATATGAGCGACGCCTCCTGAAGAGATTAGTCATTTTAGATTTGTGGAGGATAGTGCAATGATACAGCCTCTTTTGGTTCTCTAACGTGCACGGTGTAAAGCACCGACACGAGACCTCGGTTTAACGTCTGAAAGACTGTTAATTTCATAGTCAGACGGGGTATCGAACCTGCGATCCCTGGATTACCAGTCCAGCGTGTTACCACTGGACTACAGATCCGTCTGTAAAAAGGCAATTAAATACGTGTGTCCTATCATATACGTACGTGTGCTTATAGCATACGCATACAGTATGAGGTATGATTAGCAGTCTGTATGGTATATAATGTACAGAATATAGTGGGATAAGCCTCTAATATCAATATACAAGTAATTATAGTAATCTGTGATAACTATGCCTTAGTTAATAATGTACATTGACGAGTCTATGATATATAATAAACATAAAATTTAATTAATATGGTATCTATGTATATTTTATGTTACACTCAATAATAGCACGTGAGCTGATAGGAGATCCCCACACTCGGGCATTTTTGATATGTTTTAGTGCTTAATTTTATGTCGCCTTTGTTTTTCACTTCGATTTAAGAACATCGATTAGCATGTGTGCGTGCGTGCGTGCGTGCGTGTGTACGTGCGTGTATGTGTGTTTTGGTATGTGCTTTGGTGCTTGTAGCCTAATATATGGCCTTGCTGAGCATACAAATAATAGTATATATCTAACATATTCACATGAGATGCGGGATAGTACAGCGTGACTCATGTACTGACCCTATACATTATTGTGCTTGTATCCTAATCTATGGCCGGTCTGAGCATTCAAATAGTATTACTAATAAACACAAAATAACCACCTTAGTCTATAAAACATGTGCGTTAAACTAAGTATCTTAGTACGCTCGCCCACATGGTTCGCCGGCGGCGAGGGTAAATAAGCTCAACCATCATCACCATATGGGTTGCTTGGTATGGATATAGTTAGCTCAATAGCTAGTATGCATCATAGAGTGACCTTCCAGCTGTAAGCGGTGAAGGAGAACGCCCTTATGTGACCCTCTGTACATTGTTTAAGACACGGGTGGGGATCCAATTACAACCTCCTTTCGTACACATGCTGGACAGTGTCCTAACCTGAAATTGTCATATCCTCAGTAGGGCTTGAACCCCCTGTTATTAGGGTCAGCGATCTACGAAGCCAAACATCTGCAACGTTAACCTCTATCCCATGTCGGAGGGATAATTTAAAATGAGTAAATAGTCGGCTATAGACACAAATCTGTATAAAGTAAAGTAACGTTTCTGTTTATCATATTGAAAGTGATAGCCATTATTGACTTATGAGACACCCTTTGCATGAACATCAGTACTTCCCGAATACTATTCTTGTAGGCCAGGCGCCAGGCTAATAGGCAATCGGTAACCATTATTTAACTAGCTGGCGGCTCACTAACCGTAAAACCAATGTTGGACGGATCTGTAGTGCAGTGGTTTACACGTTGGACTGGTAATCCAACGATCACAAGTTCGATACCACGTCTGACCCTAATAAAAGTAACAGTCTTTCAGATGGAGTTTAAAGGTCTCGTGTCGGTGCTTTACATCGTGCACGTAAAAGAACCAGATGAGACACTGTCTGTATCATTGCACTATCCTTCAAAAATCTAAAATCATAATCTCTTCAGACTAGACGTCGCTCATATGGGCAACCGGTAGCGACGATAAATAAACGTAAAACACACACCAACCGGACATATCAGAACGAAACCCTGACGAACCACCATACCACGTAGACGATATATGTAATTCTACCATTTAAATGAAGCATTTTAAACCAGCGTTTACTACATGTCGCACATTAAGAACATTTTGGAATACTTCTTATTGCGGCCAATCTTGTCTTCTGTTCACTAGAGGAAGTCAATATAGCAATACGTGTCCTTAATTTAGTTGTGTTGCTTTGATAAATGTAATAGATCAATAATAACTACGACTATTAATCACTCTGCCAGTTAGATGCCGCAAGATTAATTAGTTGCCATCTTGGAATTTCTGATAATAACTGCCTAACAATACAATGAACTATCTAGGACACGATCTAATTAATACGCTTGCATCTCATTGCTCAAGTGCACATGTAAGTACGTATCTATAAAATACAATACAATGAACTATTTAGGACACGATCTAATTAACACGCTTGCATCTCATTGCTCACGTGCACATGTAAGTACGTATCTATAAAATACAATACAATGAACTATCTAGGACACGATCTAATTAACACGCTTGCATCTCATTGCTCAAGTGCACATGTAAGTACGTATCTATAAAATACAATACAGTGAACTATCTAGGACACGATCTAATTAACACGCTTGCATCTCCATTGCAAGTGCACATGTAAGTACGTATCTATAAAATACAATACAATGAACTATCTAGGACACGATCTAATTAACACGCTTGTATCTCCATTGCTCACGTGCACATGTAAGTACGTATCTATAAAATGATATCATCATTACTAGAAGAAAACACCATAGATATCACGCTGAAGTAAAAGTTTGCATTCTCTCCCATAGGCCATATACGTCAAAATCAGAATTTTTCTACATTGCTAAATCAAGAATTTGCCGGCTTCATTGTCCGTATGGAAAATAGTACATCGCTGGACTGTCATATACGTAGTTATTTATTGTTATACTAGTACATCGCAGGACAGTCATGCACGTGGTTATTGATTGTTATAATAGTACATCGCAGGACAGTCATGCACGTGGTTATTGATTGTTATAATAGTACATCGCAGGACTGTCATGCACGTGGTTATTGATTGTTATAATAGTACATCGCTGGACTGTCATATACGTAGTTATTTATTGTTATAATAGTACATCGCAGGACAGTCATGCACGTGGTTATTGATTGTTATAATAGTACATCGCAGGACAGTCATACACGTGGTTATTGATTGTTATAATAGTACATCGCAGGACTGTCATGCACGTGGTTATTGATTGTTATAATAGTACATCGCTGGACTGTTATATACGTAGTTATTTATTGTTATAATAGTACATCGCAGGACAGTCATGCACGTGGTTATTGATTGTTATAATAGTACATCGCAGGACAGTCATGCACGTGGTTATTGATTGTTATAATTGTACATCGCAGGACAGTCGTACACATGGTAATTGATTGGTATGACTGAATCACACAGGACAGTCGTACACGTGGTTATTGATTGGTATGACTGAATCACACAGGACAGTCGTACACGTGGTAATTGATTGGTATGACTGAATCACACAGGACAGTCGTACACGTGGTAATTGATTGGTATGACTGAATCACACAGGACAGTCATACACGTGGTAATTGATTGGTATGACTGAATCACACAAGACAGTCATACACGTGGTTATTGATTGGTATGACTGAATCACACAGGACAGTCATACACGTGGTAATTGATTGGTATGACTGAATCACACATGACAGTCATACACGTGGTAATTGATTGGTATGACTGAATCACACAGGACAGTCATACACGTGGTAATTGATTGGTATGACTGAATCACACAGGACAGACGTCCACGTGGTTATTGATTGGTATGACTGAATCACACAGTACAGACGTACACGTGGTTATTGATTGGTATGACTGAATCACACAGTACAGACGTACACGTGGTTATTGATTGGTATGACTGAATCACACAGGACAGTCATACACGTGGTTACTGATCGTTTGTGACATTTAAGACCGTAAAAGTCTATATATGTATGTATCTATATATTACTGTATGACACAACAGGTGCTTGCATACCGTGGAGCATGATGTTTTATGCCCATGGGATACATTATTTATAGAGTACGACCAAAAACATATCGTGATACGGCTCAGGGACATGAGTCATAAGTAATACAAAATGTGCCAACTCATCGGAATGAACTGAAATGAGCTCTTGCGTAATGTTTGTCAAGCATTAAGTCTTTTTATGCGTTTTTTTAAAGTTCAGTTGGGAAAAAAATATTATAATTCTTAAATATGCAAATTTTAACTTTAGTAGAAAACCACCACGTATTTGTGATTTTATTAAAAAAACTCATTAAGGAGGTAATTTACAAAAATGTTATGGTAATTCCACAAAAGCAGGTTCGTTTGTGGCCATTTCCCCCAATTTTGCCTTTTACCATAATAATTTAAAAAAGAAAATATAAGACAATAATCACAATATCTAATCACCCGCCCCTTTACAATATCTCGGTGTGCAGCACATTCTAAGTAAACACATAATCTAGCCAAAATTAGAACATTTGTAATCTGAATTATTAATATTAATCGAATGTGATCACGATAAGAGCGCGTTGGATGCTAGAAATGGAACACGCATTTTCAAATTATTCTAGCGAAAGTACCCCAGTCTATGGCTCTAGTTACCTCCCCTGACGTCCAGGAATTTAACGTGATAATAACGTCAACACGTCGGATTATTCGGAACCCAACCCTCAAATAATCATGTATGTAATGAGGGACCGCGTTGGCTTTTCTACTACCTTCCTTGGCATATAAAGTACGATTTATCCCGAAATACATAGCGGTCCTTTCTGTTGAAATCTCTTGTTTTTACTGTTGTTTCTTAACCAGACAATGTGATTTTATCCAAATTATGTTAGTTAATTGATACAACTGCAGGATATCTGTCGAGATATAGTAACATAATAACGATAAGATGAGAAAGTGCATGAACATTGATAGCATGTTGTGCTAAGGAAACAATGATAAAAACAGAGGAAACAACTTGAGAGGATCTACATACGTTTAGCGAGTATCCAGGGGCAGTAATTGACATGGAGTATTCAGGGGCAGTAACTGTTATGGAGTATTCAGGGGCAATAACCGACCGATGTATATCATTGATTATGAACATCAATGTACCATATGCCAGTTTTATAAATTGTTTACAAAAGGAGATAACTATTGCATTCAGTATTAGTACGATGTTTCCCAGGAAGGTAACAGATGCCTGTCACAAGGAAAGTGAGTGATTATATTCGAATATAAAATACAGAATTTTACTGATAATAGCAGTTGATTGCAAGCCATACGTACTGTATAATTCTATAGGAGTACGAAATAATACACCAGGCGTACGGTATATAGCACTATCGGTGTAAGATATATAGCACTAGGTGTACGGTATATAGCACTATCGGTGTATGCTATATAACACCAGGCGTACGGTATATAGCACTATCGGTGTATGATATATAACACCAGGCGTACGGTATATAGCACTATCGGTGTATGATATATAACACCAGGTGTACGGTATGTAACACTAGGCGTACGGTATATAGCACTATCGGTGTATGATATATAACACCAGGCATACGGTATATAGCACTATCGGTGTATGGTATATAACACTAGGCGTACGGTATGTAACACTAGGCGTACGGTATATAGCACTATCGGTGTATGATATATAGCACTAGGCGTACGGTATATAGCACTATCGGTGTATGATATATAACACCAGGCGTACGGTATATAGCACTATCGGTGTATGATATATAACACTAGGCTAACGGTATATAGCACTATCGGTGTATGATATATAACACCAGGCGTACGGTATATAGCACTATCGGTGTATGATATATAACACTAGGCGTACGGTATATAGCACTATCGGTGTATGATATATAACACCAGGCGTACGGTATATAGCACTATCGGTGTATGATATATAACACCAGGCGTACGGTATATAGCACTATCGGTGTATGATATATAACACCAGGCGTACGGTATATAGCACTATCGGTGTATGATATATAACACCAGGCGTACGGTATATAGCACTATCGGCGTATGATATATAACACCAGGCGTAAGGTATATAGCACTATCGGTGTATGATATATAGCACTAGGTGTACGGTATGTAACACTAGGCGTACGGTATATAGCACTATCGGTGTATGATATATAGCACTAGGTGTACGGTATGTAACACTAGGCGTACGGTATATAGCACTATCGGTGTATGATATATAGCACTATCGGTGTATGATATATAACTCTAGGCGTACGGTATATAGCACTATCGGTGTATGATATATAGCACTAGGTGTACGGTATGTAACACTAGGCGTACGGTATATAGCACTATCGGTGTATGATATATAACACCAGGCGTACGGTATATAGCACTATCGGTGTATGATATATAACACTAGGCGTACGGTATATAGCAATATCGGTGTATGATATATAACACTAGGCGTACGGTATATAGCAATATCGGTGTATGATATATAACACCAGGCGTACGGTATATATCACTATCGGTGTATGATATATAACACTAGGCGTACGGTATATAGCACTATCGGTGTATGATATATAACACTAGGCGTACGGTATATAGCAATATCGGTGTATGATATATAACACCAGGCGTACGGTATATATCACTATCGGTGTATGATATATAACACTAGGCGTACGGTATATAGCACTATCGGTGTATGATATATAACACCAGGCGTACGGTATAGAGCACTATCGGTGTACGGTATATAGCACTAGGCGTACGGTATATAGCACTATCGGTGTACTGTATATAGCACTATCTATGTATGATATATAACACTAGGCGTACGGTATATAGCACTATCGGTGTATGATATATAACACCAGGCGTACGGTAAATAGCACTATCAGTGTATGATATATAACACCAGGCGTACGGTATATAGCACTATCGGTGTACGGTAAATAGCACTATCGGTGTATGATATATAACACTAGGCGTACGGTATATAGCACTATCGGTATATGATATATAACACTAGGTGTACGGTATGTAACACTAGGCATACGGTATATAGCACTGTCGGTGTATGATATATAACACTAGGTGTACGGTATGTAACACTAGGCGCACGGTATATAGCACTATCGGTGTATGATATATAACACTAGGCGTACAGTATATAGCACTATCGGTGTATGATATATAACACTAGGTGTACGGTATATAGCACTATCGGTGTATGCTATATAACACTAGGCGTACGGTATATAGCACTATCGGTGAATGCTATATAGCACCAGGCGTACGGTATATAGCACTATCGGTGTATGATATATAGCACTAGGCGTACGGTAAATAGCACTATCGGTGTACGATATATAGCACTATCGGTGTATGATATATAGCACTAGGTGTACGGTATATAGCACTATGTGTACGGTATATAGTACTATGTGTATGATATATAGCACTATCGGTGTATGATATATAACACCAGGCGTACGGTATATAGCACTATCGGTGTATGATATATAACACCAGGCGTACGGTATATAGCACTATCGGTATATGCTATATAACACTAGGCGTACGGTATATAACACCAGGCGTACGGTATATAGCACTATCGGTGTATGATATATAACACTAGGCGTACGGTATATAGCACTATCGGTGTATGATATATAACACCAGGTGTACGGTATATAGCACTATCGGTGTATGATATATAGCACTAGGTGTACGGTATGTAACACTAGGCGTACGGTATATAGCAATATCGGTGTATGATATATAACACCAGGCGTACGGTATATAGCACTATCGGTGTACGGTAAATAGCACTATCGGTGTATGATATATAACACTAGGTGTACGGTATGTAACACTAGGCATACGGTATATAGCACTGTCGGTGTATGATATATAACACTAGGTGTACGGTATGTAACACTAGGCATACGGTATATAGCACTATTGGTATATTGTATATAACACTAGGCGTACGGTATGTAACACTAGGCGTACGGTATATAGCATTATCGGTGTATGATATATAACAATAGGCGTACGGTATATAGCACTATCGGTGTATGATATATAACACTAGGCGCACGGTATATAGCACTATCGGTGTATGATATATAACACCAGGCGTACGGTATATAGCACTATCTGTGTATGATATATAACACCAGGCGTACGGTATATAGCACTATCGGTGTATGATATATAACACCAGGCGTACGGTATATAGCACTGTCGGTGTATGATATATAACACCAGGCGTATGGGTATATAGCACTATCGGTGTATGATATATAACACCAGGCGTACGATATATATCACTATCGGTGCATGATATATAAAACTAGGCGTACGGTATATAGCACTATCGGTGTATGATATATAACACCAGGTGTACGGTATGTAGCACTAGGCGTACGGTATATAACACTATCGGTGTATGATATATAGCACTAGGCGTACGGTATATAGCACTATCGGTGTATGATATATAGCACCAGGCATACGGTATATAGCACTGTCGGTGTATGCTATATAGCACTAGGTGTACGGTATGTAACACTAGGCGTACGGTATATAGCACTATCGGTGTATGGTATATAACACTAGGCGTACGGTATATAGCACTATCGGTGTATGATATATAACACCAGGTGTACGATATGTAACACTAGGCGTACGGTATATAGCACTATCGGTGTATGATATATAGCACTATTGGTGTATGATATATAACACCAGGCGTACGGTATGTAGCACTATCGGTGTATGATATATAACAATAGGCGTACGGTATATAGCACTATCGGTGTATGATATATAACACTAGGCGTACGGTATATATCACTATCGGTGTATGATATATAACACCAGGCGTACGGTAAATAGCACTATCGGTGTATGATATATAACACCAGGCGTACGGTATATAGCACTGTCGGTGTATGATATATAACACTAGGCGTACGGGTATATAGCACTATCGGTGTATGATATACAACACCAGGCGTACGGTATTTATCACTATCGGTGCATGATATATAACACTAGGCGTACGGTATATAGCACTATCGGTGTATGATATATAACACCAGGTGTACGGTATGTAGCACTAGGCGTACGGTATATAACACTATCGGTGTATGATATATAGCACTATGCGTACGGTATATAGCACTATCGGTGTATGATATATAGCACCCGGCATACGGTATATAGCACTGTCGGTGTATGCTATATAGCACTAGGTGTACGGTATGTAACACTAGGCGTACGGTATATAGCACTATCGGTGTATGGTATATAACACTAGGCGTACGGTATATAGCACTATCGGTGTATGATATATAACACCAGGTGTACGGTATGTAACACTAGGCGTACGGTATATAGCACTATCGGTGTATGATATATAGCACTATCGGTGTAAGATATATAACACCAGGTGTACGGTATGTAACACTAGGCGTACGGTATGTAGCACTATCGGTATATGATATATAACACCAGGCGTACGGTATATAGCACTATCGGTATATGATATATAACACTAGGCGTACGGTATGTAGCACTATCGGTGTATGATATATAACACTAGGCGTACGGTATGTAGCACAATCGGTGTATGATATATAACACCAGGCGTACGGTATGTAACGCCAGGCGTACGGTATGTAGCACTATCGGTGTATGATATATACCACCAGGCGTACGGTATATAGCACTATCGGTGTATGCTATATAACACTAGGCGTACGGTATATAACACCAGGCGTACGGTATATAGCACTATCGGTGTATGATATATAACACTAGGCGTACGGTATATAGCACTATCGGTGTATGATATATAACACCAGGTGTACGGTATATAGCACTATCGGTGTATGATATATAGCACTATGTGTACGGTATGTAACACTAGGCGTACGGTATATAGCAATATCGGTGTATGATATATAACACCAGGCGTACGGTATATATCACTATCGGTGTACGGTAAATAGCACTATCGGTGTATGATATATAACACTAGGCGTACGGTATATAGCACTATCGGTATATGATATATAACACTAGGTGTACGGTATGTAACACTAGGCATACGGTATATAGCACTGTCGGTGTATGATATATAACACTAGGTGTACGGTATGTAACACTAGGCGCACGGTATATAGCACTATCAGTGTATGATATATAACACTAGGCGTACGGTATATAGCACTATCGGTGTATGATATATAACACTAGGTGTACGGTATATTGCACTATCGGTGTATGCTATATAACACTAGGCGTACGGTATATAGCACTATCGGTGAAAGCTATATAGCACCAGGCGTACGGTATATAGCACTATCGGTGTATGATATATAGCACTAGGCGTACGGTATATAGCATATCGGTGTACGATATATAGCAATATCGGTGTATGATATATAGCACTAGGTGTACGGTATATAGCACTATGTGTACGGTATATAGCACTAAGTGTATGATATATAGCACCAGGCGTACGGTATATAGCACTATCGGTGTATGATATATAACACTAGGCGTATGGTATGTAGCACTATCGGTGTATGATATATAACACCAGGCGTACGGTATGTAACGCCAGGCGTACGGTGTGTAGCACTATCGGTGTATGATATATAACACCAGGCGTACGGTATATAGCACTATCGGTATATGCTATATAACACTAGGCGTACGGTATATAACACCAGGCGTACGGTATATAGCACTATCGGTGTATGATATATAACACTAGGCGTACGGTATATAGCACTATCGGTGTATGATATATAACACCAGGTGTACGGTATATAGCACTATCGGTGTATGATATATAGCACTAGGTGTACGGTATGTAACACTAGGCGTACGGTATATAGCAATATCGGTGTATGATATATAACACCAGGCGTACGGTATATAGCACTATCGGTGTACGGTAAATAACACTATCGGTGTATGATATATAACACTAGGCGTACGGTATATAGCACTATCGGTATATGATATATAACACTAGGTGTACGGTATGTAACACTAGGCATACGGTATATAGCACTGTCGGTGTATGATATATAACACTAGGTGTACGGTATGTAACACTAGGCGCACGGTATATAGCACTATCGGTGTATGATATATAGCACTAGGCGTACGGTATATAGCACTATCGGTGTACGATATATAGCACTATCGGTGTATGATATATAGCACTAGGTGTACGGTATATAGCACTATGTGTACGGTATATAGCACTAAGTGTATGTTATATAACACCAGGCGTACGGTATATAGCACTATCGGTGTATGATATATAACACTAGGTGTACGGTATATAGCACTATCGGTGTATGCTATATAACATTAGGCGTACGGTATATAGCACTATCGGTGAAAGCTATATAGCACCAGGCGTACGGTATATAGCACTATCGGTGTATGATATAGCACTAGGCGTACGGTATATAGCACTATCGGTGTACGATATATAGCACTATCGGTGTATGATATATAGCACTATCGGTGCATGATATATAACACTAGGCGTACGGTATATAGCACTATCGGTGTATGATATATAACACCAGGTGTACGGTATGTAGCACTAGGCGTACGGTATATAACACTATCGGTGTATGATATATAGCACTAGGCGTACGGTATATAGCACTATCGGTGTATGATATATAGCACCAGGCATACGGTATATAGCACTGTCGGTGTATGCTATATAGCACTAGGTGTACGGTATGTAACACTAGGCGTACGGTATATTGCACTATCGGTGTATGGTATATAACACTAGGCGTACGGTATATAGCACTATCGGTGTATGATATATAACACCAGGTGTACGGTATGTAACACTAGGCGTACGGTATATAGCACTATCGGTGTATGATTTATAGCACTATTGGTGTATGATATATAACACCAGGCGTACGGTATGTAGCACTATCGGTATATGATATATAACACCAGGCGTACGGTATATAGCACTATCGGTATATGATATATAACACTAGGTGTACGGTATGTAGCACTATCGGTGTATGATATATAACACTAGGCGTACGGTATGTAGCACTATCGGTGTATGATATATAACACCAGGCGTACGGTATGTAACGCCAGGCGTACGGTATGTAGAACTATCGGTGTATGATATATAACACCAGTCGTACGGTATATAGCACTATCGGTATATGCTATATAACACTAGGCGTACCGTATATAACACCAGGCGTACGGTATATAGCACTATCGGTGTATGATATATAACACTAGGCGTACGGTATATAGCACTATCGGTGTATGATATATAACACCAGGCGTACGGTATATAGCACTATCGGTGTATGATATATAGCACTAGGCATACGGTATATAGCACCAGGCATACGGTATATAGCACTATCGGTGTACGGTAAATAGCACTATCGGTGTATGATATATAACACTAGGTGTACGGTATGTAACACTAGGCATACGGTATATAGCACTATCGGTGTATGATATATAACACTAGGCGTACAGTATATAGCACTATCTGTGTATGATATATAACACTAGGCGTACGGTATATAGCACTATCGGTGTATGATATATAACACCAGGCGTACGGTATATAGCACTATCGGTGTATGATATATAACACCAGGCGTACGGTATATAGCACTAGGCGTACGGTATATAGCAATATCGGTGTATGATATATAACACTAGGCGTACGGTATATAGCACTATCGGTGTAAGATATATAACACCAGGCGTACGGTATATATTACTAGGCGTACGATATATAGCACTAAGCTAACTGATCCAACAGTGGGGGTAGATGGATAATTAGTTATATCTGAGGTAGAATATCTGCAGTGTCTACTGACTGACTCATCAAGCAGAAAATAATGATCACTTATAGTGATATTTTCGATGGAGATTTACTCATTATAAAATACAGAATATGTGCTATCAAGCCCCATTTTATTTGATAGCCTGTTCATTTCTATTAGATGCACATTTTGCATATAAAATAAGGGAGTCAATTATTGCATAGAGACTTCAATTTCATAACTAACAAGTAACTGTTTTCAACCTTACTAAATTTCGTAATTTGATACTGTAAAATTTAAATTGTGAATTGAATCTTTTAATTACAGCCCGGCCCGCCCCGGTACCTCACGCCAAGCGAGTTTCCCAATTACATATACTACATACGACACACATAATAGCAGTCGTCATATGTATTGCTTTAAAGTAAAGTCGTGCTTTTAGGCTATATTAGTCGTACATTACTGAAGCCGTATGCTAAATGCATCGGTGTCATATATATTCGTGCAGTTCTTTAAAGTGCTGCCACTAATTGTGCTATATGATTTTAAAATGTGAAAACCACGAGAAGTGTTTCCGTGATGAAACATGTCACAACTTAACGAGTACCTTCAAGCAACTGCAATTATAAATCTAATGAAAGACATATACATTTCTCGTCAGGAATCAAAGACTAATCTAAAGTTTGTGGTAATGAAGGTCTCATAGATAGATACAGTATATATGTACAGTGGTCGATAACAAATAACTGAATGAGCCGCGTCATATTTGCATGGCCTTACAGGAAGAAGATGACGCTTAAGCATAAAACAGAAAGTAGGTTAATGTGGCAATTATTTATTAGAGTTTCAGTGATTTTGAGTTTTTGATAGAATTATATCGAATACTTGAAATATTCGAATTACCTTTCCGATCGACTATTTGAATATGGCAGTAATTTGTTTATATGTGAATGGTGGCACGGATGTGTGTATATTGTAAGATAGCATGGCAACTGTATACATCGCACTAGTACTGCGCCTGATATAGGGTGTAATGATGGAACGTTTATATACATTGCGAGACTAGCTTCAATATTGTACAAAATTCCAACATCAAATATTGTTGATAAACGAAGGAAAATAACAAATATGAGTTAGCACTTTTCCACATGAAAGTAATTTAATGGTTATACTTTAAATGGGTCTGCTCATGGGACGATGGGATGATTGTATCGGAAACAAAGGAGGGACAAAACAACAAAAGAGTTGCACATAGCATCGTAAAATGTACTCCAATCACGATTTTGCTAACGTTCAATCAAATTTTACCCTAACATCAGATATTCTCGGCGCCGTTTGATATTATTTACACCACAGTAAAAACAATGTACTGTTGTGTCGGACACGAACCGCTGTCAGATTTCGGCGTATTATCTTTCTCATTTCGATTAGTCGAATAACGGACGTACGACCGTACTTGATGCAATAGTAGTTCTGCTGCATCAAATTATCACTTTACACACAACTACTACAGGGTTCAGGTTAGGTAAGAGCGCACCTCGTACCCACCTAAGTGTGCCGCTATAATATGGCGCGGATGTCGTGACTATTTTATTAATCACTTTTCTCCGTATATTTTAACGAAAAGCCATCTCTACACATAATAATACTACTACTAATAATAAAAAATAAATAATAAGAAAACTCATTTAATAAATAATAAGAGAACTCATTTAATAAATAATAAGAGAACTCATTTAATAAATAATAAGAGAACTCATTTAATAAATAATAAGAGAACTCATTTAATAAATTTTAATCTACCATGTATACATATATACAAATCAAATTGTAGGACCATTAGTGAAAACTGCCTATTGGAATTATATAGTAATGTTAAAGCTTGTAACACCATTTATACCAAAACTTGATTTATTAGCTGGCAAGTGAGGTATCATGTATACCTGGCTGTATACATATTAACGTACTGGACCTGTTGATTTGTACATTTAGCAGTTTCAACATAGATTCTTATATTTCCAGATGTTTGCTTGTTGTATTGTCTGAAGTTTCGACGAATCACCTTATATATGTTTGACTGTGATACACCACTGACTGTATTATTGTAATGTGTTTCATGTAATTGTTTGAACTCATGGGTATACTGCCATTTTGTTCTAATAAAATCTATCTATCTATATATGTGCCAGGCACTCCGTGCAGAAGAAGTACCAGAATATATACTAAATGCCATATTCCAAAATAATGTCCCGTACCTCCGTATGTGGTCATTTAGTGAGTCTTTAATTGAAAATACTTTGCACACATCTGAGAATGAATGTACAACTTTATATTATCGCAGTATCGCCTAATATATGTATACACGTCTGTGGAACACACCTGCCATTCAGGACATGTAATCCTACTCTATACTGTTTAACAATTACTTTCTCATTATCACTAACTAAAGGGACAGCCATTACCGACGTAGTGCTTAATTATGAGACGCCTTTTTAATGAACATCAGTACTTCCCGATTCCTATCATTGAAAGCCAGGCACCAGGCTGATAGTTATTTATTTTTTAAGTTTATTAAACGTCGTTACCGCTTGCCCATTTGAGCAACGGGCAGTTTACCTAACAACGTCTTTCCCGGACAGGCTTCAGTGGTTAACCAGTGCACCGACCTCCGTAATAAAATGCCAACTTTTTCATATCAAGAGAAACGGTCTGAGCGGGACTCGACCCCGTGACCATCAGTGATGATAGGTTACAACCGGCCATATCAGAACGAACCGCTGACGAGGTTCTGAACCATCGATATCCTGCTCCATAGGTGGTCGCCTAACCACAGTAGACACTGCAGATATTCTACCACGGATATATATGTATACCGCTTTGATAACTTTGAGACGAACATAAACTGCACTATTCAGTGTGTATGCATAGCACATTGCACTCACTAAGTGGTGATACATTGTTTTAATGTTATCATTACGTTTTGATTGATGCTTGAACGAAGAAAATGATCGGCGGTTTACAATTTCAGCTGGAATAAACAAAAGCATCAACACTGTAGTGTATCCTTGGAAGTTATGTTGCTAGGCTTAATTTTAATTAAATACGTATCATCGAGCTATTTACTTCTATAATAAAATATCTAAAACAGCTATTAGCTTTGCTACCTACCATGAGATTCCTGTTAAGAAGAACGAAATTTGCACAATGCCTATGCGTGTGTCAAGATTTATAGACCAGCAATTTTAATAAAAAAAAGCTAATCATCCTATGACCATTTCACCGCCAATGTCGCATAAAAGCGCCTTTGAAAAAACCGAGAACTCGATCAGACAGAACAGAACGTGCCGTCTGACCAGGCTATATGCTGATTGCTGGAGCTGAAGCATCTGTCTGAATAGCATTCCTTTTTATTTGAGAGTTAATCAAGAAACTGAACGAAAGAAAACTATCTATCCTAGGGTATGTACTAGTTTTCATATGGTATTTGAGAAAATCCAAGACATGTTTTCCTGGGCAGGCTTATCCGACCAAAGCGGTTAACCAGTACTAACTTCGGCAATGTGTGTGAGGTGCCTTGCACTATGACACTACATACGTGGCCTGACAGAATATCGATCCTGGGACCGTTAGATTCCACATTCGACGCCCTGACACTGGACGCCACACTGAAGTGTGACATTGGATATGATTTGAAAGTAGGTCGGTGTGTGTTTAAGGATTGTAGGATTTCTCCATTGAAGCGGTTAGGCAACCCAGGCCATATAACGAATACAATTACATGAATAACTCCTTGTCTGCTGAGTAAATAAAATCACTGTTTGCAAACAACATAGATCCAGACCAGCCGGGGCGTTACGTCGCGTCTGATCATGATCTATGTTGTTTGTTATTCAGTCACATGTTTTCGCTCCACTATCCGAATAGCAAACATGATATAGACTGATCAGACAGAAGTTTTGTGCCATGTGATCTGGCTCTATGCTGTTTGCAAACGTGATTGTATCTGCCTCTAGCGTGCACAATGATAACAACCTGATTAGAAATTGACACTTATTTTTAACAGGAACACCACATTAAATGTTCATTGATTCAGTGGGTGGAGGCTTTTCACCTACCGCGTAATATATCCCGGCCCTTGTACTTTAATTATGACTTTAATTACTTCGCGGAATTCACGTGCACAAACTGTAAGCAGTGGAAATTGATAGGCGGTTCGCGTTGTGCACGAAGACACGTAAACTAATTAAAATTGATGTGAAAATAATACTAGGCTCGGAAACCACGTTTCGATACGCCGGTGCCAACCTATGTGACAGTTACGTGCATATTATCGCAGGAAACGTGAATGCTGTCGCCACTGGGAATGAATTGGGCTTGGAATAATACAAGCACGTGAATGCATAACTGAAATAGTTGAGATTTACCGCCAACACGTATTCATGTTGATTGTTCATATGTACACTAATATCTCAAACTCCGTATAATGCGTATTTCATTTCCGTATAATTCGTTTACCTTCTCCATAAAGTATTTGTCTTTGGCGCAATATTTGCCGTTCGTCGTTGCAAGTGGTTTGAGATTTCCAAACTCAGTGGAACGGTTTGTGCTCTAAGACAAGGCTCTGTTGTACGTAATGTATAGTCTGTATGTCATTTCCTGATCGATAAACCATAAATCTTGCAACTTTTTCTTATTACTTACCTGATAATATATTTCGCCATTATGTCCGACTGATACATAGTGTCCGCTAATATCTGGAATAATAGTCTTATTGTCACGTAAGCTAACAAAAGAACCAGTTGTTTATGCATGTTTGACGAACAATGTCGGCTATGGTAATCCTCAGGACAAACCATGTCCGCATTGGTTATCTACAGACAAACAATATCCGCTATCGCTATCCACATACAAATCATGTCCGCGATGGCTATCCACAGACAATCCATGTCCGCGATGGCTATCCACAGACAAACCATGTTCGCGATGGCTATCCACAGACAAACCATGTCCGCGATGGCTATCCACAGACAACCCATGTCCGCGATGGCTATCCACAGACAAACCATGTTCGCGATGGCTATCCACAGACAAACCATGTTCGCGATGGCTATCCACAGACAAACCATGTTCGCGATGGCTATCCACAGACAAACCATGTTCGCGATGGCTATCCACAGACAAACCATGTTCGCGATGGCTATCCACAGACAAACCATGTCCGCGATGGCTATCCACAGACAACCCATGTCCGCGATGGCTATCCACAGACAAACCATGTCCGCGATGGCTATCCACAGACAAACCATGTCCGCGATGGCTATCCACAGACAAACCATGTCCGCGATGGCTATCCACAGACAAACCATGTCTGCGATGGCTATCCACAGACAATCCACAGACAAACCATGTCCGCGATGGCTATCCACAGACAAACCACAGACAAACCATGTCCGCGATGGCTATCCACAGACAATCCACAGACAAACCATGTCCGCATTGGTTATCCACAGATAAACCACAGACAAACCATGTCCGCGATGGCTATCCACAGACAAACCATGTCCGCGATGGCTATCCACAGACAAACCATGTCCGCGATGGCTATCCACAGACAAACCATGTCCGCGATGGCTATCCACAGACAAACCATGTCCGCGATGGCTATCCACAGACAATCCACAGACAAACCATGTCCGCGATGGCTATCCACAGACAAACCACAGACAAACCATGTCCGCGATGGCTATCCACAGACAATCCACAGACAAACCATGTCCGCATTGGTTATCCACAGATAAACCACAGACAAACCATGTCCGCGATGGCTATCCACAGACAAACCATGTCCGCGATGGCTATCCACAGACAAACCATGTCCGTGATGGCTATCCACAGACAAACCATGTCCGTGATGGCTATCCACAAACTAAGAGTCTCCAATATGGCTATCCATATACGTACTTATCTCTATTTTCTGGTATATCTGTGTCTGGTATGTTTGTGCCTGGGATATCTGCACCTGGTATGTATCTAGTATGTCTGTATATGGGATATCTGTACTTGTGTACCGGGGATATATGTAGCCGTGATGTCTGTGCCTGGGATATATATACCTGGGATGTCTGAACCTGGTATGTATGTGCCTGGGATATATAATAATTACCTGGGATGTATGTGCCTGGGATGTACGTGCCTGGGAGATATATATGTCATGATGTATGCGTTGTCACGGAGTGAAATATTTAACGTGTGACTTATATCTCCCAGGCACATACATCCCAGGCACATATATATATATATATATAATTACCTGGGATGTACGTGCCTGGGATGTATGTGCCTGTGATGTCTGTGCCTGGGATATATATGTACCTGGGATGTCTGAACCTAGGATGTATGTACCTGGGATGTCTGTGCCTGGGATGTATGTGCCTGGGATGTCTGTGCCTGGGATATATATACCTGGGATGTCTGAACCTGGGATGTATGTGCCTGGGATGTCTGTGCCTGGGATATATATACCTGGGATGTCTGAACCTGGGATGTATGTGCCTGTGATGTCTGTGCCTGGGATATATATACCTGGGATGTCTGAACCTAGGATGTATGTGCCTGGGATGTCTGTGCCTGGGATATATATACCTGGGATGTCTGAACCTAGGATGTATGTGCCTGGGATGTCTGTGCCTGGGATATATATATATATAATTACCTGGGATGTATGTGTCTGGGATATCTGTGCCTGGGATGTCTGTGCCTGGGATATATATATCTGGGATGTATGTGCCTGGGATGTATGTGCCTGGGATGTATGTGCCTGGGATGTCTGTGCATGGGATGTATATATATAATTACCTGGGATGTATGTGCCTGGGATGTATGTGCCTGGGATGTATGTGCCTGGGATGTATATATATAATTACCTGGGATGTATGTGCCTGGGATGTATGTGCCTGGGATGTATGTGCCTGGGATGTATATATATAATTACCTGGGATGTATGTGCATGGGATGTATATATATAATTACCTGGGATGTATGTGCATGGGATGTATATATATAATTACCTGGGATGTATGTGCCTGGGATGTATGTGCCTGGGATGTATGTGCCTGGGATGTATATATATAATTACCTGGGATGTATGTGCCTGGGATGTATGTGCCTGGGATGTATGTGCCTGGGATGTATGTGCCTGGTATGTATGTGCCTGGGATGTATATATATAATTACCTGGGATGTATGTGCCTGGGATGTATGTGCCTGGGATGTATGTGCCTGGGATGTATGTGCCTGGGATGTATATATATAATTACCTGGGATGTATGTGCCTGGGATGTATATATATAATTACCTGGGATGTATGTGCCTGGGATGTATGTGCATGGGATGTATATATATAATTACCTGGGATGTATATATATAATTACCTGGATGTATGTGCCTGGGATGTATGTGCCTGGGATGTATATATTAATTACCTGATGTATGTGCCTGGGATGTATGTGCCTGGGATGTATATATAATAATTACCTGGGATGTATGTGCCTGGGATGTATGTGCCTGGGATGTATGTGCCTGGGATGTATATATATAATTACCTGGGATGTATGTGCATGGGATGTATATATATTACCTGGATGTATGTGCATGGGATGTATATATATAATTACCTGGGATGTATGTGCATGGGATGTATATATATAATTACCTGGTGTATGTGCATGGATGTATATATATAATTACCTGGGATGTATGTGCATGGGATGTATATATATAATTACCTGGGATGTATGTGCATGGGATGTATATATAATTACCTGGGATGTATGTGCATGGGATGTATATATATAATTACCTGGGATGTATGTGCATGGGATGTATATATATAATTACCTGGGATGTATGTGCATGGGATGTATGTGCATGGGATGTATGTGCATGGGATGTATGTGCATGGGATGTATGTGCATGGGATGTATGTGCATGGGATGTATGTGCATGGGATGTATATATATAATTACCTGGGATGTATGTGCCTGGGATGTATGTGCATGGGATGTATGTGCATGGGATGTATGTGCATGGGATGTATGTGCATGGGATGTATATATATAATTACCTGGGATGTATGTGCCTGGGATGTATGTGCATGGGATGTATGTGCATGGGATGTATGTGCATGGGATGTATGTGCATGGGATGTATGTGCATGGGATGTATATATATAATTACCTGGGATGTATGTGCATGGGATGTATGTGCATGGGATGTATGTGCCTGGGATGTATGTGCCTGGGATGTATATATATAATTACCTGGGATGTATGTGCATGGGATATATGTGCCTGGGATGTATGTGCCTGGGATGTATATATATAATTACCTGGGATGTATGTGCCTGGGATGTATATATATAATTACCTGGGATGTATGTGCCTGGGATGTATATATATAATTACCTGGGATGTATGTGCCTGGGATGTATATATATAATTACCTGGGATGTATGTGCCTGGGATGTATATATATATTACCTGGGATGTATGTGCATGGGATGTATGTGCATGGGATGTATATATATAATTACCTGGGATGTATGTGCATGGGATGTATGTGCCTGGGATGTATATATATAATTACCTGGGATGTATGTGCATGGGATGTATGTGCCTGGGATGTATATATATAATTACCTGGGATGTATGTGCATGGGATGTATGTGCCTGGGATATATATATATATAATTACCTGGGATGTATGTGCCTGGGATGTATGTGCCTGGGATGTATATATATAATTACCTGGGATGTATGTGCCTGGGATGTATGTGCCTGGGATGTATATATATAATTACCTGGGATGTATGTGCCTGGGATGTATATATATAATTACCTGGGATGTATGTGCCTGGGATGTATGTGCCTGGGATGTATGTACCTGGTATATCTGTGCCTGGGATGTCATGATGTATGCGTTGTCACGGAGTGAAATACTTAACGTGTGGCTTTTAAAAAAACACATTCGATTTTCTGCAAATACGAAATAATGCGTTTGTAATGTAGTTATATTATAATTTACTCGTTATTTCCGAGAATAGTCTAGTTCAACATTAAATTCGTGGTAATGTAATGAACGGCTAGTGTATTTACGTTTATTTATCGTCGCTACCGGCTGTCCACATGAGCACGCCTCCTGAAGAGATTCGTCATTTTAGATTTTGGAGAATAGTGCAATGATACAGACATACCTCGATTCCAGATCTCCTACGTGCCACGTGTAATGCACCGGCACGTGACCTCGGTTTATTGTGTCATCCGAAAGAATAGTACGGTATAGCATAGGATCGAACCAGCGAACCCTGGCTTACAATTCCAGAGAGCTAACCACGGGACCACTGATCCGTTACATTGAGCTATGGGGTAGCGCTGTCGTTATGGATGCCATCCACTGTTGTTTCTTCTTATTCGTGTTATTGTAAATCGATGAACTGTCACAGTCAAATTCTCAGTTCCGAACAAGAATCCACGTATAACGCATGTAAACCCCATTGCTTCTGCTTGATGTTAAGCACCAGTAAGTCATGGGATCATCATGGAAGTTTTTCACAATTCCCCAATGTAAACAAACACCCGTTTCAAAAGGGAACACGTAGGGATACTAGCTGTCATGTAGGGCTGTATACTCATTAATGCGCTGGAGCAAGTAATACTGAAATAAATGCACAACACGTCTTCTTCATGGGCACAAATGCCACAGATGCACCACAATCACAGTAAGAAATGCAAACAATCTCTGGTTCTACAGTAAAACATCATCAAATTATGGTCTGCTTGATTGTAAAAACTACTTTCTAGTTCAACGACCCGGGACCAATTCCTTCTGTGGGGGTCACACACTATGTGTACAACGACCCGGGACCAATTCCTTCTGTGGGGGTCACACACTATGTGTACAACGACCCGGAACCAATTCCTTCTGTGGGGTCACACACTATGTGTACAACGACCCGGAACCAATTCCTTCTGTGGGGGTCACACATTATGTGTTCAACGACCCGGAACCAATTCCTTCTGTGGGGTCACACACTATGTGTACAACGACCCGGAACCAATTCCTTATGTGGGGTCACACACTATGTGTACAACGACCCGGAACCAATTCCTTCTGTGGGGGTCACACACTATGTGTACAACGACCCGGGACCAATTCCTTCTGTGGGGGTCACACACTATGTGTACAACGACCCGGAACCAATTCCTTCTGTGGGGTCACACACTATGTGTACAACGACCCGGAACCAATTCCTTCTGTGGGGTCACACGTTATGTGTACAGCGAACCAATTCCTAAAAGAAAGGGTAGATCTTTTGTCACACGTTATGTATCGCATCTTTTACTTTATTATTTCGTTGCTATGGCAATCTTTTCTAGACGCCGCGTCGTCACTTCTGTTGAAATAGCACTGTATGATTGCCGCCACTAATATTGCACCTTTTAATTTCCCAATTGCATAGCGACATTATGATACACGTTGAAAATAATACTTATAATTGCAAAAGCATAAACATCAATGCCAAATATTCAGGCAATTTAATTGTACGACTATAGATGTTCGTAATGCGCTGCTATAGCAATTAGGAAGAGGTTGCTCTCTTTGTTGCCAGATTTGAAGCAAAAACCGCCGACCTTTATCGCAGATGCTATTATAACGTAACATAACACTACACGATCTTTCATGCAATATATTTACTAGATATTTAGTTAAACTTCTAAGGAATTTCAAAAAAGCAATGCCAGAAACGGCAGACTTTCGCTAACAGAAATTTCCACACATAATTGAGTAATTCATTGTTTACGAAAAGATAAAACTGCATTTTGTCAATAAATTGTTTGAAGCTTGCGGTGAACTGTTGTATGAGAGTGTCTGGGTAACGTCCGACTGCAATGTACAGCATGGGGCGGTGAGAACTGTTGTATGAGAGAGTCTGGGTAACGTCCGACTGCAATGTACAGCCAGGGGCGGTCATAACTGTTGTATGAGAGAGTCTGTGTAACGTCCGACTGCAATGTACAGCCAGGGGCGATGATAACTGTTGTATGAGAGAGTCTGTGTAACGTCCGACAGCAATGTACAGCCAGGGGCGATGATAACTGTTGTATGAGAGAGTCTGTGTAACGTCCGACAGCAATGTACAGCCAGGGGCGGTGATAACTGTTGTATGAGAGAGTCTGTGTAACGTCCGACTGCAATGTACAGCCAAGGGCGGTGATAACTGTTGTATGAGAGAGTCTGGGTAACTTCACTACAATATACAACCAGGGGCGGTGTAGCAGAGGTATATGTATACATGGTTGGTCAGTTGCCAGGTAGCGGAGGTATATGCATACATTGTGGGGCAGTTGCCAGGTAGCGGAGGTATATGTATGCATTGTGAGTCAGTTGCCAGGTAGCGGAGGTATATGTGTACATGGTGGGGCAGTTGCCAGGTAGCGGAGGTATATGTATACATGGTGAGTCAGTTGCCAGGTAGCGGAGGTATATGTGTACATGGTGGGGCAGTTACCAGGTAGCGGAGGTATATGTATGCATTGTGAGTCAGTTGCCAGGTAGCGGAGGTATATGTATGCATTGTGAGTCAGTTGCCAGGTAGCGAAGGTATATGTATACATGGTGGGGCAGTTGCCAGGTAGCGGAGGTATATGTATACATGGTGGGGCAGTTGCCAGGTAGCGGAGGTATATGTATACATGGTGAGTCAGTTGCCAGATAGCAGAGGTATATGTATACATGGTGGGGCAGTTGCCAGGTAGCGGAGGTATATGTGTACATGGTGGGGCAGTTGCCAGGTAGCGAAGGTATATGTGTACATGGTGAGTCAGTTGCCAGGTAGCGGAGGTATATGTATACATGGTGGGGCAGTTGCCAGATAGCGGAGGTATATGTGTACATGGTGAGTCAGTTGCCAGGTAGCGGAGGTATATGTATGCATTGTGAGTCAGTTGCCAGGTAGCGAAGGTATATGTATACATGGTGGGGCAGTTGCCAGGTAGCGGAGGTATATGTATACATGGTGGGGCAGTTGCCAGGTAGCGGAGGTATATGTATACATGGTGAGTCAGTTGCCAGATAGCAGAGGTATATGTATACATGGTGGGCAGTTGCCAGGTAGCGGAGGTATATGTGTACATGGTAGGGCAGTTGCCAGGTAGCGGAGGTATATGTGTACATGGTGAGTCAGTTGCCAGGTAGCGGAGGTATATGTTACATGGTGGGGCAGTTGCCAGTAGCGGAGGTATATTGTACATGGTGA
>CM026399.1:63397272-63414772 GCA_014843695.1 Archivesica marissinica | reverse complement strand
TGACATAACAAAACCATGAAAACAGGGTCGACAGTCATGCGTAATACAACCTGTGTATCCCGAATAACGACATTTATGGGACAGATTTGCCATTATACCTCACATTTGTGCCTATGCACATTTATTTGTAGACTAATCTTAGTTAAATTTATTATCCCTAAGCGACAGTATCAAGCGTTTAGTATTAACTACAATGACAGAGAAATATCAATTCAGGAGCGTGGATGACCGGTATATGAAATCCTACATTCACTTTTGAATGTTTGTAGACCACAACAACACTGTTTATTATTCAATGTCAGTGTTCAAATGTATTCGGAAGAATTTGTAGTAACAATGCATATTTATACATGAACAATTCCTCTTTTTTTGGGCTGTTTAGTTTATACAAATTTATTTTAGCTCGATTGCGAAACAAGTTCTTTCAAACTTATATTAATCACTCTCGAGACCTCATTCCTGATGGAATCCATCGCCATGAAGGAGAGAAGAGGCAATGTGGAATTTAAATGCCTTGCCTAAGGGCACAATCGTAACGGTTCCAGCGGGGCTCGAACTCCGGACCTTTCGCACCTGAAGCGAACGCGCATCCACTGCGCTATCACGACTTCCACTGTGGGCTGTTTGCGATGTAATGTAATGTCGCTTTAAGATCAATGAACAAGAAATCAACATCATCGGATAAAATAAATCTAATTTCTAGTGATAGTTTAAGGGGAACCTATGAATATTACTCCTCATTGTAAATGGGTCCAACTAAAGGTAATTTAGGGATTAAAATAAATATAATTCCTTATGGCATTTACAGTAGCAAAAATTAAATAAATAATTCCTTGTTATTATAATATATATTTAAACTTTTTAAAGGGATACAAATTATATATTCATGTACATGTAGTTAGATTCAACAACTTTAGACATTCAACACGCAGCCGCCGCACTCCCATTAGAACTAAAACAATACAATTCAAACTAAATGACAGGTTCTGTTATTTGTATCATACTTTGTGATATCGTTATGTATGTACAAAGATGAGATTTAAATAAAGAGTAAAATATATATTTAAGACGTGAAGGGTACACGTCGCGGTCAACCGCCGAGGGTAAGCGACTCCCCCCCACACACACGCACGCACGCACGCACGCACGCACGCACGCACGCACGCACGCACGCACGCACGCACGCACGCACGCACGCACGCACGCACGCACGCACGCACGCACGCACGCACGCACGCACGCACGCACGCACGCACGCACACACACAGAACGGAATGTATATTCAGAATGTATATAAACTAAACTATTACCGACATTTCAAAACACAATTCTGCTTTGAGAAATATTTAGATACTATACGTAATACTATACTAAGCAAACAGCTCTGTCGTTTTAGATTTTTAGATTTTCTTCACACTATTTAGAAATAGAGTTTGGTCGGTTTGCAGGAATACCTAGGCAAGACCGCATTGTAAACTGTGTTCATGCACTGCCATTGAATCGGAATATCACTTTTTATTGTGTTACCATAAATTTGCAAATATTAGAAAGACATTCAGAAACATTATGCCCTCCCAGAACAAAAAATGCGATGCCCAGAACAGCTAAATATGCAAAACATGATTTTGAACTAAGAAAGCAATCGGATTAGCGCAGTTGTTAGTACGCTCGCTTCTCACCAATGCAACCCGGGTTCGATCCTCGACCTGGGAAGTATATGAGATTATACTGTGGTCGCCAGCTCGGGCAGGTGGGTTTTGTCCGGGTACTCCGGTTTCCTCCCACACGAATACTCACATTTACGATTTCATCCGCGCCAACTCTCTTATTAATATATGTTGTTAAAGCTTGTTTCGAAATCGTTGTAAATAAATAAAGCTTAAACTTAGAAAGCAATCGCTAGAAGTCATTCAAGTTGAATTGTTGTTACCTTTGTACTCGTTGTGCGTGTACTTATGAATTGTTATATATTGTTGCATGTCCTGGCAATATATGTAAATGAGTATGTAAATTGGCAAATGCATTGATTTATGCAGTGTCTGCCAATACATAAATGAAGTGGAAGTCGTGATAGCGCAGCGGATGCGCGTTCGCTTCAGGTGCTAACGGTCCGGAGTTTGAGCCCCGCTGGAGCCGTTACGATTGTGCCCTTAGGCAAGGCATTTAAATTCCACATTGCCTCTTCTCTCTCCCTCGTGGCGATGGAATGAGGTCTCGAGAGTGATTAATATAAGTTGTAAGAACTTGTTTCGCAATCGAGCTAAATAAATTTGTATAAACTAATACATAAATGAGAAATGAGCTATTTAAAAGGATAACCCAGTAATATGATATGACTAGATACAGTGTATATTGGTGCTGGTGATATGTGTTATGAAAACATGGTATTTGTTTAACTGTGTTCCGTATAATAGCTCCGTGATAGTGTCAGTTATAACGGAGAAATAGTTGGAATAAATGAACCTGTGAACGAACAATCCGCAGTTGGGATGGAACTTCAATTACGTAATTAAGTAATTGCTCGCAATGAGTTAAACAGAGAAGACAAATATTGAGTAAATGCATGTCAGTAACCACCCACTCTAATAGGTTTGCAAGCTAAACATACGTCCGCGTGATCCAACATGTCCGACACTCGGTCATAGCGCATACTAATAACATTAAATGCACACATATATATATAATATATAGCGTTCGCTTCATGTGTGAAAGGTCGAGCCCCGCTGGAGCCGTTACAATTGTGCCCTTAGGCAAGGCATTTAAATTACACATGCCTCTTCTCTCTCCTTCGTGGCGATGGATTCCATCAGGAATGAGGTCTCGAGAGTGATTAATATAAGTTGAAAGAACTTGTTTCGCAATCGAACTAAAATAAATGTGTATACACTAATAATAATAACATCGTTATTTTCCTCCAGCAGGAGAGCAACGTTGAACATACAATGTATACACGTTTTATAGAATATCATGTTACACACAGTATATATACATATTGTACACGTAATGCAAATGTAGTGAAAAAGGCAGTCCGCCACCGTGGTCGAGTGGTTAAAGTCGCTAACTTACCTATCATCACTGATGGCCACGGCGGGTTCGAGCCCAGTTCAGACCGTGTCTAGTTATATCAAATGTTAGCAGTTTCTTACGGAGTTTGGTGGACCAAGTACTGGTTAACCAATTGAGCCTGCACAGGAAATGTGTAGATAATAAATAATTCAATGACCTAAACATTGTATTAGTTGATATTGAGACAACTAAACCATTGATATTTTGCTAACTGCAAGCGTCATCAAGCACGTTCATGTTTCTCACTGAAAATGATGTTAGTATTAATAGGGTCATACGGGTGATCGAACCTGGGACCGCAGATTCCACACTCAAAATATGTTATCCAATGGACCACTGGCCCGTCTAATAATGTTCAGGATGAATAATGTACACTGCTTACTGTTATCCAAGTATTTTGTCAAAACAACTACAATTGATTGAGCTAAATATCTTAAGACAGATATGAAATTTTAGTTAACGAACAATTAGATTAACTGTGATTGAACATAATTGTATATGTACACATTGTTTTTGTGATGTGTGCGCAAGCGCCGTGCGTGTGTGCATGTGTGCGAGCGTGCGTGCGTGCTTGTGTGCGAGCGTGCGTGCGTGCGTGCGTACGTGCTTGTGTGTGTGTGTGTGTGTGTTTTGTCATAGTTTAGTATATACATATGAACAAAATAAATGCAAAATATACAAACGAATATAACACATAGTAGCATATTTATAAATATATATATGCTACTAAGTGTGTTATATTTGTTTGTATAGTTTGTATTTAATGTGTTCATATATCATATTTCTGTGCATGCATATGCTATTGTTTTAGGCAAAAGGCATTGTATGCTGCCGATTTGCCAAATAAAGTTGAGTTATAGCACATTTCCCACATAACTCTTAATGAAGACACGTGTGACGTGTTGAATAATTTTTTTCTGTAATCCTCTTTTTCTGTTCTTTCTTCTTGTTTTTTACAGGTTTCTCAGTAATAAGGTATTCATTGTTTAAAGCCAAAATAACTGACATAATATAGTGATCAGCCATGATGTGTAATTATATGTAATTCCAGCCACATTGGTGCGTAACATCAATCTTGTGTTGTAACTATATTGTACAAGGAATTCATCTGTTCACTGAAGCTGTGCTCATATGTTAAAACATGCATTCCAACATATTATGCAACAGTGAGACCAGGCGACAAACCTTGGTACAATTCGGAAATACGCAAGTGTTCTCGTAAACGTGATCGACTAAAACAAAAGGCTGTTCTCTCTAATAAGAATTCAGATTGGTTGAATTACAAACATGCTAGAAATAAGGTGAACAACATGAAGAAACATGCACAAGAAACATTTTTCAACAATTTAGAAGAATCACTTTCCGACTTAACATCCAATAACCCATCTCAATATTGGAAAACAGTTAAGAAACTTGTTAAAGAAAATTCTACTAAATGCGAGACTATTCCTCCATTAAAAAACGAAATAGGCGATTATTTAGTTTCTGATGAAGAAAAAGCAAACTTTCTTAATAACTATTTTGTTTCTATTTCAACAATTGATGACTCAGCAGCTACACTTCCTGAATTTAACTCTAAAACAAACACTACTTTAAGCGAAATTAATATTACTGAACAAGATGTTTCTGACGTTTTACATAATTTAGTCTTAAAAAAAACAAGTGGTCCTGATGAAATAAGTCATCGTATGCTTAAAGAAACATATAATACAATTAATCGACCTCTTTGTGTTTTATTTAATCGATCGCTACAAGAGAGTACTTATCCAAGTTGCTTTAAGTTAGCACATGTAATGCCTCTATTTAAGAAGGGTGATAGAGATACTCCATCACACTATAGGCCGATATCATTAATTAGTTGTCTTGGCAAAGTCATGGAACGAGTAATGTTCAAATATCTGTACAACTATCTTCATGCTAACGATCTAATTTTTAAATACCAATCTGGATTTTTACCTGGACACTCTACTGTTTTTCAACTTATTGACTTATATCACCAAATATGCAAAGCGTGTGATGAAAAACTAATTACTTGTATTGCTTTTTGTGACATTTCAAAAGAGTTTGATAGAGTTTGGCATTCAGGATTACTGTTCAAATTAAAACAAAACGGAATAACTGGTAAGGTTAATAAGTGGCTCGAAAATTATCTAAGTCATAGAAAACAACGAGTATTTGTTGAATCATCTTTTTCTGAAACAAAATACATTAATGCTGGTGTACCTCAGGGATCAGTGTTAGGACCACTGTTGTTTTTAATCTATGTGCACGACATTGCTGACCTATTAGAAAGTTCTACTAGATTATTTGCAGACGATTGTTCAATGGCAGTGTCCTCCGTCAATAAAACACTTATTGAAACACGGCTAAATTCCGATCTCCAAAAAGTATCTGATTGGTCGAAACAATGGTTGGTTAAATTTAACCCTTCTAAAACAGAGGTAGTGGCATTTTCGTTAGCAGAAAGAGAACTTCCTAAATTACAATTTCAAAATACAGAACTTAGTTTCGTTGATAGTCACAAACATCTTGGAGTTACCCTCAGTAAAGATGGTTCTTGGCATGATCACATAAAAAACGTAATTTCGTCTGCATCTAAAGTACTTGGCTCCATGCAGATGCTAAAGTTTAAGCTAAGGCGACACACGCTTAACCAAATTTACATATCATATCTACGACCTATACTTGAATACGCTTCAATTGTCTGGGATAACTGTACTTTATACGAAAAGGAATCCATAGAAAAACTGCAGTAGAAGCTGCTAGAGTAGTAACTGGTTTAACACGTTCTGTGTCCATTGAACGGCTTCTAAGCGAGATAGGGTGGGTGTCTCTTTTAGATCGACGTATGATGCAAAAGCTAATATTAGTTTACAAAGATAAACATGGGTATTTACCAGAGTATCTTTCAGAATTATTTCCTCCTTCTATACAAGAAACTAATCCTTATAACTTGCGAGCTAACATAAATTATGTCACAGTTCCTAGACGTTTAGAAATATACTCCAGATCAGTAATTCCATCTTCAGTAAAACTCTGGAATGAATTTGATAACGATATTCGCAATTCGCTTACACTCTCAAGCTTCAAATCAAACCATAAAAGACATTTCAAACCACCTCTTGTTCCTCAGTATTTCTTGAGGGGTAAAAGACATTACTCAGTTTACCATGCTAGAATCAGAAACAAATGTAATAATTTGAACGCTGATCTCTTCCGTAACCATTTAAGTCAAAACTTCTCTTGTGAATGTGGGAATCCTTGTGAAGATGCCGAACACTACTTTTTCCAATGTAACAAATACTGCCAACAAAGATACATATTATTCCAAGCTCTTCGTATTTTTCGTCCTCTTAGTACGAATACACTATTGTTTGGAAATGAAAACCTCACGGACGATGAAAACGAATTCATATTCCTCGAAGTACAAATATTTATTCAACACACAGAAAGGTTTATGCGTGAATAAATTAATGTATTACATACTATTTCTTTTATCTTATTAAACAAGTATTTTTGATCATTCAAAGTTTTATAATACAAAGTGTATTACTGCTCATTCCAGATGAAACTGTATAAGAAATCTAATATCAATACTAACATGTAATATAAATCGACACTAATTCAGCATGTACTGTCTTCACAACTTGACCTATATTGTTCTGGGGTGGGGGTTCGGGGATAGGCAGCGAAGTAGATGGTGAGGGCAGCTCTTAAAAAACTATATATGATAATGTTGTACAGGTATACTTGTGATGCTATATACTATTGAAACATGTATTTAATAATTAAATTAAATAGCCGAGGTATGTAATACATATAATAATGCTGTATGTGTATACTTGTTATCCACTGGCCGAATCTTGTTATCTTCGCTTTCGAACAAGATAGACTGATGGTGGAACAGCGTTGTAGCGTTGCATAGTATTCAGAATGTGCATATGGAGTGATTTGGAGAAAATAGCAATTAAGAACAGTTATAAATGCGTATGTTTTCTATATGTTTGTGCTAGCTTACATACTAGTTATGTTATATTATGTGTGTTCTCATGTGATTGGAAAGTTGAATGGAATTTAATTAATGAATCTATGTATATGTCATGTACTATTAATCTACAAAGCCGCTCTGAATTAAATAAATGGATGCGTTCTGATTTACAAATAAGACCACATGTTAAATTTATAATATTTAACATTTAGCAATGACTATGGTTACGAAGGGTTTACTACTCGGCCATGTTATACAACTTTGCAACAACTTCAATTTTGTATGTTTGGTTTTGTGTTTTGTTGTGTCTTTTGACCTTCTCCTTGTTAGAAATAAAGAACTATTTTGCTTTAATTATGAGACACATATCAGATAAATATTATATGTATTTACACATAGATATAAATATAAATGGCTGTGGGAGCTCATTTGTATAAAATGTATGCTTTATGTTTGCACTGTTCGCTAACTGTATATAATATGTATATATGTCCTCATGGGCTTGACAGCCTATTGGAATTTAATAAAATAAACTAAACTAAACTAAACTAAACTAAACTAAGAAATCTAATATCAATACTAACATGTAATATAAATCGACACTAATTCAGCATGTACTGTCTTCACAACTTGACCTATATTGTTCTGGGGTGGGGGTTCGGGGATAGGCAGCGAAGTAGATGGTGAGGGCAGCTCTTAAAAAACACTTTTTTTTCTCTTTCAGTTTACTTTGTTCATCTTTTTATTATTTTATTCAAAATGTCCCGTCTTTTTCTTATTCATTCTAAGCAATAATTATCTTGGTAAATTTAATAAAGTAGAACTACATACATCGGAATTTATTGTATAACAAAATTGACCTCTGGGAAAGGGCTGTTGCTAATGTTGTCAAAACTTGTAGCCCGATCCTTTTGCACTTTTGAAAATGTTATATATATGTAAGGAACAATTGTCATGATTTATGTATGTGTAAATTTGATTGTATTGATGAAATGATATTGTGAAATGTAAATTGTGTTGTATATGCTGTGGAAAAAAGTTGCAATAAAATATTATTAAATAAATATGTCCTGTCTACGACATTGAACGTGCGCGTCCTTCTGCGTGATGAAAAGCATACGAGTAGATTAATAATAATACTATTATTATTAATAATAATTATAATATAGACTTTATTTTACGAGAGAACTCATTTAACAATAGTTAATTTACCACGAGACCCTCAACATAATATATAAATCAAATGCAATCAAAAGATAGGACTATATGTGAACATTGCATATGTGTGAAATTATAAAGCTGAAAAGTAGAGAAACTATATATTATGTTATGGTATGTGATGATATATGGAATTGTCTAGTAGAGTAGAACAGGGGAATGAGACAATTAATGACAATATATATATATATATATATATATATATATATATATATATATATAACAATGTGTAGATGTGACTTATATGGGTGTCTTGAAAATAAGTATGAAATCAGCTTAAAGACACATTATGAACTGTTGGATAGTTGGAGCATTTTGAACTGTTGGATAGTTGGAGCATTTTGAACTGTTGGATAGTTGGAGCATTTTGAACTGTTGGATAGTTGGAGCATTTTGAACTGTTGGATAGTTGGAGCATTTTGAACTGTTGGACAGTTGGAGCATTATGAACTGTTGGATAGTTGGAGCATGTTGAACTGTTGGACAGTTGGAGCAATATGAAATGTTGGACAGTTGGAGCATTTTGAACTGTTGGACAGTTGGAGCATTTTGAACTGTTGGATAGTTGGAGCATTATGAACTGTTGGATAGTTGGAGCATTTTGAACTGTTGGATAGTTGGAGCATTTTGAACTGTTGGATAGTTGGAGCATTTTGAACTGTTGGACAGTTGGAGCAATATGAAATGTTGGACAGTTGGAGCATTTTGAACTGTTGGATAGTTGGAGCATTTTGAACTGTTGGATAGTTGGAGCATTTTGAACTGAGTGAGGCAATGAATTCCAAAATAGATGATCATGCAAATGTATTACGAAATAATTCACAATTTGGTCTTGGTGAGTATAACTGATAATCTAATGTTGATCTGAGTTAGCCAACATATTATTTTCCCATTTCAACACCACAACACATCAGGATCTGCACTTTTTGCCAGTAATACTGCTATCTTTAGACAAAATTACCAATATTGAAAAATGAACTGGTCCAACTGTAATTTTATTTATTGGTCTAAAAATCGCATGCATCAGTCAGTCCATGTCAGTTACTTGGTGTTGGATGGGTTAACCAAATCATATTACAACAAAACACACCTGACACAATGATTAACCTCAGCATAAACTGCTAGTACTACTAATAAATATGGAAATAACTAAGTGGAAACAAATGTTACAAACGCCCTGCACCAGTCGTGTTTAAATCGTGCTCTAAAATGGCGTAAAGTTTACGATTTCGTTTTCACTTGAAACAAAAACCCTCCGTTTTGTTTTAATAAAGTTGAAATGTAATTTCCTAGATATGCCATTATCTAGCTAGGGCGCTGTTGAATTTTGTAATTAGATCCATTGTATTACAGAATAGTCCAGAACGATGGATTATAATATAACTATAACATATATATATGTGTGTACATAGCTATAACGCAATCAATGAAACCAAATTGACACTTTCTGAGGTCATATGTGTCAGTGAACTGTGCTGGACAATGGTGTCGGTGAACTGTATTGAACAATGGTGTCAATGAACTATGGTGAACAATGGTATCAGTAAACTGTGGTGAACAATGGTGTCAGTGAACTGTGTTCAACAATGGTGTTAGTGAACTGTGTTCAACAATGGTGTCAGTGAACTATGTTGAACAATGGTGTCAGTGAACTGTGTTGAACAATTGTGTCAGTGACCCAGTGTCCGCATGCATTGTGCTCTAATTAAACATTATTGCTTCCATCAGTATTTTCCTTCGTTGACCAATGTGCAACAATGTTTAACATTATGTACAGTATAGATATATAGCATGCGTTTTATTCTGCAAATGTACAATTCAGCTGTATATGTATTTTTATCTAAATAACCGATACACTTGGATATACCTTATATAAGGTGTAACGTGTATATAGTTCTTGTTTATGTCAGAGCGCCACTCTCCCATTATTAACTCCAGCCGTTAGGAACGGGTTTATTGGTGTTGGCTGCGTCTGTCTGTCTGTGTGGACACGATAACTCAACATATTGTTGATATATTTTTGATGAAAGTTATATATAGAGAGTTTGTCTAGGAGGAATTGATTCGACTTTGGGAGAAATCTTTCATTGTCTGTGATCATGGAGATTTATGACAAGGATCAGCGCAGGGTTTGCATCTCTACTGGTGCTACCATCTAGTTTGTTCTTGTGTCAAGTATCAGCACGGGGTTTGCATCTCTACTGGTGCTACTGTCTAGTTTGTTCTTGTGTCAAGTATCAGCGCGGGGTTTCCATCTCTACTGGTGCTACCATCTAGTTTGTTCTTGTGTAAAGTATCAGCGCGGGGTTTGCATCTCTACTAGTGTCACCATCTAGCTTGTTCTTGTGTCAAGAATCAGCGCGGGGTTTGCATCTCTACTAGTGTCACCATCTAGTTTGTTCTTGTGTCAAGTATCAGCGCGGGGTATGCATCTCTCCGAGTGCTACTATCTAGTTTGTTCTTGTGTCAAGTATCAGCTCGGGGTTTCCATCTCTACTGGTGCTACCATCTAGGTTGTTCTTGTGTCAAGTATCAGCGCGGGGTTTCCATCTCTACTGGTGCTACCATCTAGTTTGTTCTTGTGTCAAGTATCAGCGCGGGGTTTCCATCTCTACTAGTGCTACTATCTAGTTTGTTCTTGTGTCAGGTATCAGCGCGGGGTTTGCAACTCTACTAGTGCTACTATCTAGTTTGTTCTTGTGTCAAGTATCAGCGCGGGGATTGCATCTCTACTAGTGCTACTATCTAGTTTGTTCTTGTGTCAAGTATCAGCGCGGGGCTTGCATCTCTACTGGTGCTACTATCTAGTTTGTTATTGTGTCAAGTATCAGCGCGGGGCTTGCATCTCTACTGGTGCTACTATCTAGTTTGTTCTTGTGTCAGGTATCAGCGCCGGGTTTGCATCTCTACTAATGCTACCATCTAGTTTGCTCTTGTGTCAAGTATCAGCGCGGGGTTACCATCTCTCCGAGTGCTACTATCTAGTTTGTTCTTGTGTCAAGTATCAACGCGGGGTTTCCATATATCCCAGTGTCACCATCTAGTTTGTTCTTGTGTCAAATATCAGCGCGGGGCTTGCATCTCTACTAGTGCTACCATCTAGTTTGTTCTTGTGTCAAGTATCAGCGCGGGGTTTGCATCTCTACTAGTGCTACTATCTAATTTGTAGTTATGTCAAGTATCAGCGCGGGGTTTGCATCTATACTAATGCTACTATCTAGTTTGTTCTTGTGTCAAGTATCAGCCCGGGGCTTGCATCTCTACTAGTGCCACCATCTAGTTTGTTCTTGTGTCAAGTATCAGCGCGGGGTTTCCATCTCTACTAGTGCTACCATCTAGTTTGTTCTTGTGTCAAGTATCAGCGCGGGGCTTGCATCTCTACTAGTGCTACCATCTAGTTTGTTCTTGTGTCACGTATCAGCGCGGGGTTTGCATATATCCCAGTGTCACCATCTATTTTGTTCTTGTGTCAAGTATCAGCGCGGGGTTTGCATCTCTACTAGTGCTACCATCTAGTTTGTTCTTGTGTCAAGTATCAGTGAGGGGTTTGTATCTCTACTAGTGCCACCATCTAGTTTGTTCTTGTGTCAAGTATCAGCGCGGGGTTTGCATCTCTACTAGTGCCACCATCTAGTTTGTTATTGTGTCAAGTATCAGCGCGGGGTTTGCATCTCTACTAGTGCCACCATCTAGTTTGTTATTGTGTCAAGTATCAGCGCGGGGTTTGCATCTCTACTAGTGCTACTATCTAGTTTGTTCTTTTGTCAAGTATCAGCGCGGGGTTTAGCATCTCTACTAGTGCTACCATCTAGTTTGTTCTTGTGTCAAGTATCAGCGCGGGGTTTGCATCTCTACTAGTGCTACCATCTAGTTTGTTCTTGTGTCAAGTATCAGTGGGGGTTTCCAACTCTCCGAGTGCTACTATCTAGTTTGTTATTGTGTCAAGTATCAGCGCGGGGCTTGCATATATACTAGTGCTACCATCTAGTTTGTTCTTGTGTCAAGTATCAGCGCGGCGTTTCCATCTCTACTAGTGCTACTATCTAGTTTGTTCTTGGGTCAAGTATCAGCGCGGGGTTTGCATCTCTACTAGTGCTACCATTTAGCGTGTTCTTGTGTCAAGTATCAGCGCTGGGTTTGCATCTCTACTAGTGCCACCATCTAGTTTGCTCTTCTGTCAAGTATCAGCGCGGGGTTTCCATCTCTACTAATGCTACCATCTAGTTTGTTATTGTGTCAAGTATCAGCGCGGGGTTTGCATCTCTGCTGGTGTAACCATCTAGTTTGTTCTTGTGTCAAGTATCAGCGCGGCGTTTCCATCTCTACTAGTGCTACTATCTAGTTTGTTCTTGGGTCAAGTATCAGCGCGGGGTTTGCATCTCTGCTGGTGCAACCATCTAGTTTGTTCTTGTGTCAAGTATCAGCGCGGGGTTTGCATCTCTACTAGTGCTACCATCTAGTTTGTTCTTGTGTCAAGTATCAGTTGGGGTTTCCATCTCTCCGAGTGCTACTATCTAGTTTGTTATTGTGTCAAGTATCAGCGCGGGGCTTGCATATCTACTAGTGCTACCATCTAGTTTGTTCTTGTGGCAAGTATCAGCGCGGCGTTTCCATCTCTACTAGTGCTACTATCTAGTTTGTTCTTGGGTCAAGTATCAGCGCGGGTTAGCATCTCTACTAGTGCTACCATTTAGCTTATTCTTGTGTCAAGTATCAGCGCGGGGTTAGCATCTCTACTAGTGCCACCATCTAGTTTGCTCTTCTGTCAAGTATCAGCGCGGGGTTTCCATCTCTACTAATGCTACCATCTAGTTTGTTATTGTGTCAAGTATCAGCGCGGGGTTTGCATCTCTGCTGGTGCTACCATCTAGTTTGTTCTTGTGTCAAGTATCAGCGCGGGGTTTGCATCTCTACTAGTGCTACCATCTAGTTTGTTCTTGTGTCAAGTATCAGTGGGGTTTTCCATATCTCCGAATGCTACTATCTAGTTTGTTATTGTGTCAAGTATCAGCGCGGGGCTTGCATCTCTACTAATGCTACCATCTAGTTTGTTCTTGTGTCAAGTATCAGCGCGGGGTTTCCATCTCTACTAGTGCTACTATCTAGTGTGTTCTTTGGTCAAGTATCAGTGCGGGGTTTGCATCTCTACTAGAGCTACCATCTAGTTTGTTATTGTGTCAAGTATCAGCGCGGGGCTTGCATCTCTACTGGTGCTACTATCTAGTTTGTTCTTGTGTCAACTATCAGCGCGGGGCTTGCATCTCTACTGGTGCTACTATCTAGTTTGTTCTTGTGTCAGGTATCAGCGCCGGGTTTGCATCTCTACTAATGCTACCATCTAGTTTGCTCTTGTGTCAAGTATCAGCGCGGGGCTTTCATCTCTACTAGTGCTACCATCTAGTTTGTTATTGTGTCAAGTATTAGCGCGGGGTTTGCATCTCTACGAGTGCTACCATCTAGTTTGTTATTGTGTCAAGTATCAGCGCGGGGTTACCATCTCTCCGAGTGCTACTATCTAGTTTGTTCTTGTGTCAAGTATCAATGCGGGGTTTCCATATATCCCAGTGTCACCATCTAGTTTGTTCTCCTTGTGTCAAATATCAGCGCGGGGCTTGCATCTCTACTAGTGCTACCATCTAGTTTGTTCTTGTGTCAAGTATCAGCGCGGGGTTTGCATCTCTACTAGTGCTACTAAATAATTTGTAGTTATGTCAAGTATCAGCGCGGGGTTTGCATCTATACTAATACTACTATCTAGTTTGTTCTTGTGTCAAGGATCAGCGCGGGGCTTGCATCTCTACTAGTGCCACCATCTAGTTTGTTCTTGTGTCAAGTTTCAGCGCGGGGCTTCCATCTCTACTAGTGCTACCATCTAGTTTGTTCTTGTGTCAAGTATCAGCGCGGGGCTTGCATCTCTACTAGTGCTACCATCTTGTTTGTTCTTGCGTCACGTATCAGCGCGGGGTTTGCATATATCCCAGTGTCACCATCTATTTTGTTCTTGTGTCAAGTATCAGCGCGGGTTTTGCATCTCTACTAGTGCTACCATCTAGTTTGTTCTTGTGTCAAGTATCAGTGAGGGGTTTGCATCTCTACTAGTGCCACCATCTAGTTTGTTCTTGTGTCAAGTATCAGCGCGGGGTTTGCATCTCTACTAGTGCTACCATCTAGTTTGTTATTGTGTCAAGTATCAGCGCAGGGTATGCATCTCTACTAGTGCTACTATCTAGTTTGTTCTTTTGTCAAGTATCAGCGAGGGGTTTAGCATCTCTACTAGTGCTACCATCTAGTTTGTTCTTGTGTCAAGTATCAGCGCGGGGTTTGCATATATCCCAGTGTCACCATCTATTTTGTTCTTGTGTCAAGTATCAGAGCGGGATTTCCATCTCTACTAATGCTACCATCTAGTTTGTTATTGTGTCAAGTATCAGCGCGGGGTTTGCATCTCTGCTGGTGCAACCATCTAGTTTGTTCTTGTGTCAAGTATCAGCGCGGGGTTTGCATCTCTACTAGTGCTACCATCTAGTTTGTTCTTGTGTCAAGTATCAGTGGGGGTTTCCATCTCTCCGAGTGCTACTATCTAGTTTGTCATTGTGTCAAGTATCAGCGCGGGGCTTGCATATCTACTAGTGCTACCATCTAGTTTGTTCTTGTGTCAAATATCAGCGCGGCGTTTCCATCTCTACTAGTGCCACCATCTAGTTTGCTCTTCTGTCAAGTATCAGCTCGGGGTTTCCATCTCTACTAATGCTACCATCTAGTTTGTTATTGTGTCAAGTATCAGCGCGGGGTTTGCATCTCTGCTGGTGCAACCATCTAGTTTGTTCTTGTGTCAAGTATCAGCGCGGGGTTTGCATCTCTACTAGTGCTACCATCTAGTTTGTTCTTGTGTCAAGTATCAGCGCGGCGTTTGCATCTCTACTAGTGCTACCATCTAGTTTGTTCTTGTGTCAAGTATCAGCGCGGGGTTTGCATCTCTACTAGTGCTACCATTTAGCTTGTTCTTGTGTCAAGTATCAGCGCGGGGTTTGCATCTCTACTAGTGCCACCATCTAGTTTGCTCTTCTGTCAAGTATCAGCGCGGGGTTTCCACCTCTACAAATGCTACCATCTAGTTTGTTATTGTGTCAAGTATCAGCGCGGGGTTTGCATCTCTGCTGGTGCTACCATCTAGTTTGTTCTTGTGTCAAGTATCAGCGCGGGGTTTGCATCTCTACTAGTGCTACCATCTAGTTTGTTCTTGTGTCAAGTATCAGTGGGGTTTTCCATATCTCCGAGTGCTACTATCTAGTTTGTTATTGTGTCAAGTATCAGCGCGGGGCTTGCATCTCTACTAGTGCTACCATCTAGTTTGTTCTTGTGTCATGTATCAGCGCGGGGTTTGCATCTCTACTAGTGCTACCATCTAGTTTGTTATTGTGTCAAGTATCAGCGCGGGGCTTGCATCTCTACTAGTGCTACCATCTAGTTTGTTCTTGTGTCAAGTATCAGCGCGGGGTTTGCATCTCTACTAGTGCTACCATCTAGTTTGTTCTTGTGTCAAGTATCAGTGCGGGGTATGCATCTCTACTAGTGCCACCATCTAGTTTGTTCTTGTGTCAAGTATCAGCGCTGGGTTTGCATCTCTACTAGTGCCACCATCTAGTTTGTTATTGTGTCAAGTATCAGCGCTGCGTTTGCATCTCTACTAGTGCCTAGTTTGTTCTTTTGTCAAGTATCAGCGCGGGGTTTGCATATGTCCCAGTGTCACCATCTAGTTTGTTATTGTGTCAAGTATCAGCGCGGGGTTTGCATCTCTACTAGTGCCACCATCTAGTTTGTTCTTGTGTCAAGTATCAGCGCGGGGTTTGCATCTCTACTAGTGCTACCATCTAGTTTGTTCTTGTGTCAAGTATCAGCGTGGGGTTTGCATCTCTACTAGTGCTACCATCTAGTTTGTTCTTGTGTCAAGTATCAGCGCGGGGTTTCCATCTCTACTAGTGCTACTATCTAGTTTGTTCTTAGGTCAAGTATCAGCGCGGGGTTTGCATCTCTACTAGTGCTACCATTTAGCTTGTTCTTGTGTCAGGTATCAGCGCGGGGTTTGCATCTCTACTAGTGCCACCATCTAGTTTGCTCTTCTGTCAAGTATCAGCGCGGGGTTTCCATCTCTACTAGTTCTACCATCTAGTTTGTTCTTGTGTCAAGTATCAGCGCGGGGTTTGCATCTCTACTAGTGCTACCATCTAGTTTGTTATTGTGTCAAGTATCAGCGCGGGGTTTGCATCTCTACTAGTGCTACCATCTAGTTTGTTATTGTGTCAAGTATCAGCGCGGGGTTTGCATCTCTACTAGTGCCACCATCTAGTTTGTTCTTGTGTCATGTATCAGCGCGGGGTTTGCATCTCTACTAGTGCTACCATCTAGTTTGTTCTTGTGTCAAGTATCAGCGCGGGGTTTGCATATGTACCAGTGTCACCATCTAGTTTGTTCTTGTGTCAAGTATCAGCGCGGGGTTTGCATCTCTACTAGTGCTACCATCTAGTTTGTTCTTGTGTCAAGTATCAGCGCGGGGTTTGCATCTCTACTAGTGCTACTATCTAGTTTGTTCTTGTGTCAAGTATCAGCGCGGGGTTTGCATCTCTACTAGTGCTACCATCTAGTTTGTTATTGTGTCAAGTATCAGCGCGGGGTTTGCATCTCTACTAGTGCTACCATCTAGTTTGTTCTTTGTCAAGTATCAGCGCGGGGTTGCATTTCCAGTGCACCATCTAGTTTGTTATTGTGTCAAGTATCAGCGAGGGGTTTGCATCTCTACTAGTGCTACCATCTAGTTTGTTATTGTGTCAAGTATCAGCGCGGGGTTTGCATCTCTACTAGTGCTACCATCTAGTTTGTTCTTGTGTCAAGTATCAGCGCGGGGCTTGCATCTCTACTAGTGCTACCATCTAGTTTGTTATTGTGTCAAGTATCAGCGCGGGCTTTGTATCTCTACTAGTGCCACCATCTAGTTTGCTCTTCTGTCAGGTATCAGCGCGGGGTTTCCATCTCTACTAATGCTACCATCTAGTTTGTTATTGTGTCAAGTATCAGCGCGGGGTTTGCATCTCTGCTGGTGCAAGCATCTAATTTGTTCTTGTGTCAAGTATCAGCGCGGGGTTTGCATCTCTACTAGTGCTACCATCTAGTTTGTTCTTGTGTCAAGTATCAGCGCGGGGTTTCCATCTCTACTAGTGCTACTATTTAGTT
>CM026399.1:63323743-63395258 GCA_014843695.1 Archivesica marissinica | reverse complement strand
GTAGAATATCACTGAGGTGTAGAATATCACTAGAATATCACTAGAATATCACTGGGGTGTAGAATATCACTGAGGTGTAGAATATCACTGAGGTGTAGAATATCACTGAGGTGTAGAATATCACTAGAATATCACTAGAATATCACTGGGGTGTAGAATATCACTGAGGTGTAGAATATCACTGAGGTGTAGAATATCACTGGGGTGTAGAATATCACTGGGGTGTAGAATATCACTGAGGTGTAGAATATCACTAGAATATCACTGGGGTGTAGAATATCACTGGGGTGTAGAATATCACTGGGGTGTAGAATATCACTGGGGTGTAGAATATCACTGGGGTGTAGAATATCACTGGGTGTAGAATATCACTGGGGTGTGTAGAATATCACTGGGGTGTAGAATATCACTGGGTGTAGAATATCACTAGAATATCACTGGGTGTAGAATATCACTGGGTGTAGAATATCACTGGGTGTAGAATATCACTGGGGTGTAGAATATCACTGGGGTGTAGAATATCACTGGGTGTAGAATATCACTGGGTGTAGAATATCACTGGGGTGTAGAATATCACTGAGGTGTAGAATATTACTGGGGTGTAGAATATCACTGGGGTGTAGAATATCACTGAGGTGTAGAATATTACTGGGGTGTAGAATATCACTGGGGTGTAGAATATCACTGGTGTGTAGAATATCACTGGGGGTGTAGAATATCACTGGGGTGTAGAATATCACTGGGGTGTAGAATATCACTGGGGTGTAGAATATCACTGGTGTGTAGAATATCACTGGGGTGTAGAATATCACTGGGGTGTAGAATATCACTGGGGTGTGTAGAATATCACTGGGGTGTAGAATATTACTGGGGTGTAGAATATCATTGGAGTGTAGAATCTGTTTCATGTGAGGAAGTTATCCAGCTGGGTCGTGGAAAACTGGTGATTCTATACCAGGGTGTCGCCTGTGCACGAAATACTGTTCTGACGGGCACATAGGGTCTTCCTCCACCTATAGCAACTGGGAAGTCGCCATATGACCTAACCCTGTCGGTATATTCCAAACAAATCTATAGTATCATATTTCCGCTAGCATATCATCTTTCCGCTAGTATATAATCTTTTCGCTACTATATCATCTTTCCGCTATCATCTTTCCGCTACTATATCATCTTTCCGCTAGTATATCGGGAAAATGTTCGTTTGCAGGTATTTATGTATTTAGCATAACACTTCGGAAAAAGTCCAACTTGACGACTTTGGTAATTATATCAATATACTTCGTTCAAATAAAAACTTAAACTAATTATATTGAAATCATGTGAGCATGTTTAACTAGTAGTTGAGTTTACCCTGGCGCCACTGCGGATCATGTAGGTGAGCATAGGTTTAACTATGTTTGTACGGCACAATATGTTGCTACTTCTGTTATAGTAACGAACGTATCATCCAATTATATAATTTAACCCATTCAACACAAGTAACTATTTTTAGACCAATACGTAAATAAGAAAATTACATTTGGACCAGTTCATTTTATTACAATGGTTCTAAATATAGTAATATTACTGGCAAAAGAGTGCACATCCTGATGAAACAGCTCGTCATGAGCCGGCTCATCTGAATCTGTTCTTTTTGTAAGTCTATTGAGAGGTATGTAGTGTTGAAAGGGTTAAAGAATTACAGGTGATGAATAATCGAAAATAAGATTTGGACTGTAGATTATATGAAACATTAAACATATATATGTTTATATGTGAGTGTTCCGTATTTAATGCCAGCAATTGTAATAAAACAGTGATTTACCCGCATTCATTTATTTGCTGTTATGATTTGTTATGAAGAAACGGAGTTGTTTGAACGAAATAACACGAACATCCTCGTAAAATAAGATTACATAGTGTTCATCGAGCCGAAATCAAGAGCCGATGGTTATAAAGTACATCGTTGAACATATTCCCACACATGCTTTTGTTTTGTCAACGATTGTTTGTAAATGATTGTTTATAAAGTACCCCTGTATCACCAGCTGCTTTTATACTCTCCGACATTTCCAATATATTTATATTAATATCATTGCACCAAACGTACGACAATTAATATGTTGGTGATCTCGTCACGTATACTGTAGAATGTAAATCAAATATGCCAGTGCGTTAAAATAATATTTTCTCTTTATTTATTATAATCTTTATTATTTACAACATATCATGTTACACAAGTCTCGAACACTCATAATGTTAATGAAATCCTCATTCTTTCATGTATGTGTGTGAAATGAGCGAATACAAGGTTTTTGACTTGACTTGACAACTAACTTTGTGAAGTATTGTTTGTATCACTAATAAGTTTGTAAATGATAGTTTGTATAGTACCTCTGTATCACTAATACGTTTGTAAATGATAATTTGTATAGTACCTCTGTATCACTAATAAGTGTGTAAATGATTGTTTGTAAAATATCTCTGTATCACCAATAAGTTTGTAAATGAGTATTTTATATAACATATCTCAGAAGAGATCATGAATACAATATTAATGTAATGAGATTACAATGTCGTAAGTGTGAGAAACCATTGTAAGTGTGAGAAACCATTGTAAGTGTGAGGAACTGTCGTAAGTGTGACAAAATGTCGTAAGTGTGAGGAACTGTCGTAAGTGTGAGGAACTGTCGTAAGTGTGAGAAACCATTGTAAGTGTGAGAAACCATTGTAAGTGTGAGAAACTGTCGTAAGTGTGAGAAACCATTGTAAGTGTGAGAAACCATTGTAAGTGTGAGAAACCATTGTAAGTGTGAGAAACTGTCGTAAGTGTGAGAAACCATTGTAAGTGTGAGAAACTGTCGTAAGTGTGAGAAACCATTGTAAGCGTGAGGAACTGTCGTAAGTGTGAGAAACCATTGTAAGTGTGAGAAACCATTGTACGTGTGAGAAACCATTGTAAGTGTGAGGAACTGTCGTAAGTGTGAGAAACCATTGTAAGTGTGAGAAACCATTGTAAGTGTGAGAAACCATTGTAAGTGTGAGGAACTGTCGTAAGTGTAAGAAACCATTGTAAGTGTGAGAAACTGTCGTAAGTGTGAGAAACTGTCGTAAGTGTGAGAAACCATTGTAAGTGTGAGAAACCATTGTAAGTGTGAGAAACCATTGTAAGTGTGAGGAACTGTCGTAAGTGTAAGAAACCATTGTAAGTGTGAGAAACCATTGTAAGTGTGAGAAACCATTGTAAGTGTGAGAAACCATTGTAAGTGTGAGGAACTGTCGTACGTGTAAGAAACCATTGTAAGTGTGAGAAACCATTGTAAGTGTGAGAAACCATTGTAAGTGTGAGAAACTGTCGTAAGTGTGAGAAACCATTGTCAGTGTGAGAAACCATTGTAAGTGTGAGAAACCATTGTAAGTGTGAGAAACTGTCGTAAGTGTGAGAAACCATTGTAAGTGTGAGAAACCATTGTAAGCGTGAGGAACCATTGTAAGTGTGAGAAACCATTGTAAGTGTGAGAAACCATTGTCAGTGTGAGAAATCATTGTAAGTGTGAGAAACCATTGTAAGTGTGAAGTAAGTGTGAGAAACCATTGTCAGTGTGAGAAATCATTGTAAGTGTGAGAAACTATTGTAAGTGTGAGAAACCATTGTAAGTGTGAGAAACCATTGTAAGTGTGAGAAACCATTGTAAGTGTGAGAAACCATTGTAAGTGTGAGAAACCATTGTAAGTGTGAGAAACCGTCGTAAGTGTGAGAAACCATTGTAAGTGTGAAGTAAGTGTGAGAAACCATTGTAAGTGTGAGGAACCATTGTAAGTGTGAGAAACCGTCGTAAGTGTGAGAAACCATTGTAAGTGTGAAGTAAGTGTGAGAAACCATTGTAAGTGTGAGAAACCATTGTAAGTGTGAGAAACTGTCGTAAGTGTGAGAAACCATTGTAAGTGTGAGAAACTGTCGTAAGTGTGAGAAACCATTGTAAGTGTGAGAAACTGTCGTAAGTGTGAGAAACTGTCGTAAGTGTGACAAACTGTCGTAAGTGTGACAAACTGTCGTAAGTGTGACAAACTGTCGTAAGTGTGACAACTGTCGTAAGTGTGACAAACTGTCGTAAGTGTGAGAAACCATTGTAAGTGTGAGAAACTGTAACTACAGTCTGAACATGCTGCATGGAATAGCAACATGCGATATAACAAATCATATTGTTATGAAAATATATTTTGCGCAGAAACATCGTTAAGCGATTACGATCATTCTGACTATCTCCCGTCGTAAATAAAGTCCCGCGAGATCACGTGATAGACAGCTTCGATCAATACGAGATTGTATTTACTTTCGCCTTTACTTAATTATGACTTTTTGTATTAATATCATTTACACATCTACTACTGCAATCGATGTACCAGTGGGGCCATTACTGTCCAGATTCATTGATATGGACGTTTGCCTATGTTCTTTATGGTATAAATACAATTATCCCAAACTTCTTCTGCCATTTACTAAGACAAGACTGTTAGGGCGGTGACGGCTATGTAGCTTTGTTAAACAACTACTATATGTCTCTCAGGAGGTTTGGTCTGTAAGTGTGCACATTGTTTTAGCGAACATTGATCCGTCCACACATAGTGGTCATACATGTAGGTATATTAGAAAGCATTTTAATCCGTCGTAGAAAACAAGTAATGTTGAGAACCAATGTTAACATGTTCGAACGCAAATGCTGGAATCGTAGGTTTGAGTCCCCGCTATTCCATTATAAATTATTGAGACACAATGTTACCGATATAAGAATGTTACAGTGGTGACGATCATGTATAGGTAATCCACACTATATACCGTGCACATAAAAGAACCAGATGAGACTCTGTAATGGGGCTCTGTTTGTATCATTGCACTGTCCTAAATAAACGCACGTACGACCGTTAGCCTAATAAACTGATACATTATAATTATAGATGTATATAAGTATTAGTTCTTGCAGCTTATATCTGATTTCCTATGGTTGTTTTACTGTTACATGTTTCATTGTGCTATTTCATGTTTTACTGGTTACTGTTTACATGTTTCATTATGCTATTTCATGTTTTACCGGCTACTGTTTACATGTTTCATTATGCTATTTCATGTTTTACTGGTTACTGTTTACATGTTTCATTATGCTATTTCATGTTTTACTGGTTACTGTTTACATGTTTCATTATGCTATTTCATGTTTTACTGGTTACTGTTTACATGTTGCATTATGCTATTTCATGTTTTACTGGTTACTGTTTACATGTTGCATTATGCTATTTCATGTTTTACTGGTTACTGTTTACATGTTTCATTATGCTATTTCATGTTTTAATTCGTTGAAGGCTTCATGGTAGATTGACTTAATAGTTCAAATGAGTTCTCTCCTTAAATGAAGTCTTGTTATTTAACACCGCCCCACAAATTAGGGGCGATGCCTCGAGACGTAGGCACCTGGTGTATTTATGTGAGACTCCCCGGGTGAACTTGTTATTTAACACCGCCCCACAAATTAGGGGCGATGCCTCGAGACGTAGGCACCTATATTAATAATTTAATTATTTGGATAAAAGGTACAGAAGCTTGCACACTGTCAAAAGTAACCTAGTGTTCTGACGTGTCAGTTTGATAGCATCGATACACAGTACCCCGATACACAGTACCCCGATCTGTTCATAGTTCCCTCGAAAACTGTTAATACAGGTATGATGTGACGGGGCATCGATCTCGCCACACCTGCCTTTACAGTCCAACATGTTTAATCACTAGACCATTGCTCCGTATCTTAGTTCTAATGCAACCATGATTATAAAACATTGCTTGTATTTTAATTCCCTCGTAAATTTGAAAGAGCTACTTATTTGCATGCTTGTAGCGTTAGTATAGCCTACTGCTGACTATGTGCGTTTATTGACAGAGCACTAGAATAAGTAGCGATGTTAATTAAGCATTAAGACCTCTTGTCGACAGCTGTTGTTTCTATATGTAATTATGTATAAGTTAGAAACAGGATTGGCACATTAAATCCTCGGTGTGCGTTTAATTAGAATGTGCTACACACCTAGAATTCTACGGAACAGTTGATTAGAATGTGTTCCACACCTAGATACTCCAAGGTACAGTTGATTAGAATGTGCTGCACACATAGATACTCTAAGGAACAGTTGATTAGAATGTGCTGCACACATAGATACTCCAAGGAACAGTTAATTAGAATGTGCTGCACACCTAGATACTCTAAGGAGCGGATGATTAGAATGTGCTGCACACCTATATACTCTAAGGAGCGGATGATTAGAATGTGCTGCACACATAGATACTCCAAGGAACAGTTGATTAGAATGTGCTGCACAACTAGACACTCTAAGGAGCGGATGATTAGAATGTGCTGCACACCTAGACACTCTAAGGAGCGGATGATTAGAATGTGCTGCACACCTAGATACTCTAAGGAGCGGATGATTAGAATGTGCTGCACACCTAGATACTCTAAGGAGCGGATGATTAGAATGTGCTGCACACCTAGATACTCTAAGGAGCGGATGATTAGAATGTGCTGCACACCTAGATACTCTAAGGAGCGGATGATTAGAATGTGCTGCACACCTAGATACTCTAAGGAGCGGATGATTAGAATGTGCTGCACACCTAGATACTCTAAGGAGCGGATGATTAGAATGTGCTGCACACCTAGATACTCTAAGGAGCGGATGATTAGAATGTGCTGCACACCTAGATACTCTAAGGAGCGGATGATTAGAATGTGCTGCACACCTAGATACTCTAAGGAGCGGATGATTAGAATGTGCTGCACACCTAGATACTCTAAGGAGCGGATGATTAGAATGTGCTGCACACCTAGATACTCTAAGGAGCGGATGATTAGAATGTGCTGCACACATAGATAGTCTAAGGAACAGTTGATTAGAATGTGCTGCACACATAGATACTCCAAGGAACAGTTGATTAGAATATGTTCCGCACCTAGATACTCTAAGGAGCGGATGATTAGAATGTGCTGCACACCTAGATACTCTAAGGAGCGGATGATTAGAATGTGTTCCACACCTAGATACTCTAATGAACAGTTGATTAGAATGTGCTGCACACATAGATACTCCAAGGAACAGTTGATTGACACTGCATGAGATGTTCTAAGTAGCGGCTGATTAGACGGTGTTCCACACTGCATGAGATGCTCTAGGTAGCGACTGATTAGACGGTCTTCCACACTGCATGAGATGCTCTAGGTAGCGACTGATTAGACGGTGTTCCACACTGCATGAGGTGTTCTAGGTAGCGACTGATTAGACGGTGTTCCACACTGAATGAGATGCTCTAGGTAGCGAATGATTAGACGGTGTTCCACACTGCATGAGGTGCTCTAGGTAGCGAATGATTAGACGGTGTTCCACACCGAGAGTAAGCATCGGATTGTTTCATATGAGGAATATTTTAATGCTGACTTGCGGAAGGTGGGTAGTGGTTCTGCCCGGACGCTCGTCCATGCAGGAAATGCTACTCGAATGGACAGCTAGTGGACGCTCGTCCATGCAAGAAATGCTACTCGAATGGACAGCTAGTGGACGCTCGTCCATGCAGGAAATGCTACTCGAATGGACAGCTAGTGGATGCTCGTCCATGCAGGAAATGCTACTCGAATGGACAGCTAGTGGACGCTCGTCTATGCAGGGAATGCTACTCGAATGGACAGCTAGTGGACGCTCCGTCCATGCAGGAAATGCTACTCGAATGGACAGCTAGTGGATGCTCGTCCATGCAGGAAATGCTACTCGAATGGACAGCTAGTGGCTGCTCGTCCATGCAGGAAATGTTACTCGAATGGACAGCTAGTGGCTGTTCGTCCATGCAGGAAATGCTACTCGAATGGACAGCTAGTGGACGCTCGTCCATGCAGGAAATGTTACTCGAATGGACAGCTAGTGGACGCTCGTCCATGCAGGAAATGCTACTCGAATGGACAGCTAGTGGACGCTCGTCCATGCAGGAAATGCTACTCGAATGGACAGCTAGTGGACGCTCGTCCATGCCGGGAATGCTTCTCGAATGGACAGCTAGTGGATGCTCGTCCATGCAGGAAATGCTACTCGAATGGACAGCTAGTGGACGCTCGTCTATGCAGGGAATGCTACTCGAATGGACAGCTAGTGGACGCTCGTCCATGCAGGAAATGCTACTCGAATGGACAGCTAGTGGACGTTCGTCCATGCAGGAAATGCTATTCGAATGGACAGCTAGTGGACGCTCGTCCATGCAGGAAATGCTACTCGAATGGACAGCTAGTGGATGTTCGTCCATGCAGGAAATGCTACTCGAATGGACAGCTAGTGGACGCTCGTCCATGCAGGAAATGCTACTCGAATGGACAGCTAGTGGACGCTCGTCCATGCAGGAAATGCTACTCGAATGGACAGCTAGTGGCTGATCGTCCATGCAGGAAATGCTACTCGAATGGACAGCTAGTGGATGCTCGTCCATGCAGGAAATGCTACTCGAATGGACAGCTAGTGGCTGCTCGTCCATGCAGGAAATGTTACTCGAATGGACAGCTAGTGGCTGTTCGTCCATGCAGGAAATGCTACTCGAATGGACAGCTAGTGGACGCTCGTCCATGCAGGAAATGTTACTCGAATGGACAGCTAGTGGACGCTCGTCCATGCAGGAAATGCTACTCGAATGGACAGCTAGTGGACGCTCGTCCATGCAGGAAATGCTACTCGAATGGACAGCTAGTGGACGCTCGTCCATGCCGGGAATGCTTCTCGAATGGACAGCTAGTGGATGCTCGTCCATGCAGGAAATGCTACTCGAATGGACAGCTAGTGGACGCTCGTCTATGCAGGGAATGCTACTCGAATGGACAGCTAGTGGACGCTCGTCCATGCAGGAAATGCTACTCGAATGGACAGCTAGTGGACGTTCGTCCATGCAGGAAATGCTATTCGAATGGACAGCTAGTGGACGCTCGTCCATGCAGGAAATGCTACTCGAATGGACAGCTAGTGGATGTTCGTCCATGCAGGAAATGCTACTCGAATGGACAGCTAGTGGACGCTCATCCATGCAGGAAATGCTACTCGAATGGACAGCTAGTGGACGCTCGTCCATGCAGGAAATGCTACTCGAATGGACAGCTAGTGGCTGATCGTCCATGCAGGAAATGCTACTCGAATGGACAGCTAGTGGATGCTCGTCCATGCAGGAAATGCTACTCGAATGGACAGCTAGTGGCTGTTCGTCCATGCAGGAAATGTTACTCGAATGGACAGCTAGTGGCTGTTCGTCCATGCAGGAAATGCTACTCGAATGGACAGCTAGTGGACGCTCGTCCATGCAGGAAATGTTACTCGAATGGACAGCTAGTGGACGCTCGTCCATGCAGGAAATGCTACTCGAATGGACAGCTAGTGGACGCTCGTCCATGCAGGAAATGCTACTCGAATGGACAGCTAGTGGACGCTCGTCCATGCCGGGAATGCTTCTCGAATGGACAGCTAGTGGACGCTCGTCCATGCAGGAAATGCTACTCGAATGGACAGCTAGTGGATTCCTGCGCAATATCAACTGGAGAGTCGCCGTGCTAGCTGAGCCTAAGCTGTGGGTGCGGCTTTAAGCCCAAACCCAAACAAAGAATTGCATACACATAGACAATGGCGAGGAATGGACGAAAGAGAGATTCATGTACCTGCACTGTAAAATAAAACCTGTTATAATTACGGCGAACCATGGCAGGGTTTACAGCACAGTTTATGTTGCACTTTACAACCCATAGTCGTATATCTCCGGGTACAGATCCAGCAATATACGGTACAGATCTTGCAATATAAGGTACATATACGGTACATATCCGGCAATTTACGGTACAGATCCAGTAATATAGGTACAAATCCGGCAATATACGGTACAGATCCAGCAATATACGGTACGGATCCGGCAATATACGGTAGGGATCCGCCAATATACGGTACAGATCCAGCAATATATGGTACAGATCCGGCAATATACGGTACAGATCCAGCAATATAGGTACAGATCCAGAAATATAGGTACAGATCCAGAAATATACCTTACAGATCCGGCAATATACGGTACAGATCCAGCAATATAGGTACAGATCCGGCAATATACGGTACAGATCCGGCACTGTACGGTACAGATCTTGCAATATAAGGTACATATACGGTACATATCCGGCAATTTACGGTACATATCCGGCAATATTGGTAAAGATCCAGCAATATAGGTACAGCTCCAGAAATATAGGTACAGATCCAGAAATATACCTTACAGATCCGGCAATATACGGTACAGATACGGCAATATACGGTACAGATCCGACAATATACGGTACAGATCTGGCAATATACGGTACAGATCCGGCAATATACGGTACAGATCCAGAAATATACCTTACAGATCCGGCAATATACGGTACAGATCCAGCAATATACGGTACAGATCCAGCAATATAGGTACATATCCGGCAATATACGGTACAGATCCGGCAATATACGGTACAGATCCAGCACTATAGGTACAGATCCGGCACTATACGGTACAGATCCGGCAATATACGGTACAGATCTGGCAATATACGGTACATATCCGCAATATACGGTACAGATCCGGCAATATACGGTACAGATCCGACAATATACGGTACAGATCTGGCAATATACGGTACAGATCCGGCAATATACGATACAGATCCAGAAATATACCTTATAGATCCGGCAATATACGGTACAGATCCAGCAATATACGGTACAGATCCAGCAATATAGGTACATATCCGGCAATATACGGTACAGATCCGGCAATATACGGTACAGATCCGGCAATATACGGTACAGATCTGGCAATATACGGTACATATCCGGCAATATTGGTATAGATCCAGCAATATACCTTACAGATCCGGCAATATACGGTACAGATCTGGCAATATACGGTACATATCCAGCACTATAGGTAGAGATCCGGCAATATACGGTACAGATCTGGCAATATACGGTACAGATCCGGCAATATACGGTACAGATCTTGCAATATAAGGTACATATACGGTACATATCCGGCAATATACGGTACAGATCCAGCAATATAGGTAGAGATCCGGCAATATACGGTACAGATCCGGCAATATACGGTACAGATCTGGCAATATACGGTACATATGCGGCAATATACGGTACAGATCCAGCAATATAGGTAGAGATCCGGCAATATACGGTACAGATCCAGCAATATAGGTACAGATCCGGCAATATACGGTACAGATCCGGCAATATACGGTACAGATCCAGCAATATAGGTACAGATCCGGCAATATACGGTATAGATCCGGCAATATACGGTACAGATCTGGCAATATACGGTACATATCCGCAATATACGGTACATATCCGGCAATATACAGTACAGATCCAGCAATATGCGGTATAGATCCGGCAAAATACGGTACATATCCAGCAATATACGGTACAGATCCGGCAATATACGGTACAGATCCAGCAATATAGGTACAGATCCAGAAATATACCTTACAGATCCGGCAATATACGGTACAGATCCAGCAATATAGGTACAGATCCGGCAATATACGGTACAGATCCGGCAATATACGGTACAGATCTGGCAATATATGGTACATATCCGGCAATATACGGTACAGATCCGGCAATATACGGTACAGATCCAGCAATATAGGTACAGATCCGGCAATATACGGTACAGATCCGGCAATATACGGTACAGATCTGGCAATATACGGTACATATCCGGCAATATACGGTACAGATCCGGCAATATACGGTACAGATCTTGCAATATAGGTACAGATCCGGCAATATACGGTACAGATATGGCAATATACGGTACATATCCGGCAATATTGGTAAAGATCCAGCAATATAGGTACAGATCCAGAAATATACCTTACAGATCCGGCAATATACGGTACAGATCTGGCAATATACGGTACAGATCCAGCAATATAGGTACATATCCGGCAATATACGGTACAGATCTGGCAATATACGGTACACATCCGGCAATATACGGTACAGATCTTGCAATATAAGGTACATATACGGTACATATCCGGCAATATACGGTACAGATCCAGCAATATAGGTACAGATCCGGCAATATACGGTACAGATCCGGCAATATACGGTACAGATCTGGCAATATACGGTACAGATCCAGCAATATAGCTACAGATCCGGCAATATACGGTACAGATCTTGCAATATAATGTACATATACTGTACATATCCGGCAATATACGATACAGATCCAGCAATATAGGTAGAGATCCGGCAATATACGGTACAGATCTTGCAATATAAGGTACATATACGGTACATATCCGGCAATATACGGTACAGATCCAGCAATATAGGTAGAGATCCGGCAATATACGGTACAGATCCGGCAATATACGGTACAGATTTGGCAATATACGGTACATATCCGGCAATATACGGTACAGATCCAGCAATATAGGTAGAGATCCGGCAATATACGGTGCAGATCCAGCAATATAGGTACAGATCCGGCAATATACGGTACAGATCCGGCAATATACGGTACAGATCCAGCAATATAGGTACAGATCCGGCAATATACGGTATAGATCCGGCAATATACGGTACAGATCTGGCAATATACGGTACATATCCGCAATATACGGTACATATCCGGCAATATACAGTACAGATCCAGCAATATGCGGTATAGATCCGGCAATATACGGTACAGATCCGGCAAAATACGGTACATATCCAGCAATATACGGTACAGATCCGGCAATATACGGTACATATCCAGCAATATAGGTACAGATCCAGAAATATACCTTACAGATCCGGCAATATACGGTACAGATCCAGCAATATAGGTACAGATCCGGCAATATACGGTACAGATCCGGCAATATACGGTACAGATCTGGCAATATATGGTACATATCCGGCAATATACGGTACAGATCCGGCAATATACGGTACAGATCCACCAATATAGGTACAGATCCGGCAATATACGGTACAGATCCGGCAATATACGGTACAGATCTGGCAATATACGGTACATATCCGGCAATATACGGTACAGATCCGGCAATATACGGTACAGATCTTGCAATATAGGTACAGATCCGGCAATATACGGTACAGATCCGGCAATATACTGTACAGATATGGCAATATACGGTACATATCCGGCAATATTGGTAAAGATCCAGCAATATAGGTACAGATCCAGAAATATACCTTACAGATCCAGCAATATACGGTACAGATCTGGCAATATACGGTACAGATCCAGCAATATAGGTACATATCCGGCAATATACGGTACAGATCTGGCAATATACGGTACACATCCGGCAATATACGGTACAGATCTTGCAATATAAGGTACATATACGGTACATATCCGGCAATATACGGTACAGATCCAGCAATATAGGTACAGATCCGGCAATATACGGTACAGATCCGGCAATATACGGTACAGATCTGGCAATATACGGTACAGATCCAGCAATATAGCTACAGATCCGGCAATATACGGTACAGATCCGGCAATATACGGTACAGATCTTGCAATATAATGTACATATACTGTACATATCCGGCAATATACGATACAGATCCAGCAATATAGGTAGAGATCCGGCAATATACGGTACAGATCCGGCAATATACGTTACAGATCTGGCAATATACGGTACAGAGCCAGCAATATAGGTACATATCCGGCAATATACGGTACAGATCCGACAATATACGGTACAGATCTGACAATATACGGTACAGATCCAGCAATATAGGTACAGATCCGGCACTATACGGTACAGATCCGGCAATATACGGTACAGATCCGGCAATATACGGTACAGATCTGGCAATATACGGTACAGATTCAGCAATATAGGTACAGATCCGGCAATATACGGTACAGATCCTGCAATAGATCCGGCAATATACTTTCCTGTTACTCGAATCAACTGACACTCGTGCTTAATCCAACCGGTATCCTAGTCCTCAATTATTTGGCATTCGTTCTACTCTCCTTATCGGGCGATGTTCATCCTAGTCCTGGTCCAACTGTCTCATCAGCCTCTGATAATTCATCCACAGCATCATATTCACATATCTTATCTAGCGGTCTCTCTGTCATGCACCTAAACATCCAGAGTCTAAAACCCAAACTAGATATATTAGAAGTGGAATCCCAACTTTATGATGTTTTGATATTTACAGAAACTTGGCTTTCAGATCAAACTTCTAACGACGAAATCTTAATTCCGCATTTTAGTCCACCTTTTCAGTGTGATCGTAACGATAGACTCGGTGGAGGCGTCGTTATTTACGTACGAGAAAATATCCAGTCTGTCGGTAAACCCATCTTGTCAGTGAAGGGTCTCGAAGCAATATGGGTCGAAATATCAATTAATAAACGCAAAGTATTAATTGGTGGTATTTATCGTCCACCTAACTCTAATAATAGCTACTGGCAATTAATCGAACAAAGTATCGATCTCGCGTTCCATGAAAGCTGTGACAACCTATTAGTAGCTGGTGATTTTAACATCAACATACAACCGTCTCCATCTAATAAAATATCTAGGCTCATTTCTTCTTACAATGCGCATCAGCTAATTGATTCTCCTACTCACTTTACAGAGAACTCCAGTTCCTTAATCGACCTAATGTTTGTTAAATGTGCTCAAAATGTTATTACTAGCTTTGTTGCTGACCCTTTTGTACCGGATCATATTCGATTCCATTGTCCCATTGTTTGCGTCTTAAAATTTAACAAACCTAAACCTCCCTGTTTTAAGCGTAGGATCTGGCTATACGACAAGGGAAATTATACTCAGTATAGAGAGCAACTTCAATGTACTGATTGGAACTCTACTCTCAATAAAGATGATCTTAATTCAGTTGCTTCAGACATAGCTGATATCATAACTACTGCAGCTTCAAGGTCAATTCCCAACAAAATCGTAACAATAAGACCACATGATATTCCTTGGATAAACAATCTTATTAGAAATATTATAAAGAAACGAAATAAACTTCATAAAAAAGCGAAACATTCAAATACCGAAGCAGCATGGGCTAACTTTAGACATATTAGAAATGAAGTCACTAAAGCCATTCGTAAATCTAAATCCGAGTACAATAAAAAGTTAATTGATCAAATAAATTCGTCTAACGTTACTGCCAAACAATGGTTCAAGATAACCAAACAATTTATTAACAAGAAATTGTGTAACACTATTCCTACTTTGATTAATAACGATACTGAATCATCAACTGATGAGGAAAAGGCCGATTTACTCAATAACTTCTTTTGCTCACAGTCAACTGTCGATGACTCTCAGCAATCTTTATCAAATCCCACACCCCGTCCAAATTGCTCACTTACAAACATCAGGCTGTCTGTACAAGATGTTAAAGACGCCATTTCTCTAATAGACCCTTCAAAAGCATGTGGTCCAGATCTGATCAGCCCAAAGCTAATTCGAGAAGGGGCAAACGAACTAGCAGCACCTCTGTCGACATATGTTAATAAACTTCTTCATCAATCGGTATTTCCGTCTCCATGGAAGATGGCGAACATTATCTCAATATATAAAAAGGCAGACCCATCGAATCCTTCAAACTACCGCCCCGTGGCACTTCTTAGCTGTATTGGCAAGTTAATGGAACGTTGCATCCACAAATACCTCTATAACTACGTCACCGATAATAATCTATTATCTTCTTATCAGTCAGGTTTTGTCAAGGGCGACTCAACTATCAATCAACTAACGTTTCTTTACAATGATATATCCAAGGCCCTGGATGAAGGAAAAGAAGTTAGGGCAGTGTTTTGTGATATTTCTAAGGCCTTCGACAGGGTGTGGCATCGTGGATTAATACATAAGCTCTCGTCCATCGGTGTCCAAGGCAACCTCTTGCGTTGGTTTTCTTCATATTTGTCCGATCGAAAACAGAGGGTTGTCATCTCTAACATTACTTCTTCCTGGTCCGAATTGTCTGCTGGTGTCCCACAAGGTTCTATACTTGGTCCCCTACTTTTTCTCATTTACATAAACGACATTGTTATTAATATCGAGGCTAACATCCGCCTCTTTGCAGATGATACAAGTCTTTACATTATCATTGACAAACCGGAATCATCAGCTACCATTCTCAATTCTGACCTCCAAAAGATATTTGCATGGTCCAAAACGAATTTAGTAAAATTTAACCCTTCTAAAACAGAGTCCATTATATTCTCCAGGCGTAAAATTAAACCTATTCATCCTACCCTTTATATGAATAATGTACCTATTGTTACCGTTGACTCACATACGCATCTTGGTATTTGTCTGACGAACGACGCCAAATGGAATAAACATATCTCGTTCATTCTAGACAAGGCATGGAAGAGGATCGGTCTTATGAGGTCACTTAAATTCCAACTCTCCCGCTCCAGTTTGGAGAAGATGTACATTAGCTTCATACGACCTCTTCTCGAATATGGAGACGTTATTTGGGATAATTGCACCTCCGCATTACTCAACGAGGTAGAATATGTTCATAACGAGGCAGCCCGTATAGTAGCTGGTGCCACTAAACTGTGCAACATACAAACTCTACTGTCTGATCTGCGCTGGGAGTCTATGGCTTCGAGAAGAAAGAGTCATAGGTTATTATTGTTTTACAAAATGACGAACACACTTACTCCTACCTATCTTTCGGGTTTAATTCCCATTACGAACCATGAGCGATATCATTTACGAAACTCGGCCAACATACCAACCTTACCTACCAGAACACAGTTGTATAGTAATTCATTTCTTCCGGCTACAATCCGCGATTGGAACCGTCTTCCTCTCGACGTCCGCAACTCTAGCACTTTGTACTCATTCAAACGCAAAATACAACCTTCTTCTACAAATACTCCTCTATACAATGTCGGTTCACGAAGGAACCAAATTCTACATACGCGTCTTCGATTAGGATGTAGCTCGTTAAATCACGATTTATATAGAAACAATATTGTCAATTCACCATTATGCTTGTCCGTTGAGACTGTTTCACATTACATTTTTCATTGCCCCAGGTTTAATACACAGACAACAACATCTTTCAAATCTACCATGTGCTCCAACTATCAATAATTTACTATATGGGGATGAACACCTATCACTAGAACAAAATACATGTACGTTTCTGAGTGTCCATAGCTACATATCATCCACAAAGCGTTTCGAGGCACCGTAAGGCCTCCAGGGAGGTGCTGGCTGACCTGTTGACCGGTGTGTGGTTTCATTGTTTGAATGAATATTAAGTATTTTCATGTCCAACTGTCCCTTCTTAAAACAGTACTTCTTGCATAAATGTATATAGAATATCCGCCTCAAGTTACACTCGTTTTTAGTATTATTCTTTATACCTACCGAAAACGTTGCAAATATTTATTATGTACATTTCCATTGGAGAGGAATTAATATAAGTTTTCTGAAAACTTGTTTTCCAATCCAAACCATTCACAATTTATGTAATTTGTAACATTATTTGTGTTATACATGTAAATTTATTGGAATAAATACTGTTTAAACCAATATACGGTACAGATCCGGCAATATACGGTACATATCCAGCAATATAGGTACAGATCCGGCAATATACGGTACAGATCCGGCAATATACGGTACAGATCCGGCAATATACGGTACAGATCTGGCAATATACGGTACAGATCCGGCAGTATTTGCAAGGAAGATTTCCCCCTCATCTGACCGAGTTTCATCTTTTATATGTACGGTTTCCATTGTGTAGCGGTTCCCATTGCGCAACCGTTGACGAATATCTAAATTAATTGTTTACGGTAATACTCAAGGAACCAGGTGCCAGGATTTACCGTAAAATACTCAGGACTATTTCCATATATATACCATCCCAAACCTAGAGCTGAACTATTTAAAAAGTTGATTTAAATTTGTATTACCCTGGTACTACTATCTGGACTGCTTTACCAGTGGATTTTTCAATGCCTCATCAGTCGGTCAATTAAGTCTTTTTGCTTAATTTGGAGGGCACGGTTATAATTTATTATAGTACTGCATATATTTACTTGCAATCTCTCTAACTCTTTTATGACTAAGAGTCCAATGGTATCATGTAGTTTGTTTAATTATATATAAATATATTTATTTCATGTCTCTTCCAAACTGTATCAAAGTTAGCTCATTCTCAAATAATTCTCTTGGCAACGCACATCGTTGTGGTTTGAGGGCATTGTTGAAGATTGACCTTGTCAAATATGTTTCCTCGTTAAATAAAGTCTTTATTTTTATTATTATATTTGACAGTGTAGAGTGAGGAAGTTATAACGAGATATTCGGCTTGTTTCTAGAATAGTTTAATTGTTCATTCATATGTCCCCATATGTCCCCTAAATGCCCCTGAAAAAGATATTCTGGAAAGCAACTCATGAATTCTGTATCAACAGTTCAAAAAATATCACGATTTGTGCTAGCTAATGTACACATTATTTGTAGTGCGGGTGAGATCTGTTTGTGCCAGTTTTAAGTACCACTTATATTAGTGGCACAGGGTGAGACAACTGTGCAGCCCACCCGGGCTTCGAACCCGGGACCATTCGCTTACAGGGCGAATGCTCTACCAACTGAGCTAGCCGGGTCGCTTACAGATAATCTCCACAAAAGTCCGTACCACGACATAAGTAACTTCAGTAGATTATTGTTTTCAGAAAAATGTGCTTAGCTCTTTCACCGCCAATGTCGCATAAAAGCACCTTTGCAAACAGCTGAGAACAGAACGTGCTGTGTGACCAGGCTATATGCTGTTTGCTCTTCCGAAAGTGGAGCTTAAGCAACTGTCCGATATCAAACACATAGATCCTGACCAGACGCGGCGTTACGTCGCGGCTGATCGGGATATGTGTTATTTCCACATTGCCTTGAATTGATTCGACGCTGAAAGAGTTAAGTTATATTCCCTACTCATACGTGTTTATATAACAAATGCCTGCAAGAACACGCGATAGCTCATCGTTTTAATCAACCATTATAGCTGTATGATAATACTGGCCATTACATCATAGCGTACTTCCGTGTCATCGCATGTTTTGGTTGTGGCTGCTATTTTGTGGTAATTACTACACACGGGGAAGATGAAAGCAACTCCTTTATCGAGGAACATCAACTGTATTGCCGTAGTAAATGCACGACTCATAATGAGGGGAACGCTGTCTCCCTCAATCAGGTCTGTGAAGTTGGCTTGTAGATGCTAGTTGGTTATTCAGATCATCAATCTACTACACTCTCATTTTAGATTTAATATAAACTATGCACGATCTATTGCTCCTTTCATTCAACACTAATGGCTGTGTTTACGCTGATTTCATACTTATGTTCACGATACCCCTGTAAGACACATCTGCACATTGCTATATAGATGTATTGTCATTAATTGTCTCATTCCACTATTCTGCTCTACTAGACAATTCCATATATGTGTGTTTTACGTTTATGTAGCGACGCCCATATGAGCGACGCCTCCTGAAGAGATTTGCACTATCCTCCAAAATATATAATGACTAATCTCTTCAGGAGGCGTCGCTCTTATGGGCAACCGGTATCGTAAAACACACACTTGGCTAAGGCAAACTAGAAGATGTGATAGCACAGTGGAAGCCCGTTCGCTTCAGGTGCGAATGGCCCGGAGTTCACGCCCCGCTGGAGCCGTTACGATTGTGCCCTTAGGCAAGCAAGGCATTTAAATTCCATGTTGCTTCTTCTCTCTCCCTCGTTGCGATGGATTCCACCAGGAATGAGGTATCGAGAGTGATTAATATATGTTGTAAGAACTTATTTCGCAATCAAGCTAAACTAAATTTGTATAAACTAAGGCAAATGCTTATTAGTGGTTACGCCGTATGCTTATATGTGGTTATGCCGTATGCTTATATGTGGTTACGCCGTATGCTTATTAGTGGTTACGCCGTATGCTTATATGTGGTTACGCCGTATGCTTATATGTGGTTACGCCGTATGCTTATTAGTGGTTACGCCGTATGCTTATATGTGGTTACGCCGTATGCTTATATGTGGTTACGCCGTATGCTTATATGTGGTTACGCCGTATGCTTATATGTGGTTACGCCGTATGCTTATATGTGGTTACGCCGTATGCTTATATGTGGTTACGCCGTATGCTTATATGTGGTTACGCCGTATGCTTATATGTGGTTACGCCGTATGCTTATATGTGGTTACGCCGTATGCTTATATGTGGTTACGCCGTATGCTTATATGTGGTTACGCCGTATGCTTATATGTGGTTACGCCGTATGCTTATATGTGGTTACGCCGTATGCTTATATGTGGTTACGCCGTATGCTTATATGTGGTTACGCCGTATGCTTATATGTGGTTACGCCGTATGCTTATATGTGGTTACGCCGTATGCTTATATGTGGTTACGCCGTATGCTTATATGTGGTTACGCCGTATGCTTATATGTGGTTACGCCGCTTATATGCCTCGCCGCTTCTTCTCCAAACAGCAGACGAATAAAAACAAGGTAATTGAATTTGTTTTATTTATTATCCATTATTCATATATTTATTCCAAAACTTGCACATAACACTAAAGGTGACTGCTTATCTTATGTATATCGTTAATTGTATTGACTTTCAAAAATTGATAAACTTGTAGTTTATTTTCGGATATAGCTCTTCATTCGGACATGGTATTATTCACGGGAATCATGAACTCGAGGTCAACTTATATCGCGAAAATTAGCGAAATATAAAATTAATGCTTGCGAACAAATAAAGTTTAACAATATGTTGTACTCTTATGGGAATGCTACACAGTAGATATATATCCTACGCGTTGAGATTATGTTTTCCAGACAGGTTACAACAACAGACGAGACGCTCGGAATATTACTAGGAGTTATTGTATGTGTGTAGTTGGTCGTTAATGACGTGTATTTAGTTTGCCGATATCAGATGTCCGATGCACAACACGACGTTTCTCTGATACTCTGACATGATTTCATTTTCCGCCTTAATCACATTGATTTGCTGTAGAAGAACGAATCCATTTTATATACCAATTTGTTCATCGTAAGCAGGCGCATTATTTCTTACTACATTGTATTTTGTAAGTTGGTTTTGTCTTCTTACATTTTGTTCTGCTTTTACCTCGAATAGTTTTATTGTTCTTGGAAAAAAGACTGGGAATGGATCATTTCCACGGAAAAAGGACGGATTCTTTATTGCCCCATGCTAAGCACAGTGGATGTGGTTGGGTGGAGAGGGGGTGACGGTACCATGCGAAACAGCGTCGGACGGCCGTTGTATAGTGTACCAGGCGAAACTCTGTGGGGTAGGCAATGTTTGTTATAACATGCGAAATTGTGTGTAGTGTTGTAGATAAAGTAATAAAGCGATTGTTTATATACCTCTATTATCAAAGCGATTGTTTATATACCTCTATTATCAAAGTGATTGTTTATATACCTCTATTATCAAAGCGATTGTTTATATACCTCTATTATCAAAGCGATTGTTTATATACCTCTATTATCAAAGCGATTGTTTATATACCTCTATTATCAAAGCGATTGTTTATATACCTCTATTATCAAAGCGATTGTTTATATACCTCTATTATCAAAGTGATTGTTTATATACCTCTATTATCAAAGTGATTGTTTATATACCTCTATTATCAAAGCGATTGTGTATATACCTCTATAATCAAAGTGATGGTTTATATACCTCTATTATCAAAAGCCATCTTAGTGATGATGAGACACATCTAATGAACATCAGTACTTCCAGAATCCCATCCATGCAGCCAGATAGGCAATAAGTAGTCATTATTTAAAGTAGAACATCAGTACTTCCAGAATCCCATCCATGCAGCCAGATAGGCAATAAGTAGTCATTATTTAAAGTAGAACATCAGTACTTCTAGAATCCAATCCTTACAGCCAGATAGGCAATACGTAGTCATTATTTAAAGTAGAACATCAATACTTCCAGAATCCCAACCTTACAGCCAGATAGGCAATAAGTAGTCATTATTTAAAGTAGAACATCAGTACTTCCAGAATCCCATCCTTAAAGCCAGATAGGCAATAAGTAGTCATTATTTAAAGTAGAACATCAGTACTTCCAGAATCCCATCCTTAAAGCCAGATAGGCAATAAGTAGTCATTATATAAAGTAGAACATCAGTACTTCCAGAATCCCATCCTTGCAGCCAGATAGGCAATAAGTAGTCATTATATAAAGATATATTCCTGTCCAAAAACTGTATGTCAATGTAACGTTGCTGTTATGAGTTGCTAAGGAGACTGTGTGCCACAAAGACAACGGTATCACGCCATGCCAACACGACGACGGTATCACGCCATGCCAACACGACGACGGTATCACGCCATGCCAACACGACGACGGTATCACGCCATGCCAACACGACGACGGTATCACGCCATGCCAACACGACGACGGTATCACGCCATGCCAACACTACGACGGTATCACGCCATGCCAACACGACGACCGTATCACGCCATGCCAACACGACGACGGTATCACGCCATGCCAACACGACGACGGTATCACGCCATGCCAACACGACGACGGTATCACGCCATGCCAACACGACGACGGTATCACGCCATGCCAACACTACGACGGTATCACGCCATGCCAACACGACGACGGTATAACGCCATGCCAACACGACGACGGTATCACGCCATACCAACGTGGGTACTGTACCACGTCATAACATTATGGCTACTGTATCACACCATGACAACATGAAGCCAGTATAACCACATGTCAACATATAGCCGGTATAACCACATGACATCATATATCCGGTATAACCACATGACAACATATATACAGTAAAACCACATGACAACATATAGACAGTATAACCACATGACACCATAACAACAGTATAACCACATGACAACATATAGACAGTATAACCACATGACAACATATAGACAGTATAACCACATGACAACAGTATAACCACATGACAACATATCGACAGTATAACCACATGACAGCATATAGACAGTATAACCACATGCCAACATATATACAGTATAACCACATGACAACAGTATAACCACATGACAACATATAGACAGTATAACCACATGACAGCATATAGACAGTATAACCACATGACAACAGTATAACCACATTACAGCATATAGCCGGTATAACCACATGACAGCATATAGCCGGTATAACCACATGACAGCATATAGCCGGTATAACCACATGACAACATATAGACGGTATAACCACATGCCAACATATAGACGGTATAAACACATGACAACATATAGACGGTATAACCACATGACAACATATAGCCGGTATAACCACATGACAACATATAGCCGGTATAACCACATGACAACATATAGACGGTATAACCACATGCCAACATATAGACGGTATAAACACATGACAACATATAGACGGTATAACCACATGGCAACAGTATAACCACATGGCAACATATAGACGGTATAACCACATGACAACATATAGACAGTATAACCACATGGCAACAGTATAACCACATGGCAACATATATACGGTATAACCACATGACAACATATAGACAGTATAACCACATGGCAACAGTATAACCACATGGCAACATATAGACGGTATAACCACATGACAACATATAGACAGTATTACCACATGGCAACAGTATAACCACATGGCAAACTATAGACGGTATAACCACATGACAACATATAGACGGTATAACCACATGAAAGCATATAGACAGTATAACCACATGACAACATATAGACAGTATAACCACATGACAGCATATAGACAGTATAACCACATGACAACAGTATAACCACATGGCGACATATAGACGGTATAACCACATGACAGCATTTAAACAGTATAACCACATGACAGCACATAGACAGTATAATCACATGACAACATATAGACGGTATAACCACATGGCAACATATAAACAGTATAACCACATGGCAACATATAGACGGTATAGCCACATGACAACATATAGACGGTATAACCACATGACACCATATAGACAGTATAACCACATGACAACAGTATAACCACATGACACCATATAGACAGTATAACCACATGACAACATATATACATTATAACCACATGACAACATATAGACAGTATAACCACATGACAACAGTATAACCACATGACAACATATAGACATTATAACCACATGACACCATATATACAGTATAACCACATGACAACATATAGACAGTATAACACATGACACCATATATACAATATAACCACATGACAACAGTATAACCACATGACAACAGTATAACCACATGACAACATGACAACAGTATAACCACATGACAACATATATACATTATAACCACATGACAACATATATACAGTATAACCACATGACAACATATAGACAGTATAACCACATTACACCATATATACAGTATAACCACAGGACAACAGTATAACCACATGACAACATATATACAGTATAACCACATGGCAACATATATACAGTATAACCACATGACAGCATATAGACAGTATAACCACATGACAGCACATAGACAGTATACTCACATGACAACATATAGACGGTATAACCACATGGCAACATATAAACAGTATAACCACATGGCAACATATAGACGGTATAGCCACATGACAACATATAGACAGTATTAACACATGGCAACAGTATAACCATATGGCAAAATATAGACGGTATAACCACATGACAACATATAGACGGTATAACCACATGACACTATATAGACAGTATAACCACATGACAACAGTATAACCACATGACACCATATATAAGTATAACCACATGACAACATATATACATTATAACCACATGACAACATATAGACAGTATAACCACATGACAACAGTATAACCACATGACACCATATATACATTATAACCACATGACAACATATATACAGTATAACCACATGACAACATATATACAGTATAACCACATGACACCATATATACAATATAACCACATGACAACAGTATAACCACATGACAACATATATACAGTATAACCACATGACGACATAGCAACAGTATAACCACATGACAACATATAGACAGTATAACCGCATGACAACATATAGACAGTATAACCACATGACAACAGTATAACCACATGACAACATATAGACAGTATAACCACATGACAGCATATAGACAGTATAACCACATGCCAACATATAGACAGTATAACCACATGACAACAGTATAACCACATGATAACATATAGACAGTATAACCACATGACAGCATGTAGACAGTATAACCACATGACAACATATAGACAGTATAACCACATGACAACAGTATAACCACATGACAGCATATAGACAGTATAACCACATGACAACATATATACAGTATAGCCACATGACAACATATAGACGGTATAACCACATGACAGCATATAGACAGTATAACCACATGCCAACATATATACAGTATAACCACATGACACCATAACAACAGTATAACCACATGACAACATATAGACATTATAACCACATGACAACATATAGACAGTATAACCACATGACAACAGTATAACCACATGACAACATATCGACAGTATAACCACATGACAGCATATAGACAGTATAACCACATGCCAACATATATACAGTATAACCACATGACAACAGTATAACCACATGACAACATATAGACAGTATAACCACATGACATCATATAGACAGTATAACCACATGACAACAGTATAACCACATGGCAACATATAGACGGTATAACCACATGACAACATATAGACAGTATAACCACATGGCAACAGTATAACCACATGGCACCATATAGACGGTATAACCACATGACAACATATATACAGTATTACCACATGGCAACAGTATAACCAAATGGCAACATATATACGGTATAACCACATGACAACATATAGACAGTATAACCACATGGCAACAGTATAACCACATGGCAACATATAGACGGTATAACCACATGACAACATATAGACAGTATTACCACATGGCAACAGTATAACCACATGGCAAAATATAGACGGTATAACCACATGACAACATATAGACGGTATAACCACATGAAAGCATATAGACAGTATAACCACATGACAACATATAGACAGTATAACCACATGACAGCATATAGACAGTATAACCACATGACAACAGTATAACCACATGGCAACATATAGACGGTATAACCACATGACAGCATTTAAACAGTATAACCACATGACAGCACATAGACAGTATAATCACATGACAACATATAGACGGTATAACCACATGGCAACATATAAACAGTATAACCACATGGCAACATATAGACGGTATAGCCACATGACAACATATAGACGGTATAACCACATGACACCATATAGACAGTATAACCACATGACAACATTATAACCACATGACACCATATAGACAGTATAACCACATGACAACATATATACATTATAACCACATGACAACATATAGACAGTATAACCACATGACAACAGTATAACCACATGACAACATATATACATTATAACCACATGACACCATATATACAGTATAACCACATGACAACATATAGACAGTATAACCACATGACACCATATATACAATATAACCACATGACAACAGTATAACCACATGACAACAGTATAACCACATGACACCATGACAACAGTATAACCACATGACAACATATATACATTATAACCACATGACAACATATATACAGTATAACCACATGACAACATATAGACAGTATAACCACATGACACCATATATACAGTATAACCATAGGACAACAGTATAACCACATGACAACATATATACAGTATAACCACATGACAACATATATACAGTATAACCACATGACAGCATATAGACAGTATAACCACATGACAGCATATAGACAGTATAACCACATGCCAACATATAGACAGTATAACCACATGACAACAGTATAACCACATGATAACATATAGACAGTATAACCACATGACAGCTTATAGACAGTATAACCACATGACAACATATAGACAGTATAACCACATGACAACAGTATAACCACATGACAGCATATAGACAGTATAACCACATGACAACATATATACAGTATAGCCACATGACAACATATAGACGGTATAACCACATGACAGCATATAGACAGTATAACCACATGACAACATATAGACGGTATAACCACATGACAACATATAGACAGTATAACCACATGACAACATATAGACGGTATAACCACATGGCAACATATAGACGGTATAACCACATGACAACATATATACAGTATAACCACATGACAGCATATAGACAGTATAACCACATGACAACATATAGACAGTATAACCACATGGCAACATATAGACAGTATAACCACATGACAACATATAGACAGTATAACCACATGGCAACATATATACAGTATAACCACATGACAACATATAGACAGTATAACCACATGACAACATATAGCCGGTATAACCACATGACAGCATATATACAGTATAACCACATGACAACATATATACAGTATAACCACATGACAACATATAGCCGGTATAACCACATGACAACATATAGACAGTATAACCACATGACAACATATAGCCGGTATAACCACATGACAGCATATAGACAGTATAACCACATGACAACATATATACAGTATAACCACATGACAGCATATAGACAGTATAACCACATGACAACATATAGAAAGTATAACCACATGACAACATATAGACAGTATAACTACAGTATCACGTGATACCAACATGCCGACAGTTGAACACCATGCCAAGAATTATATTAAATAATAATAGAATGGCGATGTTCTTTGAATGAATTGATGTAGTAACCAGTCAATACATTATTATAGTGTAAATTGAATACCAGTCAGACGACTATATACTGCACAGTGTTGTAGATTGTATGTCTAAACTGTACACATTTATCAATAATGCCTGTCTAATATATATAATCAGCAGTGCTACGTAGTAAATCTTCACAATGCTTTTTATTACGCATGCGCTGCATTGTACATGGAGGTTAGAGACTGTGTTGTACAGGGAGGTTAGAGACTGTGTTGTACAGAGAGGTTAGGGACTGTGTTGTACAGGGAGGTTAGAGACTGTGTTGTACAGGGAGGTTAGGGACTGTGTTGTACATGGAGGTTAAAGACTGTGTTGTACAGAGAGGTTAGAGACTGTGTTGTACAGAGAGGTTAGGGACTGTGTTGTACAGGGAGGTTAGGGACTGTGTTGTACAGAGAGGTTAGGGACTGTGTTGTACAGGGAGGTTAGGGACTGTGTTGTACATGGAGGATAGAGACTGTGTTGTACAGGGAGGTGTGTTGTACAGGGAGGTTAGGGACTGTGTTGTACATGGAGGTTAGAGACTGTGTTGTACAGGGAGGTGTGTTGTACAGGGAGGTTAGGGACTGTGTTGTATATGGAAGTTAGAGACTGTGTTGTACAGGGAGGTGTGTTGTACAGGGAGGTTAGGGACTGTGTTGTACATTGAGGTTAGAGACTGTGTTGTACAAGGAGGTTAGAGACTGTGTTGTACATGGATGTTAGAGATTTGTTGTACAGGGAGGTTAGACACTGTGTTGTACATGGATGTTAGAGATTTGTTGTACATGGAGGTTAGACACTGTGTTGTACATGGATGTTAGAGACTGTGTTTTACATGGAGGTTAGGGACTGTGTTGTAGAGGGAGGTGTGTTGTACAGGGAGGTTAGGGACTGTGTTGTACAGGGAGGTTAGAGATTTGTTGTACATGGAGGTTAGGGACTGTGTTGTACAGGGAGGTTAGGGACTGTGTTGTACAGGGAGGTTAGGGACTGTGTTGTACAGGGAGGTTAGGGACTGTGTTGTACAGGGAGGTTAGAGACTGTGTTGTACATGGAGGTGTGTTGTGCAGGGAGGTTAGAGACTGTGTTGTACAGGGAGGTTAGGGACTGTGTTGTACAGGGAGGTTAGGGACTGTGTTGTACAGGGAGGTTAGGGACTGTGTTGTACATGTAGTTTAGGGGATGTGTTGTACAGGGAGGTTAGAGACTGTGTTGTACATGTAGGTTAGGGACTGTGTTGTACAGGGAGGTTAGAGACTGTGTTGTACAGGGAGGTTAGGGACTGTGTTGTATAGTGAGGGTAGGGACTGTGTTGTACAGGGAGGTTAGAGACTGTGTTGTACAGGGAGGTTAGGGACTGTGTTGTACATGTAGGTTAGGGACTGTGTTGTACAGGGAGGTTAGAGACTGTGTTGTACATGTATGTTAGAGACTGTGTTGTACATGGAGGTTAGGGACTGTGTTGTACATGTATGTTAGAGACTGTGTTGTACAGGGAGGTTAGGGACTGTGTTGTACAGGGAGGTTAGGGACTGTGTTGTACAGGGAGGGTAAAGACTGTATTGTACAGGGAGGTTAGAGACTGTGTTGTACATGAAGGTTAGGGACTGTGTTGTACAGGGAGGTTAGAGACTGTGTTGTACAGGGAGGTTAGAGACGGTGTTGTACAGGGAGGTTAGGGACTGTGTTGTACAGGGAGGTTAGAGACGGTGTTGTACATGGAGGTTAGGGACTGTGTTGTACATGGAGGTTAGGGACTGTGTTGTACATGGAGGATAGAGACTGTGTTGTACAGGGAGGTGTGTTGTACAGGGAGGTTAGGGACTGTGTTGTACATGGAGATTAGAGACTGTGTTGTACAGGGAGGTGTGTTGTACAGGGAGGTTAGGGACTGTGTTGTACATGGAGGTTAGAGACTGTGTTGTACAGGGAGGTGTGTTGTACAGGGAGGTTAGGGACTGTGTTGTACATTGAGGTTAGAGACTGTGTTGTACAAGGAGGTTAGAGACTGTGTTGTACATGGATGTTAGAGATTTGTTGTACAGGGAGGTTAGACACTGTGTTGTACAAGGAGGTTAGACACTGTGTTGTACATGGATGTTAGAGATTTGTTGTACATGGAGGTTAGACACTGTGTTGTACATGGATGTTAGAGACTGTGTTTTACATGGAGGTTAGGGACTGTGTTGTAGAGGGAGGTGTGTTGTACAGGGAGGTTAGGGACTGTGTTGTACAGGGAGGTTAGAGATTTGTTGTACATGGAGGTTAGAGACTGTGTTGTACATGGAGGTTAGGGACTGTGTTGTACAGGGAGGTTAGGGACTGTGTTGTACAGGGAGGTTAGGGACTGTGTTGTACAGGGAGGTTAGGGACTGTGTTGTACAGGGAGGTTAGAGACTGTGTTGTACATGGAGGTGTGTTGTGCAGGGAGGTTAGAGACTGTGTTGTACAGGGAGGTTAGGGACTGTGTTGTACAGTGAGGTTAGGGACTGTGTTGTACAGGGAGGTTAGGGACTGTGTTGTACATGTAGTTTAGGGGATGTGTTGTACAGGGAGGTTAGAGACTGTGTTGTACATGTAGGTTAGGGACTGTGTTGTACAGGGAGGTTAGAGACTGTGTTGTACAGGGAGGTTAGGGACTGTGTTGTATAGTGAGGGTAGGGACTGTGTTGTACAGGGAGGTTAGAGACTGTGTTGTACAGGGAGGTTAGGGACTGTGTTGTACATGTAGGTTAGAGACTGTGTTGTACAGGGAGGTTAGGGACTGTGTTGTACATGTAGGTTAGGGACTGTGTTGTACAGGGAGGTTAGGGACTGTGTTGTACATGTAGTTTAGGGGATGTGTTGTACAGGGAGGTTAGAGACTGTGTTGTACATGTAGGTTAGGGACTGTGTTGTACAGGGAGGTTAGAGACGGTGTTGTACAGGGAGGTTAGAGACGGTGTTGTACATGGAGGTTAGGGACTGTGTTGTACATGGAGGTTAGAGACTGTGTTGTACAGGGAGGTTAGGGACTGTGTTGTACATGGAGGTTAGGGACTGTGTTGTACAGGGAGGTTAGGGACTGTGTTGTATAGGGAGGTTAGGGACTGTGTTGTACAGGGAGGTTAGAGACTGTGTTGTACAGGGAGGTTAGGGACTGTGTTGTACAGGGAGGTTAGGGACTGTGTTGTACATGGAGGTTAGGGACTGTGTTGTACAGGGAGGTTAGGGACTGTGTTGTACAGGGAGGTTAGAGACTGTGTTGTACAGGGATGTTAGGGACTGTGTTGTACAGGGAGGGTAAAGACTGTGTTGTACAGGGAGGTTAGAGACTGTGTTGTACATGGAGGTTAGGGACTGTGTTGTACAGGGAGGTTAGAGACTGTGTTGTACAGGAAGGTTAGAGACGGTGTTGTACAGGGAGGGTAAAGACTGTGTTGTACAGGGAGGTTAGAGACTGTGTTGTACATGGAGGTTAGGGACTGTGTTGTACAGGGAGGTTAGAGACTGTGTTGTACAGGAAGGTTAGAGACGGTGTTGTACAGGGAGGGTAAAGACTGTGTTGTACAGGGAGGTTAGAGACTGTGTTGTACATGGAGGTTAGGGACTGTGTTGTACAGGGAGGTTAGAGACTGTGTTGTACAGGAAGGTTAGAGACGGTGTTGTACAGGGAGGGTAAAGACTGTGTTGTACAGGGAGGTTAGAGACTGTGTTGTACATGGAGGTTAGGGACTGTGTTGTACAGGGAGGTTAGAGACTGTGTTGTACAGGAAGGTTAGAGACGGTGTTGTACAGGGAGGTTAGGGACTGTGTTGTACAGGGAGGTTAGGGACTGTGTTGTACATGGAGGTTAGGGACTGTGTTGTACAGGGAGGTTAGGGACTGTGTTGTATAGGGAGGTTAGGGACTATGTTGTACAGGTAGGTTAGAGACTGTGTTGTACAGGGAGGTTAGGGACTGTGTTGTATAGGGAGGTTAGGGACTGTGTTGTACAGGGAGGTTAGAGACTGTGTTGTACAGGGAGGTTAGGGACTGTGTTGTACAGGGAGATTAGGGACTGTGTTGTTCAGGGAGGTTAGAGACTGTGTTGTAGAGGGAGGTTAGGGACTGTGTTGTACATGGAGGTTAGAGACTGTGTTGTACAGGGAGGTTAGGGACTGTGTTGTACAGGGAGGTTATGGACTGTGTTGTACAGGGAGGTTAGAGACTGTGTTGTACAGGGAGGTTAGAGACTGTGTTGTACCACCCTGTACAACACAGTCCCTGATCTCTCTGTACAAAACAGTCCCTAACCTCCCTGTACAACACAGATCGCCAACATTTGTATTCTCGATTTATTGGCATTTCATGCAATTTCGAATACCTTATACAGCTTTACACATACATATCTTCAGATAAAGTCAGCTGTACCCACACATTACATGTTAATGAAACTAATATCCAATGCATCCACACATGTTATATAGTACGGCGTACATATCGTGAGCGAGAGAAGGGTGCTTTATCACCATGAAGTAGATTTACGCTTCAATCACTCTCTCACTGGTTCTATTCGGTACGGTTCGGAATTACCAGCAACGTTTCATCTATTTTCCTGGAATCGGCAAGCATCTGAGCTCAGCATTCACAAACACATCTTCCAAAACTTAAAATGTGAGTGTCGAGGGCAAAATAAATATCATGCTTATTGGTGTACATAGTTAACTTGGGAAATAATATTTGTCTTGTCGTTGTTTATCGGCGAATAAATAAACATGGTTTGGGAGTTCTGATGGGTAGCAATTAACCACGCAGGTCGTATGCCTAAGTGGTTAATTCCTGGGCGTCAGAACGACAAACCAAACTGCTACACACACACATGCACACGAGCACGCGCACTATGTTGCCCATATGAGCGACGCCTCCCGAAGAGATTAGTCATTTTTATTTTTGGAGGATAGTGCAGTGATACAGACAGAGACCCATGTCAGAATCTCCTCTGGTACTGTTACGTACACGGTGTAAAGCACCGACACGAGATCTCGGTTTAATGTCCCATCTGTAAGACTGATAATCAGACGAGGGATCGAACCTGCGATCCATGAAGCATCCTCTACTTTTACTTTACATTTCATTACCCATGCATGCTTCCAATGAATATTGCATTCCTATTTAAAACATTAGTTTATACAATTTGAGTTTACTCTCCCATATGCTTGTTTGTGTTGTTTTTCCATATTCCCAGATGCATGTTTGTGGTGACGAGTATAACTACTATTAGAGGACACATTGAGTTACAGACCAGCTCGATTGGTGACCATTCAATCAGCCCAGTACATCTCATAACAAATACTGTCTTTTCATATGATATGCTAATGTTTTGCTTACTCTGAGTAGTTGTTAATTAGTTCACCCTCGATCTGATCGAGGTTGATATAGCCTTTCAGCCAAGTGCAGGAAACCATGGTGGGGTGTACCATAAAAATGGACAAAACGGCACTTATATATTTTGGAAGATATACATCTTGACATAATAAAAATGTGTTGTGGCAAGCAATTGGGAGTAGCTTAACAAATTTTTATGCCATTTGAAAAAGTACAATTGGGAAGCACAATTGGGCTCAAATGACTAAAAACAAACATATTCTATCATTATTTGGTATCAAATTATTCAGAACACCTTTGTCTACCATATTCAACAATGCTTTTTGGTGTGAGTTATTTAATGACGTAAATTATATGCTTAAAGTGACTTGTTTCGCTACAAAACGGAAAAAAATTGCTTATATTTTCCGTCTAATAAAACAATTGCAAAAATCAAATGATTTACACATGATGTTAAAGTTTGATTTATTAGTACAAACTATCCAGTTGAAACACATGAAATAACCAATATACAAGGGGTCATTACACACTGCAATACTGTAAAGGGACGTAATTCAAATATTTATAAAGATTTTTACAAATATTTATCAGTAAGACTGATCATTGATTTTTTTGTATCAGTTTGTGTTTTATGTGTCTGCATATGTTTTAAAGAGTACTTGTAAATTTGACACAATGAGGCTACAATACCTAATGTAAATTAATGCACTATATTTATTACTTTTATTTCAACAAATGTATTTATTTAAGGACTATATCAGAACTATTATTCAAATTACTCAATTACCATGTGAATCATCAATACATGAACAATACCGATATATTAGTCATGCACAATTCTGATGATATAGTTTATATACCTGTTCTACAGGTTAATTGAATATCAGCTCAGTATCACTGTCGGTCTCTTCGTCATCGGCTTCTGTATCTGGTATGTAAAATTCTTCATCTTCACGCTGATTTTAACAAGTTGTTAGTTTGCACATCTGAGTGCATTTCAGTTTATTTTTTAGACAAGAACATGTGTCTGGTTTGCATACACGAGAACAGTTGCACATCAACAACTCCATTACAGCATCCGGTGCAGTAGGAACATCATTCCATTCAACAGCAAGATAGCCACTACCATTTGCATCATCTTCTTCGCTAAGACGCCAACCATTTCCTATTGGAGATGGAACATCAGGGGAAGGTTCAAGACATCGTCTCCAAATAGCACACTGGTAATTGGCCCTCATACAATGTTTAAGAAGGGATGCTGCACAGGGAGGCAACTGCCAAGATTCAAGTTCTCCTTTCTTTGCACAGAAAATTCGATATCGTAGTTCATTTACATCAGCTGTAGAGGTTCTAGATGAATACATGGTGCATGTAAATGTTTCAAGACCATCACACAGTTCATCAGAGAGTGACCAATTTGTCCCAAGCAATTTGAACATATCCTGAAAACTAGTCACTGCTTTCAGACGTTTATATGCCGTCACCTTTCCACGGCCTGCAAAAGCACTCACTGTGTCACATCCTGTAAAATTATGCAATCCTGGCAAAGCTTCACATATATCCTGTCCAACTGAACATGCTAGTTTACCAATGTCGATATACTTTGTCCGTGTTTGAGTGCTCTTCTTTTGATACATTTGACACCCTAAATCTGATACATTTGCTAGACACAGAATTGTTACATCAGTATCTTCAGATACCACTAATACTGAGCCAAAGCCATTCATTGATACGTGTTTGGCATGTAACAGTAATCTAGTGTCGGCTTCTTCTTGAGATGATTTCAACTCTTCTACTTTTTCACTACCATCTTCAGTGATAACGAAACATTCATCCTCACATGTCACAAACAGCTGCTTATGACCAATCGTCTCACTATGATGTGGTTGCTTCCAGTCATTCACAAGGAATTTGATGAGGTTCTTCTTGTTTTCAGATCCTTTGAGAAACGTTCTCCACTGCTGTACATTATGACCTGGTGCTATATTCTTGAACTGTGTGCTATCCGCTGATCCTCTATTAATACGTTCAGCATCCTTGATTGAGCCATCCTGATAAACATCAAAAACCATATCAACCCTGCCACAACCTCTACTTTCGCCCATTATCAAGGACAGAACATGTTGCGATAACACAGCAAAGGTCATTTGGTTAGCATGGACTTTTTGCAATAGTGCCGTCCCGTCAATGATACACGCTTTGTTCTCGCCAAGTGATTCTGCTGGTTTGACATTCTTTATAATCTCATTGCATAACACTGACTTCGAGGTTTTTCTCATTGTTCCATTGGCAGACGCTAATGACCATGGTATCGGGCCAAGAGGATGTCGTAATACTTCTTCCATGTTCAGGTCTCTCGTTTGAGCTATCAGAATCATTTGAGCAAAGAGATTTCTATCTGCCTTAATAATAGCATTTTGTGAACTGTTTTTAATAACCTTTCTTTTGCTCATTGAAGTAAAACATTTCAGTTTATTCTTCGTTATTGGATCATGGAATTTTTTCTCATGTCCTGGTTCCAACCTGTCTTTTCTGAACTTCTCATAGGCCTGTAGACCGATACTTTTTGCATTGTGCAGATCGTTCAATACATCACTTGTGGCAAGTGTACCTGTCGATAAACTGACAAGTTCCTGATCTTCAGCTTTGAAAGGGTCTATCCAATTATTCTCAAGCATATCCATTAGGCTCTTGACACCTGCTTCATCTCTACCTATTCTTGATTCTCCCAAGTCTGGATGGCGACTATTTGGATCCGAAATGTTTACGCTTTCTTTCAGTTGTCACAAATATGATGTTCGATATTCTGATGTGAGGTAGAATCGACTCACAGCAGAGGGTTGCAAACTGAAACCTTTAGTACCTCCTTGTGTCTGTGTGTCTTTGTTGACTGTTTCCTCCACAGTCTGGTCAACAGGAATCCTCCCAAATGGGTTGGATGATCCAATCTGTACAGAGAAACCTCCCTGTTCCATGTATGCATGCACTTGTGGATGTTCTTCTGGTAAATGCGACATGTCTGAAAAGTACGCACTCAAGAAACTGGCATAGTTAACATTGTCGTATGCAAAGCACCATGGTATTAGATCATATATTGCGTGTAGGTGTAATTTCCAACTTCCTTCCCTTGATGCTCTAATCAAATTCAACATCAGTTCAACCAAGTCTATATAGGTCATTCAGAAAGCTGAGAGATCCCCTTTTCGTCTTAGAGTATCCAGATACTGATTGAATTCCTTTGATACATCCGCAAACTCAGTAGTACCTAATGTCTCAGAGAAGGTATCTCCACAGATATTGTCACTCATTTCATCAATTCTCAATCCAAGTTCATATACTTTCTCTTTCAAACCTTCATCTTCTGAAACACAAGAGGCATACAATCCTTTCCAAGCTAATCGAATTAATGACTCATACATTAACCTATGAAACCTAACAGCCCGATTATACGTTCGCCCCTCTATCACACCAGCAACAGACCCGTCTGCTATTACACCTGATTCTATACACAAGTCTTTTAACCCAGCATCTGCAAAACGTTTTCCAATGATACCGAGCAGTGTGCAAATCGTATGGAACACTCCCATTCTTGGTACTACTCCATTGAATATGTCTGGGTGTTTCCATATTATATCAGTGGCTTTCGCATAAAGAGCTTGGTCAAAAACAACAACAATGTTTGGTAGTTCTAGGGATTCCATTACCTGAACAGACTGTGTCAGGACTTCATTGACAGTTTTCAGCTGTGTTGCAGGAGAATTTATCGTTGGCATATAACCAATGTTATCTTGCTGTATGTCTACATTGTCTCTAGTTAGTATGTTGAAGCCTGTCCAACTGCTGACTGTTTGATTAGAGGAGCAGTGTAGTCTTGTCAGTGCCCAAAGATGGGTTTTCTTGACACTATCTTCGATGACCTCAGTTTCATTTATAGGTATATACTGTCTACTGAGTGGACCGACATGCTCACCAGCATTATATTCAGGAATGGTCGGTAACGATTGTGCAATAGATCGCTTCCTTGTTTTCTCAATAGGTCTCCCTGGGGCTGTGGGCAAGAAAGGACCATATGACTTCATCTGAACGGCGATTCCGTTCACTCGGTGTGACGTTTCCTTACCGCTTAATGTCTCTTCTAATCTATCAATGTTGTCCCAGGCTAGCGTCGTTGGAATATTAGGTTGAATACATTCCGGTATAGGCACATTGTCTTCAAACCTGTTGAGTTTTTCTATGCATAATGCTGTATCGATCTCCTGTAGCTGATCGTATGAGACACCATGGCCAAGCCTATTCACAATTTTCACAAGTTCAACATTTCCAGTTAAAGACTTAACCGCGAATGGAAGCAAAATATGTGTTGGTGGTTTTCTTCTTCCACTGTTGACACTGTATACAATATCTTGTCCAATAGAACTAGCTGCACGTGCAAGCTTTTCAGATGGGACAACTTCACCTCGCTTACCAGTCAGAAGAACTTTCAGGAAACTATGCAAATCAGCAGGGATGTATTCCGTAGCATCTGTCAGGTCAGATGGGAGTGGTGGCCAAGGTTCTTCTTTAACATGATCTTGAATGATGGATCTCAGTTTAATGGCCACATTACCAGAGTCATCATTACAATGAACATTCTTTGACAAAATGTCCTGAATTTCGTATTTTAAATCTTGATTCTCTTTCACTAGCTGCTCTACCGTCCGATTATCCGGGAAAATTAGCACATTGTTTTTAGAATCTTTAGTATAGTTCAGACTTTCCTTAAACTCGAATTTTATCTTACGGAGCATGTGAGTTCTGGTAGATTCCTTTATTTCTGATATTCCACTTTCTTTCACCATATGTGACTTCAAACTCTCCCTTAATTCTGAAAGTTTTTTGACTTTGGGTTAAAAAAACATGTCTCTCATTTGTTTAAAAAGTTCAACATATGCATTTTTTTCAGCTTCAACATATAACTGGTGTTCTGGATCTTGATCTAGACTGGATCTAGACTGCTAGACTTGCACTTATTCTCATCTGGATATGGTCTTGTGTACTCCCTATAGCATGAATGGTGATAGTGTCTTTCTGCAGCAACTAATTCTCTCGATAGAATAGCTATGATTTTAGTGTCATTAATAGCTATTGCTCTTTGTCTCACTGTGGTATCTGCTCTCAGTTCTCCACATCTAGTCAACGTTTCTCTCGTACGTGTGCCCTTTTTATACTTGCCAGTTTTGTCACAGAATATGCAAGCAGGGGCGTACACTCTAGATGGTTGTGGTGACTGTATTCCTGACTCAATCTGACTTCTTGTCTGACGTATATCAGATGTAGAAGGACACGCTTCCTCCTCAGATTTACTGGATGATTCATTTAATATCTGTAGTGTTTCAAGGTCTCGTTTATGGGTAGACGTTCTTCTACACTCTCTGTGATAGTACACTGACTGTTCAGGGACTGTGTCGTCTGATAATGTTCTTGCTATATCAAGAATGCCTTGATGGTTTCGAATTCGTGCAGCATTCAGAAGTGTCTGCCATGATGGCAAATCCCTGGGAGAGGTAAGTTTAGTTGCTACAGGATTATCTACACAGTGTATTATGCACGATGCTGCTAATGTGGAATCTTGCATCGACTCGTCATCACTGCCCTCAATGTTTGCAGCCATCGTCCGATATGCTGGTCAAATTATGCATTAAAATAAAAATGTGTAGCACACTATTTTCCAAAATGTTTTATTTGTTAATGTATTAGTTAAAAGCCAAAATAGTATATTTTATGTGTGTTTCAATGAATAAGTATCATGAAAGGTTTTTATGATGCTACATTTAAGAGATTATAATGTTTTATCCGAAAACTGTCATATCCGAGTACTACTCTAGTTTTAAAAATCCACTAAAATGACTCCTCCATACTGTGTCATTCCATTTATAATTAGTACATGTAGATAATGTATCAGTAGAGGGACAACAGTTTTGCAAAATAATGTACACTTACAGTCACAAAGAATTGACCTTTCTGCAAACGCTACTTAGGCACGCCCCCCATAGTTACAGGTGGTCGCTGTAACCACGCGAGACAAGCTATCTAACAAAATGGCGTCTAACGCAGACCTGCATCGAGTTAATCTAGATAAAATTCCGTCGAATTTCTCGGTTTTATTTCACCCAGATAAGAATATCTCGTTGAAAGCAAGAAGGCAAGGGTTTTAGGTGAATTCAGGTGATTTCGTATAATCCCTTGTTCATCTAATGCTAGTTTCGTATACTAGTGCATTCGTATAATCACAGGTTCGTATTTTATATATATATAGTACTGCACTATACAGGCCCATTATAATAATGCTATTATTAGCTATTTAGGTAATTAGACACAATTATGAATGGGACTATGTAGCCGTGTGTTTGCCATACCAGGAGTGATTATCTATCTAGGTTTCAGGCCACTAATCAAGATTAATTAAAGTGAATGGGGGAGAATAAATAAATCTTTCCGCATTTTCGATGATTCCAGCTAAGAGCATGCATACGGCTGGAAACGTAACGAGAGCAAAAAACGCATGGAAAAATAGACGCCATGGTTGTAATGAAATTGATGTGAAGAGCATGATATTTATACATGATTCAAGGGCTTGGACATATGGCACGGCTCAGCTCTAAAGCTGATAAAACACGGGCATACAAGCCAGCATCACAAATGTTTGAGCCGACCAATCAAGGTGTGAAAAATAATATATTCTCCAGTCAACAGCCCATCTCATAATAGACGTAGGTGTGAAGGTTATTTCTCTAAAGTACAGATATACGGATGAGGACGTGTTAAGTGTTCGTGGTAAATGCTTGCGCAGTCAACGGAAGAGTGAACAACCACATCGTGTCAACTTTGACATCAAAAGAAATGAAATATGCCACCGTCTTGAGAGACTCGACCCTATGCCTCCTAGAAGACTCGAACATTAGGCCCAAAAACTGAACACCAGTACGTTCACTGAGCTAATATGGGAATCCCACAGCTCTGCACATGCATGGGTACTATTACTACTATCTGATCCCTAGTCCACCATCCACGACAATATGTATGAACCACATGTATAATCACCACTATACTCACATATCTCTTGTGAACGGTAGATCTATTAATGCAGAATATATTTTTTCGAAATATTTTATTATGCATAAATAAATTAATTTCAACTTACTTTTGTGCAAATATATCTGTTTGCATTAATTTTGGATGTATTCAGCTGGTCGTTTGGTCGTTCACACGACTTAATCCACCTTAGACATGTTTTCAAGATTTGTCTTAGGTTTTGAAAATGGCACGAATTTAACGTCACCTATCAATCGATCTGGATATCTACATCACTGTCACACAGCCCGTAACTACATCTTTTCACCATTGTCAATGACAGACAGTATTAATTAATTTTAAATATTTTTCAAAAAATAATTTCAGATCACGATCACTCGTTATCATATTTGATTAAAATGTTACTACATAACTCGTTTATCTAACAGAACGATAAAACAATGACTCGGTGTAGTAATCAATTATATAATTATGTGCACACATTTTATAATTGACCAATTAGCACAATCAGTGCTAAATTCCGATGTGAAATACTTTGATCTTGATAGCAGTGGCCCCTATCGGGTATTATAACTCGGCGGTCTCTGTGATGTACCGTTGTTGATTGCTCCCAATAAACAGTGTGACACGCTTAAATTTGATTGCTGTGTTTGTGAGAAAAGAATGACTATATGGGGTCAGTCGGTGTTTTTATAGATGCATTGTTTTTAAAGCAGCTGTCTGGTATTTTGTGGTTCATATACACACTTAGATTTGTCCAAGGATTTTGAAATGGGTTGAATTTAACGTCGATCACCAGGATATCGACGAATTTTGTACTATAACTAACCCACACACCAAAGCTACACATTTTCAATATCATTAAAACAATTTTAAACCCGTATTTTCGATCAAATTCACGCCTTTTCAAATTTGTCTACTCGTTACTAGTGTGTCTAATATGCATTATTTGTCTAACAAGATGGCGGCGATAAACCGTTGCCGGGGGTGTGCGCGAATGGTGCGATGCGATTGGCTAACGCCAGCTGTCAATCAAAATCGGCAGAAAGGTCAATTGACATTTGATGACTAGAACATTTCTTGTTTCTATTTGTTTACATCACACTACAAATGGCGTTATTTATAAAAGGGAGATAATCCATAGAAGTGACTTGCCAGGATTTCAGTTGCATACTTATCTAACAACAGTTTAGCACATTTGGCTTGATAGAAAATATGTTTTTCATGTCTTCTGGCATAAAAAACAGCATTTTTTCAGTATTTTATATCCAATTTCTGACAATCTAATTAATATTCATGGGTATGCAAATGAGAAAATTTACATAAATTATCATCAAATGAAAGCATTATCAATACTGTTTAGTTTGAAACTAATATGAACTTTCTACAATGAAAGATTGCCTAGTTCTGGCATATAATTGATACCATATCCCAATATCTGAATTTGGGATACCGTTGCCATGGAAACGGCCCAACAGGCCTATTAGCTACCCGATACAGCTTGCCACAAACCATTTTCTGTCTTCATATTTGATATATAATCAAGCTAGGTAGGTGTCGTTTTGTCCATTTTTATGGTACACCCACTTCATCTTACCTGGTATACGATCGCTTAAACTATTTTTAATTGCATGTTAGTTAGAATGTGGCAATGTAAATTTTACATATACTTTAGGTCGTTTAGAAATAGAACAGTTATATTATATGACAGAATGGTACACACATTATAACGTAACGTAATATGTTGACGCTTCGGCATGTTTAGCTAACTTATACATTTGCAGTGGAGATATACTATTTTTGATATAAGTCATATAACTAACTGTATATGTGGAAGACGTTATAGCGCAGTGGATGCGCGTTCGCTTCAGGTGCGAAAGGTCCGGAGTTCGAGCCCCACTGGAGCCGTTACGATTGTGCCCTTAGGCAAGGCATTTAATTTCCACGTTGCCCCTTCTCTCTCCCTCGTGGCGTTGGATTCCATCAGTAATGAAGTCTCGAGAGTAATTAATATAAGTTGTATGAACTTGTTTCGCAATCGAGCTAGAATAAATTTGTATGAATAAAAAAACTGTATATAGCAATGTTTTCAAAGGAATCATATACACAATCTGATTAAACACACACTAAGTTGGGCAACGTATCTCGAATGTTCTTTCAAAGCTTTATGACATGTCAGTTATGCGACGACCACGATATAGAGGACGAATATCATTTTGTTCTAAAGTGTATCATGTACAAAGAAATACATACAAAGTATATAAAACGTTACTAGTATCTTCGCCCAAGTGTGCATACAGTTGTGGAACTGCTACAGACCAGGAATACATCTGTATTAATGAATGTATACACAGTTATTAAACAAGCACGTAACAAACGAAATGAATTAATGCAGGCATAGCCTAAAAATATACATACACGTAACCGTATTAATACTTAAAATATTAGTTTTACTGTAGACTTAGTATTATTTGCGTTGGTTTTATGTAACAAATATTACGCAACGATTAATATACGTGTTAATACGTGTTAAAATATTGCATCCCGCACATAGTTTACTTAATATCAACAAATCTACTGGATGTCATTATATTGCTTACAATGCATATTGTTGAATGTTCATGTCATGCATCAGCTGTGGTTACTGCATATACACTGAGCAAAATTTCTAATTGGTCACCTAGGTTTTATTCATATTTCTGGAAAACGGATAAGACAACAATATAATCATTATGATAGTATATAAAGCATTTCATTATGCACGTTTTCTGAAAAAATTATAACAATCTAAAAAATGGTTCAAACATAACAACGATTTAAATGTAGTCACCCTCCAATCAAAAAGTCACACAATGTTAATATCTGGTGTGGCCTCCTTGTGCATCAATTACAGCGCGACAACGAGCTCGCATCGAAATGATGTATCGCTGTAAATATCGCTGTGGGATGGCCTGCCATGCCTGTTGGATAATTATACCCAATCCACGAAGGTTTTACTGTTGTGGCAACTTACGTATGCGACGTTTGAGAAGATCCCACACGTTCTCAATAGGATTCAGGTCAGGACTTTTTGATGGCCACGGAATTACTCTAACCTGGTTGAGTTGCAACATTCCTTGGGTTGCTCTTGCAGTATGGCAAGGCGCATTGTTCTGTGCTAGCATCATGCCACGATTAGCTCTAAAATGCGGCAGAAGTACAGGGGTGATAATTTGATCCTGGTAACGTCTGGCTGTGAGGGTACCATCAACTGACACTGCCGGTGTTTTCGTGTGCATGGAAATGCCGGCCCATATAACTGAGCCTCCGCCATACGAGTCTGCCTCCAATACACAATTGGTGTCTAGCCCAGCGTAGGCGTGCTTGGCGGTATCTTAGGGTAAGAGTTACACCCTTTATTGGTCGTCGGCACCTTAAAACTACCTCGTGCAGTCGATTTATCACTGTCTGTGGGGCGATATTACGTCCATGTGAGCCCATGATTTGCCTTGCAGTCCCGGTGGAGGAGGTAAAACGATCTCGTAAATGACTGAGAGTTATGTACTTGTCCTGTCGCCATGTTGTTACCCTGCGTTTTGGGTGCCGTCGGCGGTCGTTCACACTTCCGGTAGCGGTAAATTTCCCCCATAGGCTCTGTATGGTAAACATTCGTCTGTTGAACATCCGTGCCACCTGAAATAATAATGAATCATGTTAGTTTTGTTATGAAAACATGTTTTTAGATAGACATAATATGTTTTTATGCAAATAAGTCATTAATTACATGTTCAGTATCTTACCTGCCGAATACTGGTGCCTGCTGCAATTATCCCAACAGCGCAGCCACGCTCTTCTATGGTCATTCTGGCCATGTTATGTGTTTTTCAAGTTGTAGAAACGTTATCGAACATATTTATGTACATATGCACGGTTTTCAACGTTTTCATGTGCTTGAATCATGAAAATGACCTCTCCGTTCCGCGTGGGGATTTTGGCCATACTGCGTTTATTTGAATTGTGGCGTTCGATAAAGTGTATACTTATAATGTAATATACAAAGATTTATATCATTCCGAAAATAAGTTGTTATGGTATTAAATTTCATAAAGTGACCAATTAGAATTTATTTTTTAAGTGTAGAAGAGTTTATATATATACATATATATATTATATGTGTAACTGTCAGTAGAAAAACATGTGTCTCATTGTATTATTGAAATATTATCATGTCACACAGTACATATAGAAATTAAGTTCATTCTCCTTTGAAAATAGATTTGTCATTGCTTATCATGTGTAATTCAAAATGTATATTTAGTTAGAATAACAAGATATACGTTATATAAATACAATTCTGTTCTGTTCATGATGTAACCTAGTAAATGTTGATCTCCCGGAAAGAAATGCAAAATCCAGTTCATTAATTACAAATTGTCTTTAAATGGATTGACGTTCATATAGTTGTTTAAATGGATTGACGTTCATATAGTTGTTTAAATGGATAGGCGTTCATATAGTTGTTTAAATGGATTGGCGTTCATATAATTGTTTAAATGGATTGGCGTTCATATAGTTGTTTAAATGGCTTGGCGTTCATATAGTTGTTTAAATGGATTGGCGTTCATATAGTTGTTTAAATGGATTGGCGTTCATATAGTTGTTTAAATGGATTGGCGTTCATATAGTTGTTTAAATGGATTGGCGTTCATATAGTTGTTTAAATGGATTAACGTTCATATAGTTGTTTAAATGAATTGACGTTCATATATTTGTTTAAATGGATTGGCGTTCATATAGTTGTTTAAATGGATTGACGTTGATATAGTTGTTTAAATGGATTAACGTTCATATAGTTGTTTAAATGGATTGGCGTTCATATAGTTCAGCAAACTATATTTGATACAAATAAAAATAGATAACAATTATATGAAAGTCAATCCATTTAAACTTGTATCAAATATAGTTTGCTGAACGGTTGTGTATAATACTATGAGTGTATGCCTCGTTGTGTATATTAATATGAGTATATGCCTCGTTGTGTATAATACTATGAGTGTATGCCTCGTTGTGTATATTACTATGAGTATATGCCTCGTTGTGTATATTACTATGAGTGTATGCCTCGTTGTGTATAATACTATGAGTATATGCCTCGTTGTGTATAATAATATGAGTGTATGCCTCGTTGTGTATATTACTATGAGTATATGCCTCGTTGTGTATAATACTATGAGTGTATGCCTCGTTGTGTATATTACTATGAGTGTATGCCTCGTTGTGTATATTACTATGAGTGTATGCCTCGTTGTGTATATTACTATGAGTATATGCCTCGTTGTGTATATTACTATGAGTGTATGCCTCGTTGTGTATATTACTATGAGTGTATGCCTCGTTGTGTATATTACTATGAGTGTATGCCTCGTTGTGTATATTACTATGAGTGTATGCCTCGTTGTGTATATTACTATGAGTGTATGCCTCGTTGTGTATATTACTATGAGTATATGCCTCGTTGTGTATATTACTATGAGTGTATGCCTCGTTGTGTATATTGTAAATGTTTTATTCATCCTATTGACGTATGGTGTGTAAATAAAGAAATCTGAAACCTACAAACTCAAATCATAGATAAATCAAATACTTTGTATATACTCTGTCCATGCCAAATAATTATCAAATTAATTCCATTGAAAGGGAATATACAAACAGCTAACACTAACCTATCAACTCGAACAATCAATTGCACCCAAATTGCTGTGTAAAAGGAAGGCACAGTTGCTTGTGGTTTGTAATTCATTACTACGAACAGAGAACACACTTCATATCTACTTGTCGCCATTGGTTATTGATGAATTCTGTAACAAATAGATTAGCCTCGACTTCTTAGGAAATAATTATTGATGAATTCTATATAAAACTAGATCAGACTCGTCTTATAGCAAATAACCGTTATTATGTAGTTTCATTTGTAAGAACGGAAATGTATCATAATCATCTATAATAGCGTTTTATACTTGTTAATGGTACGTTATGTATGTTTTTGGGTATCATTTGACAATGCGTTTAATACAACTGCTACGCGTGCTTCATTCCGGGAAACATTTAGGAAGAATCATTAAAATAAATGGTTACCAACATGATCTGCCTTAGAATTGTATACAGCTGTAAGGAATGCACAGAGACGGTATTATAAAGTATGACATGCATTTAGTGATGGGGTTGCTGTAGTTGTGCACTCTATTAAACATGATTACTATTATACTGACACCAAAAACTGTGCACTGATGTTTAGCGGAGTTCTGACGTTTAGCGGAGTTCTGACGTTTAGCGGAGTTCTGATGTTTATCGGTGCTACGAGCGTTACTTTTTCGTTATAAATTTTAGAATTATGGATTTTACTATCATGAGTGAAGAAAATAATCCTTCACACACTGCACTAATTTACCCGATATTTAAGTGCGTAGTCGTCCACATTTGCCTATGTTTATTTCTAAAGGGATACTAATTTTACCTCTTAAGGCAAGTGCACAGTTTCGTTTTGGTGTCAGTATAGTAAACATTTTAAAACTTCTGTTAATAAGCACACTTGTGGTCGAGTGGTTACGGTCGCTGACTTGTATAACACTGTAACCTATCATCACTGATGGTCACGGGTTCGAGCCCCGATCAGACCGTGTCTCTTGATATGAAAAAAGTTGGCAGTTTCTTACGGATGTTTGTACAGCAAGTACTGGTTAACCGCTGGAGCCGTCTACTCAGGAACGGTGTTGTTAGGTAAACTGTCCGCCGCTCAAATGGGCAATAGGTAGCGACGATAAATTAACCTAAATACCATTATAATAATACCTTATAGGAGTAGTGTACGTCAGGGAAGTGTAAACGTAATATAAGATTGATGGATTATAATTTATATTCATTTGTTTGTAGACCATAAACTGTATAAGTTTGTGTGATAATAAACGAGTGTTCGTCCTCTATGTAGTAGTATGCACACGTGACCGAGTGGTTGAGATCGTTCACTTCAATCCATGTGTCCATCGCCGCTATAAGTTCCACACTCACTGAGGATATCGAATTATCCCAAGTAAAGCGATCCAGCTGGAAAGTCGGTGGTTCCGGCAGGGTACATGTTGGTGCCTGAAATACTGCTCGATTGGGTACCCGGGTCCTCCTGTTCCAATATGAGCTGGAGAATCATGACCTAAGTTGTATGTGGGATTTTAAATCAAACAAACAAACAAACACAAAAATAAACAGACAAACATAAAAAACAAACAAACAAACAGGAAAACAGAAAAACAATCAAACATACAAAACAAACAAACACCAAATAAACGTATCCACACATTGTATATCACAACAGTACACTCAGCAGATGAGCCGCACATACGGGTCAGTAGTCCAGTAGACTGCGAATCCAGGGATCGCAGGTTCGATTCTCCGTCTGACCCTAGTAATATCATAAGTCTTTCAGATGGGACTTAAAACCGGGGTCTCTTGTCGGTGCTTTACACCGTGCACATAAAAGAACCAGATGATACTCTGGAATAGGTCACTGTCTGTATCATTGCACGATCCTCCAAAAATCTAAAATGACTAATCTCTTCAAGAGGCGTCGCTCATATGGGCAACCGGTAGCGATGATAAATAAACGTAGCAGATCTGACGCGTGTCAATGAATTGACGGTATTGTTTTCGACGAGAAGAGTAGGATCAATGTCGTTTCTGATGTAAGTTCATTTCATATGTTTCTACTCTTGTGCGTGAAATGCTTTCAGCATTGTTGGTTCTTATATAAGCCGGCGACAAATGCAATCGTACATTATTGCCACATATCTTTACAAGACTGACACCATCAAACAACTGTGCACTTTATATTGAGCTTTCAGTGGTCTTTTGACATTTAGCGGAGGAGTGTTGACGTTTAGCGGAGGAGTTTTGACATTTAGCGGAGGAGTTTTGACATTTGGCGGAGGAGTTTTGACATTTAGCGGAGGAGTTTTGATATTTAGCGGAGGAGTTTTGACATTTAGCGGAGGGGTTTTGACATTTAGCGGAGGAGTTTTGACATTTAGCGGAGGAGTTTTGACATTTAGCGGAGTTTTGACGTTTAACGGAGCTACAAGCGTTACTTTTTCGTACACATTTTAGAATTATGGATTTTACTATCATGATTGAAGAAAATAATCCTTCGCACTTTGCACTCATTTACCCAATATTTAAGCGCGTAGACGTCCACATTTGCCATTATTTGTTTTGTAAAGGTTTTACCTCTAAGACAAGAGCACAGTTTCTTTTTTGTGTAAGTATATATTGGAAATATACGCCCATGTCAGCAAACTCATACATGTTACAAGAGCAAACTCATACATGTTACAAGAGCAAACTCATACATGTTACAAGCACAAACTCATACATGTTACAAGAGCAAACTCATACATGTTACAAGCGCAAACTCATACATGTTACAAGAGCAAACTCATACATGTTACAAGAGCAAACTCATACATGTTACAAGAGCAAACTCATACATGTTACAAGAGCAAACTCATACATGTTACAAGAGCAAACTCATACATGTTACAAGAACAAACTCATACATGTTACAAGAACAAACTCATACATGTTACAAGAACAAACTCATACATGTTACAAGAGCAAACTCATACATGTTACAAGAGCAAACTCATACATGTTACAAGAGCAAACTCATACATGTTACAAGCACAAACTCATACATGTTACAAGAGCAAACTCATACATGTTACAAGAACAAACTCATACATGTTACAAGAACAAACTCATACATGTTACAAGAGCAAACTCATACATGTTACAAGAGCATTGTTCATAAATGTTACAAGAACAAACTCATACATGTTACCAGAGCAAACTCATACATGTTACAAGAGCAAACTCATACATGTTACAATAGCAAACTCATACATGTTACAAGAACAAACTCATACATGTTACAATAGCAAACTCATACATGTTACAAGAGCAAACTCATACATGTTATAAGAGCAAACTCATACATGTTATAAGGGTATTTCGTATTCAAACACATCTGAATAACAATATACCAATTCCAGCTCTTAGTTTCACAAATCTACACATAAGTGCATTAGCAGCCCCGAATTGACATGTGGTCAGTTTCACACTGCGTAGAAACACTTCAAAACATCCGGTACGAATAGATAATATTATGATAATTGTTCTAGAGAAAACCTTTTCATTCGATTAGTGCCTCGTTTAAAATAACAAAGAGAAACTAATTCCAAATTTATTGAGATAATTGAATTTAGGGGTTTGGAGGGGGGAGGGGCTGCACGGGACAGTCCTATTTTGTGAGCTAGAGGATGAGGGCGATACAAGACACCCATATTGAGGGAGTAGAGGTGGGGTGCAATCATATCTATGGTGTAAACGGATGGGGTAGAAGAAATAATATTGAGGAGAACATTATATAATACTCTTATCTTTCATTCTAATCCCTTTTCTGTATTTTGATATGTGTAATGTAGGCATTGTTCAAACTGTATCGTCCGCCTCCGTGGTCTAATGGGTTACGATCGCTGACTTGTAAACCACTGTAACCTATCACCACTGATTGTCACTGGCTCGAACCCGCTTAGGCATTGTCTCATTTATATGAAAAAGTTGACAGTTTCTTACGGAGTTTGGTGCACCAAGTACTGGTTAACTGCTGGAGCCTGCCCACGAATGGTGTTAGGTAAACTGCCCGTCGGAGATATAGCCCAAAATGGTGCTGATGCAGGCGTAAAACCCGAACGACGGAACAAACAAACAAATCAATCTGTATAATTTTGGGAAATAAAATACATTTAAACTAAACGGATGGGGGCACGACATTAACGCATTTTAATTGAGGGTGGATGGATGGTGGGAGAGCTATGACTCTATTTTCTCTATTTCATATATATCTATATATAGCTAGGAGCCTCCGTAGCTGAGTGATTTCGATCGTTGACTTCTCTTGCTCCTTGATAACTGTAAGTTCGAATTTCACTGTGGGTGTCCAATTGGTTCATGCGAGGAAGCTATCCAGCTTGCTTGCGGGAAGTCGGTTGTTATATCCGGGTGTCTGCCCGTGCATGAAACAATGTTCGGATGGGTACCTGTGGTCATCATCCACACATTTAAGTTGGAAAGTCGCTATATAAGCTTATATTTCATGCTTGTTCGAGTCTACATTCACAAATAAAAGAATGCATATCGCTAGAGTGTTTCCCATACTGTCATCTGCACGTGTTGTGGCACCATTCCACCATTAAACATGGAAACGGTTCCATGGAAATAAATGATAATTATTTATGCCATAAGCAATACCGGTATCAAACACATATATTAATGTCTGACATATCTCGCTATGCACAAAGAATGGTCTATGTAGACTATATATATATATATAGCTATACAAGCTGGGTAATACAGCATTGCTATATAAACCATCTTACACTCGTCGTGATTTCATATACTATTTTATGAAACTCGTTTTGGAGTTTTGCTATTGAGCGAGCCTTTTCTTTTTATCACATAACCATAGTAACAACAACCGTTTTCATTTTGCCAGTATACTATTGAGCCTTATATCATCTCAAGGAAATCAGTAGTATGCATCCGTAGGCTGTAGTAAAACGTCCTTGATAATCAAACAAATATACGCAAATAATCGACATAATATGCTTAATCACTATTATATATACACTATTATCTATACACTATTATCTATACACTATTATCTATACACTATTATATATACACTATTATATATACACTATTATATATACACTATTATATATACACTATTATATATACACTATTATCTATACACTATTATATATACACTATTATATATACACTATTATATATACACTATTATCTATACACTATTATATATACACTATTATATATACACTATTATCTATACACTATTATCTATGCACTATTATCTATACACTATTATATATACACTATTATCTATACACTATTATCTATACACTATTATATATACACTATTATATATACACTATTATCTATACACTATTATATATACACTATTATCTATACACTATTATCTATACACTATTATATATACACTATTATATATACACTATTATCTATACACTATATACACTATTATCTATACACTATTATCTATACACTATTATCTATACACTATTATATATACACATTATTATACACATTATATACACTATTATATATACACTATTATATATACACTATTATATATACACTATTATATATACACTATTATCTATACACTATTATATATACACTATTATATATAACACTATTATATATACACTATTATATATACTATTATACAATATACACTATTATATATACACTATTATCTATACACTATTATCTATAACTATTATATACACTATTATCTATCACTATTATCTATACACTATTATCTATACACTATTATATATACACTATTATCTATACACTATTATATATACACTATTATCTATACACTATTATATATACACTATTATATATACACTATTATATATACACTATTATCTATACACTATTATATATACACTATTATCTATACACTATTATATATACACTATTATATATACACTATTATCTATACACTATTATATATACACTATTATATATACACTATTATATATACACTATTATATATACACTATTATCTATACACTATTATATATACACTATTATCTATACTCTATACTGTATAACACTAGTGCATATTTAACATTTATTTTATTGATTTTCAACACAGAAAGGATGACGGCAACTTTGCAAACTATATGTCAAATGTGCCAAAAGTAAGCTGCCATGCCGCGACCAATCGGAATCCTACCAGGTTGTACATAGACGGAAATATGTGATCTTACGTCCTCCCTCGTGGTCGAGTGGTTAAGGTCACTGACTTGTATACCACTGTAACCTATCATCACTGATGGTCACGTGTTCGAGCCCTGCTCAGACCGTGTCTCTTTATATATATATAAGTTGGCAGTATCTTACGGAGATTGGGCACCAAGTATTGATTAACCATTGCAGCCTGTCCAGGAAAGGTGTAAACTACCCGTCGTTCAAATGGGCAACCAGTAGCGACGATAAATAAACTTTAATTTAATAAAAGAGTGTATTACACTTAATACAAGCACATGTCATATATATTAATTATAAACGATGTTCACTAGACGATAGGCTCATCATCATTAACAACATAATTCAAAATTACCAAGATCAAACACAATGGTGGGAAGCATGCTACATGCTTGCGAATGTAATATGATATATCATATTTTTATATCATTAGAAATAGATTAATTTAAATATTACATAGCGGACAAAACAGAGGATGTTGAATGCGTGTGCATGCAATACACCGTAGTATAATCGCCCAACCTTCTACGATAGGTCGGCTGCACACCCATCCGTCAATATTGTAGCATCTGCTGTGCGCATACAGTCAAACTAGCCAGCCAAGGGAATCACAGAAAATGGCTGCTTAATCAATCTTTAATTGAGGGCAAATATAAACTAAAACAACATATTGGGAATCTGGAAACTGGCTGCTTAATACAGGTTGGCCGCTTAATAGAGGTGACCACTAACACAGGTTTAACTGTGTAATACTATTATACAGGATCGCAAGCTCGCCCCCTCCCTCCCCGCAAGGATTCGGAGAAATGTGTGCGTTGAACACATCGGCCATCTCATGTGGGCAAGTAATAGGATTCCAGTCATAGTCATGTAAATAGTTAATCTGAACTTGGGATGTAAAATTACAGAATCCATGTAGATTATTCCATTGCTCTTCTGGGTTAATAGTGTCATCGTAAAATTGTAGTGTGGCTGTGAAAATAAGTGTTTTAACATTCTGTCTCCAGTTTTTGTAATTAGCACTTTTTAATTTGGAAGAAATCTCCTGTTTTAATGAAGAAGAAGAATGCTTTAGTAAGACTTAATGTATTGATGCTTTCTATGTTCATTCAGTTTGGTTGACTTGTTCTTTTGACACGTCTACTGTGTGTGGGTGCATGTATGTTTAATACAGATTGAACATGAATTTTGTTTACAAACAACTCAACAGATATATCAATATAAGATCTACACACATTCGACCATGGTCGTTCAGCAAGATCACTGACAAACTGGGTTTCATTAAAATGATTCATAGACCTACGTGATCCTTTTATGGCCTGTACCCTTCGCATAGTTAGGTGAAACTTTACGAGTTGTACAGCGTGATAATTGTCGCATATAGCGTGAACACCAGTGCTATTTTCAAGAGCGTTTGAAATGCTTGATCCTGGTCGTTGACTCCTCCCTGTAAACCTCCCATTTCGGTCGTTTTCATCATTGTTGCTGCTGTGAGAATGATTCGCTTTCATATTGTTTCCATTTATTACAATGTCTGGAGTTGCGGGTATTCCAAGTACCAGATTTAACTTGTTTCTGATATTGGTCCCAAATACTTTCCCACCTTTTTGGTACGGCGAAGAAAGTGATGATACACGGATGTGCTCGGTTTGCCTTGTTCCATATACACAGGGTCATTGTTAAGATAATGAAGTCGTTCTTTGCTACACATCTCTTCCAACAAGCTGTTGGTTTCTGCGTTGATGTTGTTTACAACCTTATCACATCTATGTACCCGATTGATACCACTATGGCTTAGGGTTTGCATTTAATCTCAATGGATTTCATTTCGATTAACCTAAATGGACATAATGGTCTATCGCTCACCCGACTACGAGATCACTCCGTTGCTTAATGGCTAATGCGTCCGCCTATGGAGTGGGCGGTCGAAGAATCGAACCTCGTCGGGTTCATTCTGATACAGCCGGTTGATGAACCGCTAGATAACTAAATATCGGTTACTGATGGCCTATTAACCTGACAAGGATATAATTCGGGAGTACTGCTGTCCATACGAGGTGTCTCATAAAGCTATGCGCACATGGTTGCGGTTGCGGAAACGAATATTTTAGTATCCGTTCATCGGATGCGTTTGCCGTGCGAAACTACTCGCACATGTATGCGTAGTTGTACCGTTGTGGCCATGCGAATGCTGTCCAATGATGATGCGTTTGCCGTGCGAAACTACCCGCACATGTATGCGTAGTCGTACCGTTGTGGCCATTCGAATGCTGTCCGATGATGGTGCGTTTCTGTCATCTACAACATGGATATCCACTTGTGGCGAAATTGGCACCGACCTCGTGGCATGATTAAAACATGGGGTTTCCCAGGATGACGTCACAAATACTCTTGAGTTCCATCTGCGTTAGCATTCGGAGCGACCAAATTTGCCGGATGGAAAATAGGAATATGTTCAGTCCGGCAACATTTGCAGCGGCAGATTAGTTTCGTATCGAAACGGCATGCACGTGCGGGTGTCAATGGATTTCTGTTTGATTTTCTGTCCGACAATCGCATGCGATAAAAATAACGCAACGGACCAGCCATTCGTTGCCGCAACCGCAAGCATGTGCGCCTAGCATAAGTCAGAAATAAACACGGCACTTTCAAAATGGGTGACAGTATAATAATAATAAAATTATTTATTTTACGTTTATTTATCGTCTCTACTGGTTGCCTATATGAGCGACGCCTCCTGAACAGATTAGTCATTTTATATTTATGGAGGATAGTGCAATGATACAGACAGAGACCCATTCCAGTGTCTCCTCTGGTTCTTTTACATGCACGATGTACAGCACCGATACGATGTTTAAAGTTCCGTCTGAAAGACCGTTGTTATTATTAGGGTCAGACGGGGGATCTAACCTACGATCCCTGGATAATAATACTAATAAAACACTTTAGGTTACTTTATATACGCGACACGGACACAGGAAGCTGCGGTGTCTATAATGCAACGCCACTACGGGAATGTCGCTTGAGGACAACAGTAACATAAACTTTCCTTGGTCTGAAATAGTTAATAATCTCCGTAGCATAGATTTTCCGCAAAACAAATACTATCTCGTCTATCAGTGAATGATTGTCTGACAAGTAGGGCTATCCCGGTATTGTTGTACAATACAGTGCTAATAATTGGTTGCATTATTGTCCGCCGGTATATATGCACGACATTCTCATAGCAATAGAGTGGGGAACCAACATGTGTGTTGATTTGTACAATAAGTGGAGCGAGCGATCGTGGGTCGTGTTGAGTCATTGTTAACAATGGTGATTGGTATAGTGATGTAGTGTAGTTGTTGAGCTCAGTGCACTAGAACAGTTCGTGTGTATTTCAGGTAGTGATAGTCGTGATAGCTTCAGGTGATAAAGGCCCGGAGTTCGAGCCCCACTGGAGCCGTTACGATTGTGTCCTTAGGCAAGGCATTTCAATTACACGTTGCCTGTTCTCTGTCCCTCATGGCGTTGGATTCCATCACGAATCGTGTCAATATTGACCGTGTCAATAATTATTAATATAAGTTGTAAGAACTTGTTTCGCAATCGAGCTAAGATAAATTTGTAAATTAACTGCATCTATCAGCGAGATCGTCAACCTCGGATAAATCTACAAAATAAAATCTGGCAAAGTAATATCCTTACAGAGCAAACTATATTTGTTAGCAGCAAATAACTGTTTATTTATTAGCGTACTCATAGTTGATTGCTCATCGATTCATTTTACACGTGAATACAAAACATGATGCTTTAAGGAAAGGCAAACGGTGGGTGAGTTAGAGCAAGCACAGTTAGTTTTGTAAAAGAGAAGTGTGATACACTGGCGTAATGCTGACTTCATGAAAATAACTACATTATTAAGCTCAAACTATATAGCTTAACCCTAAAACTGCCAATCACGACTACAGTTGTTTTTGCAAACAGCATAGAGCCAGACCAGAAGTCTTTGCTATTCGGATAGTGGAGCTAATACACGTACTTGGCTGAATAGCAAACAACATAAATCCTGATCTGAATCTATGTTGTTTGCATAGTCCGTCCAATTTATTCGGCAGGTTGAGATTTAAAATAGTTTAACACCGGAGTGAATAACGATGGGAATGCCAGTGTTACACAGTCCGAGTGTCAGAACATGAACTAGTGTAGGACCACTATAAACGCACGTGTTACCAACACGCGATGGAGGTAAAGTCCGTTACACAGTCCGAGTGTCAGAACATGAACTAGTGTAGGACCACTATAAACGCACGTGTTACCAACACGCGATGGAGGTAAAGTCCGTTACACAGTCCGAGTGTCAGAACATGAACTAGTGTAGGACCACTATAAACGCACGTGTTACCAACACGCGATGGAGGTAAAGTCCGTTACACAGTCCGAGTGTCAGAACATGAACTAGTGTAGGACCACTATAAACGCACGTGTTACCAACACGCGATGGAGGTAAAGTCCGTTACACAGTCCGAGTGTCAGAACATGAACTAGTGTAGGACCACTATAAACGCACGTGTTACCAACACGCGATGAAGGTAAAGTCCGTTACACATCAATCTATGAACTGAAAACTAAATACTGCAACTGTTGTCCTGTCATATACTGACCATTTAATAAGAACATAACACTGTTTAGCCTCGTTTTATGCTTGTAATGGTGATGCTGATATAATTATATATATACATGTATTGAGTGAAATTAATTTGAATTGTAAAAATAATGCAAATTAAGTTAGCAAAGTTTGGGTATCAGTACATGGCTGTCAGGAAAGTTTGGGTATCAGTACGTGACTGTCAGGAAAGTTTGGGTATCAGTACGTGGCTGTCAGGAAAGTTTGGGTATCAGTACGTGGCTGTCAGGAAAGTTTGGGTATCAGTAAGTGACTGTCAGCAAAGTTTGGGTACCAGTACGTGACTGTCAGGAAAGTTTGGGTATCAGTACGTGACTGTCAGGAAAGTTTGGGTACCAATATGTGGCTGTCAGGAAAGGGTATCAGTACGTGGCTGTCAGGAAAGTTTGGGTATCAGTACGTGGCTGTCAGGAAAGTTTGGGTATCAGTACGTGGCTGTCAGGAAAGTTTGGGTATCAGTACGTGGCTGTCAGGAAAGGGTATCAGTACGTGGCTGTCAGGAAAGGGTATCAGTACGTGGCTGTCAGGAAAGGGTATCAGTACGTGGCTGTCAGGAAAGTTTGGGTATCAGTACGTGGCTGTCAGGAAAGTTTGGGTATCAGTACGTGGCTGTCAGGAAAGTTTGGGTATCAGTACGTAGCTGTCAGGAAAGTTTGGGTATCAGTACGTGGCTGTCAGGAAAGTAAAAGAAAACAGCAACATAATAACGGTGTAAATCTGTGTTTGTATTATCCGAGTCAATCTAACGATAACAATCTATTACAATTTGTTTCTTACTTTATGTTAGTTTTAATTTACAAACCAAACTGTAATATAGTTAGTTCGTAGCTTCATTGAAATGTAAGTATTAGTTGAATGCGCTATCAATAAACCATTCAATTTCATACATGTGAACATATATTAATATTACGCCCTTGTAAATCCTATGTACACTATATATAACTACTAGTAACCTGGCTATATAGCTTTGCAATGTCCCCCCTCCGTGCTCGCTGACTTTATTATATATTTTTTAAGCTTTATTTATTTTACAACGATTGCGAAGCAAGTTCTAACAACTTATATTAATCACTCTTGTTGGCGTAGATAAAAGCGTAAATGTGGTCATTCGTGTGGGAGGAAACCGGAGTACCCCGAGAAAACCCACATGTCCGATCTGGCGACCATCGTACTATCTCACATCGAACCCGGGTTGCATTGGTGAGAAGCGAGCGCACTAACCACTGCGCTAATCGGACAGCCTGACTTGAATACCACTGTTACCTATCTCCGCTGAGGATCACGAGTTCGAGTCCCGCTCAGACCATGTCTCTTTATATGAACACATTCGCAGTCCAACGTGAATGTCTTATATATATACCCTATTTTTGTCTAATGTGCCCGTGAATGAGTCACGTGTGCGTGACAGAATCTCATCAGACCCTCGAGCTGAATGACTTGTTGAAGAGGTGGTTTCCCATTGAAGATAGTTAGATGTTTTTTGACAGGTGAACTCTATTCTTTTGTTATCATTAGCACAAACTCTGTGTATATTGTATATACGATTGCAATATGAAAACATACTAAATGTTAAGTATTATATATAAACATTAATTGGTTATTTTATTGTATGATGGTAATCTATCCAATACATAGAACTATATGCTCTAAACATTATTAAGAAATGCGATTAAATCAATTTTATTGACGTTTCAAGGGTGTGCTTGTTTTTAAGATAAGCACAATAACAAAAATAATGCAAATCTGAAGAGACAAGGCCCCATTGCATTATATCCGATTATATATCACGACAGCTGATTGAAAGATGCTATCGATTTTTATTTTAGTGTTTATTTATCGTGATTACCTGATTATTCAGGGCGATGCCACTCGAGACGTCGCATCCAGATGTGTATTCGTACCTCTGTCTTACACGAGTGAGACACACGCCATTGTTCTTTTTCTGTTGCTTGCAATAAGTTCCATCCGGAATACTGCTACTATTATGGTGGGTTGGAGAAGAGAATGGACGACATTTCTGATTTTTCTGAGTATTACCCTCCCTTGCCTGATAATGTCCGATTTATCCCGAAATGTATAATTGGTCGTTTTATTTGGAATCCTTTGTTTTTACCGTTGTTCTCTAACAAAATGTTGCTGTATGATAAATGTGGTTTTAACAACATTATACTTTTTTTGCAGTAAAGTATCCATTAAGTATACTGTAGGATATCTCTCCGAATTTAATCATTTAATAAGCGTAATATGAGAAAATTGATGCAAATTGATAGCATGGATAGCAAAGGAAACAAGGATGAAATCAAGGAAACCATTAAAGATGATCTATATACTACTCGTAGTGTGTCACAGTCAAGTCTCTATCCCTTGTCAAACTGATCCACCCTATGTTACTGATGAACGTGTACATATAGGTTATTGATGATCATAGTCACCGCGGGCGGGTTCCGGCGGACGGGCGGACAGGCGGCAGCACTGCAAGTCAACTCAATTTTCTAAATATTAGGAGGTATACAGGCTCTGTCGATCCTAGTGTCACATTATGAATAGTGTATGCTACTTAGTAAGTTGTTCAAAATGTGTCCGATCGCCAACAGATATCCTCAGTCAATGAAACAAAGCAATAGATAGTTATGTATCTATAAACCATTTGCATCTTCATGCTATATATTGATCGTAATGTGTAAGACATATATACCATTGATTTGCAATAACATATGATTAAACTAATGTATCTATGAACAACTACACCAATGATACACCGATCTCCAACTACAATATTCTTTGATTTAAACATATTTATGTTCTATCATGTACCTGATTATCTACAACAATTGAAATAAGGAATTGGACAGAAAGTTATACAGCTGATGGTGTTGTCCTATACAGCTGATGGTGTTGTCCTATACAGCTGATGGTGTTGTCCTATACAGCTGATGGTGTTGTCCTATACAGCTGATGGTGTTGTCCTATACAGCTGATGGTGTTGTCCTATACAGCTGATGGTGTTGTCCTATACAGCTGATGGTGTTGTCCTATACAGCTGATGGTGTTGTCCTATACAGCTGATGGTGTTGTCCTATACAGCTGATGGTGTTGTCCTATACAGCTGATGGTGTTGTCCTATACAGCTGATGGTGTTGTCCTATACAGCTGATGGTGTTGTCCTATACAGCTGATGGTGTTGTCCTATACAGCTTTATATTTCGGTAGAACGTGAACACTTTAGTCACCATGTTGAAACAAGCCAGTTACTGTATATTGGACAGTCATGTTTCAGAAGCAATCATCTACATGTTTAAAGGATTGGATCACAATCATCTACATGTTTAAAGGATTGGATCACAATCATCTACATGTTTAAAGGATTGGATCACAATCATCTACAGGTTTAAAGGATTGGATCACAATCATCTACATGTTTAAAGGATTGTATCACAATCATCTACAGGTTTAAAGGAATGGATCACAATCATCTACAGGTTTAAAGGATTGGATCACAATCATCTACATGTTTAAAGGATTGGATCACAATCATCTACATGTTTAAAGGATTGGATCACAATCATCTACAGGTTTAACGGATTGTATCACAATCATCTACATGTTTAAAGGATTGGATCACAATCATCTACATGTTTAAAGGATTGGATCACAATCATCTACATGTTTAAAGGATTGTTTCACAATCATCTACATGTTTAAAGGATTGGATCACAATCATCTACATGTTTAAAGGATTGTTTCACAATCATCTACATGTTTAAAGGATTGGATCACAATCATCTACATGTTTAAAGGATTGTTTCACAATCATCTACAGGTTTAACGGATTGTATCACAATCATCTACATGTTTAAAGGATTGGATCACAATCATCTACATGTTTAAAGGATTGTTTCACAATCATCTACATGTTTAAAGGATTGTTTCACAATCATCTACAGGTTTAACGGATTGTATCACAATCATCTACATGTTTAAAGGATTGGATCACAATCATCTACATGTTTAAAGGATTGGATCACAATCATCTACAGGTTTAAAGGATTGGATCACAATCATCTACATGTTTAAAGGATTGGATCACAATCATCTACAGGTTTAAAGGATTGGATCACAATCATCTACAGGTTTAAAGGATTGGATCACAATCATCTACAGGTTTAAAGGATTGATTCACAATCATTGTAAATAATCAAACTGTTGGAACATTATTCCTTGACCTTTTCAAAGCCTTTTATCTGGTAAATCTTGCGAATTTATTTTAGAAAGTCGGAATGAATCATTTCGGCATTTCATCATATCTTTACAGTGGGAACCAACTTCGGAAACATAAGTAGTACTTATAGACATGCAGTTTAAAGACACCTTTGTATCAGGGCGGTACTTTGGTAACGATTCTACTGCATTGTCAAGCGAAAAAAGGGACATAGAAGGTGATGCAGCATTCACATAAAGGTAAGTCATATGCTAGAAATAGACGGATCTGTAGTCCAGTGGTTAACACGCTGGACTGGTAATCCAGGGATCGCAGGTTCGATCCCCCGTTGACCCTCATAAAATTAACAGTCTTTCAGATGGGTCGTTAAACCGAGGTCTCGTGTGGGTGCTTTACACCGTGCACGTAAAAGAACCAGAGGAGACTCTGGATTGGGTCTCTTTCTGTATCATTGCACTATTCTCCAACATCTAAAATGACTAATCTCTTCAGGAGGCGTCGCTCATATGGGTAACCGGTAGCGACGATAAATAAACGTAAAACACACAGAAATAGAAGGCAATCTAACACAGACCTGTGTTGAACACTGTATAAAACACGTCACCTCACACTCATAAAATATACACCAACAAGTTATATATTCCATGTCTAAAACAGGATCAAACAACATATTCAATATAACAATGAAATACTGAAGTGTACTGCTAGGAAAATACCGCTATGTGTTGCTATTGGTAACATCCTTTTTCTTTTATGCTTTCAAACAGTGAAAGATGGCATTTTCTCTACCACTGGTTCCGTTTCGTATCGTTGAACAATTAAAGTAATATATTTTAATGAATTTGTTTTGTCTGTAGTTTAAATAATGTGGATAGCAAACAGAAACTAACCTGAAACTAATACCAGAATTATTTCTTATTACGGACGTTCACACTAGCACAGGTGGTTGTGCGGTTGTGGAATGTAATGAAATGAGGCTCCCGATAGGGGCAGTTAAAATATATTTGAGAATATCTATTGTATTAGCCATACTAATTGGAACTCATGAAGTAAAATGATTTGTGTTTATTAGTGTAAGATAGGATTTTATTTCATCTCGTGATCAACGGATTATGAATTTGCACGAGTGGTTTTGCACAAATATCCTCTATATCTCTGAATAGTCACACGGATCATGTTTATAAATTCCCTGTTATATAGTTTATACCGCATCAACGTGTGTTCATTCAATCTACTACTAATTATATTCATAAACTATTTTTAAGTTGGTTGATTATTGGTGATACATAGATGATGGGGGTAATTGTGCGATATCTATTGAAGATAAACTTATTAGATTTCAAACGACAGCTGTAGGTTAAGTACGAGCTATATATTATGATATTTCATCTGTTGATAATTTATTTGGAATTATTGTGGATGAAAGTGGATTATATTCAATAGTCTAATAATCTGAAAATGATACAACTGGTGTCTGCATGCATACCTTAATCTTTTCATTTACAGTTTCATCAGATATTCGAACAGCATATTCCGCAGTTTAAACTCTGCCAGACCTAAAGGCGAACTATTTTGAAAATAATGTTTCAATCCGAGTCTGCTATTTTGGAATACCGGCCGTAATCACATACAAGTGCGACTTCCGCTCTAATTATTTCACGTCCTTACACATAACTTTTTCACCGCCAATGTCGCATAAAAGCGACTTTGCAAAACGTAGAGAACATGCTCAGTCAGAACAGAACGTGCCGTCTGATCAGGATATACGGTGCTTGCTCTTCAGACAGTGGGCTGAGGCACCTACCTGTCCGAATAGCAAACAACACAGATCATGATCGCACTGATCTGGATCTATGTTGTTTGCACATTTCCTGAATTTATTCGACGCTGAAAGAGTTAAAATGAAGCAAATCACAATACGAGCACCACAAGTAATTCTTCAAAACTCCCTCATATCTCCTCTCTGGTACTTTCGTCTGTTCTGTACATCTGCTAAATGATCTCTGTTTTCACTTATATGAATACACAGTTACTATATAATTATTGTTAAGACAATATTCCTGTTGAGAAAGACGAATGCTAAATGTGATTTTGCCACATTCATTTTTTTGCTATTAGCATTTTTGTACATTTTTTGTACAATGAAATGGGGCTGTTTAGTTTATACACACTTATTTGAGCTCACTTGCAAAACAAGTTCTTAAAACTTACATTAATCACTCTCGAGATCTCCCTCCTGATGCAATCCATCGCCACGAGTGAGAGTGAAGAGGCGAGTGAATGTGGAATGTACGTGCCTTGCCTGATGACACAATCGTAACGGCTCCAGCGGGGCTCGAACTCCGGACCTTTCGCACCTGAAACGAATGCGCTACTACTGCGCTATCACGACTTCCACGATGGAGCTATGGAGAGAACCGAATCGAATGAAGACCTGAGTCAAATTAAGATTATGCTATTTTAAAGTTTATTTAACGCGTCTTAATAGCCTGTTACGCACTCTCGTATCACAGAGAAAGGGTGAATAAATCGTGCCGTTCTCACCCAGTGGCTACGCATTGGACACCGTGTGTACTTGCAATTTGTCTTGATTGGAAATCATAGAAACGTGGTACGGATGGGATACACTGTCCATGATCCGATAATGGACAGGATATAACTTGGCATTGACGCAACGACATCTCTGATACATGCCCGTCAAGCCGATTGCGACATTTAAACGTACGGCCGCTTGCTACGTTTACTGTATTTTATATGAAACTCGGCAACGTCTCAGGGAACGATGACGTACTATATGTGTTACAGGACATTTAGATTGGATTGCGTTAGTGCAGTACTTGGGCAATGCTGGCTTTTACGACGAATTCAATTACATGATAAGTCTATTTAGAAAGTGTAGCACTCATTTTAGAAATACGATCTGAAGTTATGCAGTTTTGATTGATCGACATATGTACGTATGTGTACTATATTGAGGGTGTGTGGGGTGTGGGACGCTCCATCACCGGGTTGTTAAGATCCATCACTACCAATAAGTTGTCCCTCACCACTATAGGTTCGAATTCCACTGCGTGTGTCGAATATCTTGCAAGATCAGGAAACTATCCAGCTGGCCTACGGGTGGTTCTACACGGGTACCCGTCCGTGCCCGAAATACTGCCCGGAGTGGCGCCCGCCGAGGTCTTCCTCCAACAATAATAGCTGGCTTAATATCCTCTACATTAGAAATTGGTATCTCGTTAAGCAAAATCTTTACTCTTCTGGTTATTAATTATATGTAAAATTATAATGTCTAAAGCGAGACTTTGACCCGACTTCGAGAGAGAATTCGACATAATCGACTTTGACATAACGGATGTATAATGTATATCGTTACAACTTTACATAAAACGTGTTTTCTAATCGTTTAAATATATCCATGCATAGAGTAGTAATACTAACGTCTGTTTCAAAACTAGGAAAGCAACAAACTATAACAACAAACGCTCTGTATGACAACCAAAACAATGGTCTAGACGCATAACCTGGGAAAACAATGGTCTAGACGCATAACCTGTGAAAACAATGGTCAATACGCATAACCTGTGAAAACAATGGTCAATACGCATAACCTGTGAAAACAATGGTATAGACGCATAACCTGTGAAAACAATGGTCAATACGCATAACCTGTGAGCACAATGGTCAATACGCATAACCTGTGAAAACAATGGTATATACGCATAACCTGTGAAAACAATGGTCAATACGCATAACCTGCGAACACAATGGTCAATACGCATAACCTGTGAAAACAATGGTCTAGACGCATAATCTGTAAAAACAATGATCAATACGCATAACCTGTGAAAACAATGGTAGGTACGCATAACCTGTGAAAACAGTGGTCAATACGCATAACCTGTGAAAACAGTGGTCAATACGCATAACCTGTGAAAACAATGGTCAATACGCATAACCTGTGAAAACAATGGTCTAGACGCATAACCTGTAAAAACAATGATCAATACGCATAACCGGTGAAAACAATGGCCAATACGCATAACCTGTGAAAACAATGGTCACTACGCATGACCTGTGAAAACAATGATCACTACGCATAACCTGTGAAAACAATGGCATATACGCATAACCTGTGGAAACAATGGTCAATACGCATAACCTGTTAAAACAATGGTCACTACGCATAACCTGTGAAAACAATGGTCACTACGCATAACCTTTGAAAACAATGATCAATACGCATAACCTGTGAACGCAATGTTATATACGCATAACCTGTGAAAACAATGGTCACTACGCATAACCTGTGAAAACAATGGTCACTACGCATAACCTGTGAAAACAATGGTCACTACGCATAACCTGTGAAAACAATGGTCTATACGCATAACCTGTGAAAACAATGGTCAATACGCATAACCTGTGAAAACAATGGTCACTACGCATAACCTGTGAAAACAATGGTTACTACGCATAACCTGTGAAAACAATGGTCAATACGCATAACCTGTGAAAACAATGGTATATACGCATAACCTGTGAAAACAATGGTCGCTACGCATACCCTGTGAAAACAATGGTCACTACGCATAACCTGTGAAAACAATGATCAATACGCATAACCTGTGAAAACAATGGTCAATACGCATAACCTGTGAGAACAATGGTATAGACGCATAACCTGTGAACACAATGGTATAGACGCATAACCTGTGAGAACAATGGTATAGACGCATAACCTGCGAAACAGTTATGATGGAATAGCAACATTGGTATGAAACTGTGTGCTAGGGTGTAGAATACCAACAAGATTCAGTTTTTAACTTTAAGTTTATTTGTCGTCGTTACCGGTTGCCCATTTGAGCGACGGGCATGATACCTAACAACATATTCCTGGTCAGGCTCCAGTGGTTAACAAGTACTTGGTGTACCAACTTCCGTCAGAAACAGCCAACTGTGTCATATAAAGAGACACGGTCTGAGTAGGGCTCGAATGCGTGACCATCAGTGATGATAGGTTAAAGTAGTATTCGAGTCAACGACCTAACCCACTCGACCACGGAGGCGGAATAACAAGATTCAAGTGACATTCTCGTATAATGTACTTACCTGGCAGACACTAGGCATGCACACATTTGAACGTGTTTGGTTTCTTGTTTGCTGTCTATACTGTTCGTTTTCCTATAGTACGGCTCAGACACGGTGAACTTGTCCGGATAACACGGATAACGAGCGCTTTTAGATCAGTTTGCATGTTTAGAAGAAAATCCTATTTAAATCACAAATTTGATTTGAGTCATTTTAAAACATTTAAATTGCAAACTTGCCGTCCAATTTGCGACACGCGAAGCTGCCTATGACAAATAAGGTAATCGATTGGTTGGTAGCATTGATATAGACAAGATAGACACATGGTGGTGAATAGTCAATTCTCTGTGTCAGAGATGGTCAGTTTTCACTGCATCGACGTATTATAGGAAGTGTTCCATATATAGAGGTCTAACAATAAATACCGGATAGGTGCATGCATCTGGGTGGTACAATGGTAGAATAGGTACATGCATCTGGGTGGTACAATGGTAGAATGTGTACATACACCTGGGTGGTACAATGGTAGAATGTGTACATGCACCTGGTTGGTACAATGGTAGAATGGGTACATACATCTGGGTGGTACAATGGTAGAATGGGTACATGCATCTGGATGGTACAATGGTAGAATGGGTACATACATCTGGGTGGTACAATGGTAGAATGGGTACATACATCTGGGTGGTACAATGACAGAATGGGTACATACATCTGGGTGGTACAATGGTAGAATGGGTACATACATCTGGGTGGTACAATGGTAGAATGTGTACATACATCTGGGTGGTACAATGACAGAATGTGTACATACATCTGGGTGGTACAATGGTAGAATGGGTACATACATCTGGGTGGTACAATGGTAGAATGGGTACATACATCTGGGTGGTACAATGGTAGAATGGGTACATACATCTGGGTGGTACCACTGGTAGAATGGGTACATGCATCTGGGTGGTACAATGGTAGAATGGGTACATATGAACTACACTGGGCGTGTTTAAGGTTAGCGTAGATGTATTCGGCCTTCACACACATTAACCACGCCCAATGAAATGCATACCCACATGGAAACTATTAGCCAGCCATTCACCGTCCTTAAATATATTGTTAGCACGGTAAATTCTCTTAAATCTACCGAAGATGCACATTTCTTCCATAAACGTGTGTGTTACAGTGTACAATGCGCATTAATGATGTACATTTTACAAGCACCCCACCGTGTATAATGATGCTATTCGGAATAGCTCACACATTTATCATCATTTGTGTGTGCTAATCTAGTCCAAAATCCTAACCAAATCATGCAAATAAAAGCAAACCAGTGGTTGTACCATTGTATTCACTAATTCTTTTTAAAATCCTGACAGTTTCATTGCCCAGTAAAACAGCAGTTAAATTATTTTGCGACTGTTGTATTGCTGGGCGATTGTGTTTTGCATAATCTCGTGTAAGAAGGCTGCTTTTCGGCGGATATCTGACGAGGAAAATAATTATGGAAAGTCATAAAATGGATTTGCTCTGTAATTCACCGTCGTTTTATCGATTGTAAACAAATTACACTGATCTTGTTTGTGTGATGCAGAAGTGGATCGTTTTCTTGTTGCAGTAGTGAGTGGTGTTTGATTGTTGCTGTATATAGTGGTGTTATGTCTGTATAAGTGGTGTTGATTGTTGCTGTATATAGGGTGTTGATTGTGCTGTATAGGGTGTTGATGTCTGTATATAGTGGTGTTTGATTGTTGCTGTATATAGTGGTGTTTGATTGTTGCTGTATATAGTGGTGTTTGATTGTTGCTGTATATAGTGGTGTTTGATTGCTGCTGTATATAGTGGTGTTTGATTGTTGCTGTATATAGTGGTGTTTCATTGTTGCTGTATATAGTGGTGTTTGATTGTTGCTGTATTGAGTGGTGTTTGATTGTTGCTGTATATAGTGGTGTTTGATTGCTGCTGTATATAGTGGTGTTTGATTGTTGCTGTATATAGTGGTGTTTGATTGTTGCTGTATATAGTGGTGTTTGATTGTTGCTGTATATAGTGGTGTTTGATTGTTGCTGTATATAGTGGTGTTTGATTGTTGCTGTATATAGTGGTGTTTGATTGTTGCTGTATTGAGTGGTGTTTGATTGTTCTGTATAAACAATAGTGGTGTTGATTGTTGCTGTATATAGTGGTGTTTGATTGTTGCTGTATATAGTGGTGTTTGATTGTTGCTGTATATAGTGGTGTTTGATTGTTGCTGTATATAGTGGTGGTTGATTGTTGCTGTATATGGTGGTGTTTGATTGTTGCTGTATATAGTGGTGTTTGATTGTTGCTGTATATAGTGGTGTTTGATTGCTGCTGTATATAGTGGTGTTTGATTGTTGCTGTATATAGTGGTGTTTGATTGTTGCTGTATTGAGTGGTGTTTGATTGCTGCTGTATATAGTGGTGTTTGATTGTTGCTGTATATAGTGGTGTTTGATTGTTGCTGTATATAGTGGTGTTTGATTGTTGCTGTATATAGTGGTGTTTGATTGTTGCTGTATATAGTGGTGTATGATTGCTGCTGTATATAGTGGTGTATGATTGCTGCTGTATATAGTGGTGTTTTCTTGTTGCTGTATATAGTGGTGTATGATTGTTGCTGTATATAGTGGTGGTTGATTGTTGCTGTATTGAGTGGTGTTTGATTGTTGCTGTATATAGTGGTGTTTGATTGTTGCTGTATTGAGTGGTGTTTTCTTGTTGCTGTATATAGTGGTGTATGATTGTTGCTGTATTGAGTGGTGTTTCTTGTTGCTGTATATAGTGGTGTTTGATTGTTGCTGTATTGAGTGGTGTTTTCTTGTTGCTGTATATAGTGGTGTTTGATTGTTGCTGTATATAGTGGTGTTTGATTGTTGCTGTATATAGTGGTGTTTGATTGTTGCTGTATATAGTGGTGTTTGATTGTTGCTGTATATAGTGGTGTTTGATTGTTGCTGTATATAGTGGTGTTTGATTGTTGCTGTATTGAGTGGTGTTTGATTGTTGCTGTATATAGTGGTGTTTGATTGTTGCTGTATATAGTGGTGTTTGATTGTTGCTGTATTGAGTGGTGTTTGATTGTTGCTGTATATAGTGGTGGTTGATTGTTGCTGTATATAGTGGTGGTTGATTGTTGCTGTATATAGTGGTGTTTGATTGTTGCTGTATATAGTGGTGGTTGATTGTTGCTGTATATAGTGGTGTTTGATTGTTGCTGTATATAGTGGTGTTTGATTGTTGCTGTATATGGTGGTGTTTGATTGTTGCTGTATATAGTGGTGTTTGATTGTTGCTGTATATAGTGGTGTTTGATTGGTGCTGTATATAGTGGTGTTTGATTGGTGCTGTATATAGTGGTGTTTGATTGTTGCTGTATTGAGTGGTGGTTGATTGCTGCTGTATATAGTGGTGTTTTCTTGTTGCTGTATATAGTGGTGTTTGATTGTTGCTGTATATAGTGGTGTTTGATTGTTGCTGTATATAATGGTGTTTGATTGTTGCTGTATATAGTGGTGTATGATTGCTGCTGTATATAGTGGTGTATGATTGCTGCTGTATATAGTGGTGTTTTCTTGTTGCTGTATATAGTGGTGTATGATTGTTGCTGTATATAGTGGTGGTTGATTGTTGCTGTATTGAGTGGTGTTTGATTGTTGCTGTATATAGTGGTGTTTGATTGTTGCTGTATTGAGTGGTGTTTTCTTGTTGCTGTATATAGTGGTGTATGATTGTTGCTGTATTGAGTGGTGTTTTCTTGTTGCTGTATATAGTGGTGTTTGATTGTTGCTGTATTGAGTGGTGTTTTCTTGTTGCTGTATATAGTGGTGGTTGATTGTTGCTGTATATAGTGGTGTTTGATTGTTGCTGTATATAGTGGTGGTTGATTGTTGCTGTATATAGTGGTGTTTGATTGTTGCTGTATATAGTGGTGGTTGATTGTTGCTGTATATAGTGGTGTTTGATTGTTGCTGTATATAGTGGTGTTTGATTGTTGCTGTATATAGTGGTGTTTGATTGTTGCTGTATATAGTGGTGTTTGATTGTTGCTGTATATAGTGGTGTTTGATTGCTGCTGTATATAGTGGTGTATGATTGCTGCTGTATATAGTGGTGTTTTATTGTTGCTGTATATAGTGGTGTTTGATTGTTGCTGTATATAGTGGTGGTTGATTGTTGCTGTATTGAGTGGTGTTTGATTGTTGCTGTATATAGTGGTGTTTGATTGTTGCTGTATTGAGTGGTGTTTTATTGTTGCTGTATATAGTGGTGTTTGATTGTTGCTGTATTGAGTGGTGTTTGATTGTTGCTGTATATAGTGGTGTTTGATTGTTGCTGTATTGAGTGGTGTTTGATTGTTGCTGTATATAGTGGTGTTTGATTGTTGCTGTATATAGTGGTGTTTGATTGTTGCTGTATATAGTGGTGTTTGATTGTTGCTGTATATAGTGGTGTTTGATTGGTGCTGTATATAGTGGTGTTTGATTGGTGCTGTATATAGTGGTGTTTGATTGTTGCTGTATATAGTGGTGTTTGATTGTTGCTGTATATAGTGGTGTTTGATTGTTGCTGTATTGAGTGGTGTTTGATTGTTGCTGTATTGAGTGGTGTTTTCTTGTTGCTGTATATAGTGGTGTATGATTGTTGCTGTATTGAGTGGTGTTTGATTGTTGCTGTATATAGTGGTGTTTGATTGTTGCTGTATTGAGTGGTGTTTGATTGTTGCTGTATATAGTGGTGTTTGATTGTTGCTGTATATAGTGGTGGTTGATTGTTGCTGTATTGAGTGGTGTTTGATTGTTGCTGTATATAGTGGTGTTTGATTGTTGCTGTATATAGTGGTGGTTGATTGTTGCTGTATTGAGTGGTGTTTGATTGTTGCTGTATATAGTGGTGTTTGATTGTTGCTGTATATAGTGGTGGTTGATTGTTGCTGTATTGAGTGGTGTTTGATTGTTGCTGTATATAGTGGTGTTTGATTGTTGCTGTATATAGTGGTGGTTGATTGTTGCTGTATATAGTGGTGGTTGATTGTTGCTGTATATAGTGGTGGTTGATTGTTGCTGTATATAGTGGTGTTTGATTGTTGCTGTATATAGTGGTGTTTGATTGTTGCTGTATATAGTGGTGGTTGATTGTTGCTGTATATAG
>CM026399.1:63271243-63318743 GCA_014843695.1 Archivesica marissinica | reverse complement strand
ACACTAACATACCAACCTAAACACTAACATACCAACCTAAACACTAACACACCAACCCAAACACTAACATACCAACCAAAACACTAACATACCAACCCATTAACTAACACACCAACCCAAACACTAACATACCAACCTAAACACTAACATACCAACCTAAACACTAACATACCAACCCAATGACTAACATACCAACCTAAACACTAACATACCAACCTAAACACTAACATACCAACCCAACCACTAACATACCAACCCAACCACTAATATACCAACCCAATAACTAACATACCAACCTAAACACTAACACACCAACCCAACCACTAACATACCAACCCAACCACTAATATACCAACCCAATAACTAACATACCAACCTAAACACTAACATACCAACCCAACCACTAACATACCAACCCAATGACTAACATACCAACCTAAACACTAACATACCAACCTAAACACTAATATACCAACCCAACCACTAACATACCAACCCAATGACTAACATACCAACCCAATAACTAACATACCAACCTAAACACTAACATACCAACCCAACCACTAACATACCAACCTAAACACTAACATACCAACCCAAACACTAACATACCAACCTAAACACTAACATACCAACCCAACCACTAACATACCAACCTAAACACTAACATACCAACCTAAACACTAACATACCAACCTAAACACTAACATACCAACCCAACCATTAACATACCAACACAATAACTAACATACCAACCCAACCACTAACATACCAACCCAATAACTAACACACCAACCTAAACACTAACATACCAACCCAACCACTAACATACCAACCCAATGACTAACATACCAACCTAAACACTAACATACCAACCTAAACACTAACATACCAACCCAACCACTAACATACCAACCCAATAACTAACACACCAACCTAAACACTAACATACCAACCCAACCACTAACATACCAACCCAATAACTAACATACCAACCTAAACACTAACATACCAACCCAACCACTAACATACCAACCCAATAACTAACATACCAACCTAAACACTAACATACCAACCCAACCACTAACATACCAACCCAATGACTAACACACCAACCTAAACACTAACATACCAACCCAACCACTAACATACCAACCCAATAACTAACATACCAACCTAAACACTAACACATCAACCCGCACACTAACATATCAACCAGCACACTAACATACCAACCCAACCACTAACATACCAACCTAAACACTAACATACCAACCCAATAACTAACATACCAACCCAATAACTAACACACCAACCTAAACACTAACATACCAACCCAACCACTAACATACCAACCCAATGACTAACATACCAACCTAAACACTAACATACCAACCTAAACACTAACATACCAACCCAACCACTAACATACCAACCCAATAACTAACACACCAACCTAAACACTAACATACCAACCCAACCACTAACATACCAACCCAATAACTAACATACCAACCTAAACACTAACATACCAACCCAACCACTAACATACCAACCCAATAACTAACATACCAACCTAAACACTAACACATCAACCCGCACACTAACATATCAACCAGCACACTAACATACCAACCCAACCACTAACATACCAACCCAATGACTAACACACCAACCTAAACACTAACATACCAACCCAACCACTAACATACCAACCCAATAACTAACATACCAACCTAAACACTAACACATCAACCCGCACACTAACACATCAACCCGCACACTAACATACCAACCAGCACACTAACATACCAACCTAAACACTAACATACCAACCCAACCACTAACATACCAACCCAACCACTAACATACCAACCCAACCACTAACATACCAACCCAATAACTAACATACCAACCTAAACACTAACATACCAACCCAACCACTAACATACCAACCCAATAACTAACATACCAACCCAATAACTAACATACCAACCCAATAACTAACATACCAACCTAAACACTAACATACCAACACAACCACTAACATACCAACCCAATAACTAACATACCAACCTAAACACTAACATACCAACCCAACCACTAACATACCAACCCAATAACTAACATACCAACCCAATAACTAACATACCAACCAATAACTAACATACCAACCCGCACACTAACACATCAACCCGCACACTAACATATCAACCGAATCTCTAACACAGCAACCCAAACACCAACATATCAACTCAAACACTAATATATCAACCCAAATACTAAAATATCACCTCAGACACTATACATATATATATATCAACACAGGGCCCAAATCCTAGCTTATCACTCCAACCAACTGACACGATGTATTTGCTAACATTTGCCCACTACATACCTATCGACAGTGGACAGTTGTTTGTTTGCTTTGGGGGAGGGGTAAACGCTCCAGCAATTAATAGTGTAGCAAGACCCCGGATGCCCCTCCGAGCTGGGCGGGTAGAACCACAAGCCAGCTGGATAGCTTTCTCACTTGAAATAATTCGACACCCCCAGCGGTGAGGGTCAAGTAATTCGAAGTCATCGGCCTTAACCACTCGGTCATGGAGGGTCCCTGGAGAGGAATGAAATAATGTGTATAACAATTGTTTTAGATGTCTTCCGTTTCTTTAGCATGCCAATGCTGTTTGTAGAAGCATGTCACTCTGCATGACAAATGAACATCCCATTGCTGTTAGTTTTACTTTTATTTTCACAATCCAATCGAGTCAGTGCAAAACACTAGTGCTTGATAGAAACACCTGTGCATTTTGTAGTTTATACAGCGATGTCTTGTCAGCAGTCAACTAGTCTCTGTTTGGTGTTAATGGACACAGAAAGCTGACACAATCACGTGTATAGCATGATGTCTATGTGAGATATGACAGGTTAGCCGCCATTATAGAATACTCCCTATGAAGCTCGATACAACTTGTTTACTATGAAATGTTAGGACAGGGTATACTAAAATCGGGACATTGTTGGCAAGTTGATGGGGTGGTTGTGGGGAGTTGGGCGGGGCTAGTCTGCGTGATGCGTGGTGGGGCAGGGCAGGGCATGGAGGGGAGGGTAATATATATGTCATAGTATCACGGGAGTATATCAATGGGGGAGGGTAATAGATATGTTATAGTATCACGGGAGTGTATCAATGGGGGAGGGTAATAGATATGTTATAGTATCACGGGAGTGTATCAATGGGGGAGGGTAATAGATATGTTATAGTATCACGGGAGTGTATCAATGGGGGAGGGTAATAGATATGTTATAGTATCACGGGAGTGTATCAATGGGGGAGGGTAATAGATATGTTATAGTATCACGGGAGTGTATCAATGGGGGAGGGTAATAGATATGTTATAGTATCACGGGAGTGTATCAATGGGGGAGGGTAATAGATATGTTATAGTATCACGGGAGTGTATCAATGGGGGAGGACATACAGTATATGCAATGGGTACTTATTTGTAAAGCAATGTTATCAGTTAATTAACACGATTTTTATAATCGTATTTATCATACCGCAACACCTGATTAGGGAACAACAGTAAAAACAAAGGAGTCCAACCAAGAGGACCTTCACATTTTGGAATAAATCTGACTATATCTGCCAAGGGAGGTAATGCTAAGTAAAGTAAAATTAGAGATGTTTCTCATTACGTGATTCAATTTACGGTCGCGATATTCTTGTATGTTACTGTACAGTGATTGAGTACAAACACATACCATGTCTACGACCATTAAACACAGAACTGTGCTATCACAGTGCAGTCACATTTATCTTCCACAGACGTACTTTCATGTTGTGCATGTTTTAAGCAGGTTTCATGCTATGACGTAGGTGTTTCTTGTACCATTTGGGTATAGTTTGCGTGTCAGCTGCTGCATTATTGAAGAGCGCGAATAAATTGTACTCTTCTAAATGGAGGTATGTACACACTAGTAGCCTCTTGTAATCGGCTGCTGGCTTATCTCCCATGTTATTTACTGCTTTCCTAAATAATTGAAATATACGACTAGTTTGGAAAGTAATACGATCATATATTTTTATTGTCGTGAGATGGAAAGCAGCTTACATGTGAATTACTGACTTACGTTCCATAACAGGTGTGTGGACGTGGGTCTGGGGATCGTGCGTGTATCGATAGTATATGGTCGTGGACGTGGGTCTGGGGATCGTGCGTATATCGATAGTATATGGTCGTGGACGTGGGTCTGGGGATCGTGCGTGTATCGATAGTATATGGTCGTGGACGTGGGTCTGGGGATCGTGCGTATATCGATAGCATATGGTCGTGGACGTGGGTCTGGGGATCGTGTGTATATCGATAGTATATGGTCGTGGACGTGGGTCTGGGGACCGTGCGTATATCGATAGTATATGGTCGTGGGCGTGGGTCTGGGGACCGTGCGTATATTGATAGTATATGGTCGTGGACGTGGGTCTGGGGATCGTGCGTGTATCGATAGTATATGGTCGTGGGCGTGGGTCTGGGGATCGTGCCTATATCGATAGTATATGGTCGTGGGCGTGGGTCTGGGGATCGTGCGTGTATCGATAGTATATGGTCGTCAATACATAATGCTTTATTCACTGTAATGACGAGGTTAATTACAAGTATAAAACAAATGTTTTCAAATCTTAAATCTCTCTTACATATAGTCGAATACATGAAACATAGCCTCGGCGCAGACCGAGATCAGGGTAAAAACCAGAGGTAAAAAATCATTAATGATGAAAAAATTCTGGAAAACTGTATCCAGTGTACCTCAGGGATGTTTCATATATTTTACTAACAATGGAAAACTGTATCCAATGTACCTCAGTGATGTTCCATATATTTTACTAACAACATATCTTTGATTGTTTGTAGATTCAAATAATATTTTCCAAACGATAACATCTTCGTACTCGGTTTTACGATATACTGCATGCTACGCATAACGATAACGAATCTGAATTCAATTCGATTATAACATTTAAATCAATATGGAATCCCGTTCATAGATCTCATTCCCGAAACAATTCGAATTTGAATAGTGAAATTGCTTGCGAAACGATCTAAGCCTAGCATAGAACTGACGATCAATCGACCCAATCACCTGATCAAGCACGCACTCACAGTCATGTGATCATCTTTATATGCACCAATAATTCGCGCACACACTTTTGTGCCAAGTATTGTTAAAGCAGCATTACATCGTATGAAATAAAAGATATTTGAAAAATACAATTTTTTCGTATGCTGCTACACATTCTAACATTATACTTTGTATGCTTATGTTCATTTGGTAAACAGTGTTTTTTTGCGATAAAACAAACTCGAAACCGAAAGTAGGACTTTCCGAGTCGATCAGTCACGCACTTGTTTACAACCGGAACGCATCGTCCGCATTTGTTTACATTCGGAATGCATCGTCCCCATTTGTCCCACGTTGTCTTTTTTAATTAAATTACTTGATATGTCGATTCATACCTCTGTTAGTCTTTTAGGGACAAACCTACATCCCCGCGAGGGGTTCGACATTAGAGGAAGATAGATAGATAGATAGATAGATAGATATATAGATAGATAGATAGATAGATAGTAGATAGATAGATAGATAGATAGTAGATAGATAGATAGATAGATAGATAGATAGATAGATAGATATAGATAGATAGATAGATAGATAGATAGATAGATAGATAGATAGATAGATATAGATAGATAGATAGATATAGATAGATAGATAGATATAGATAGATAGATAGATAGATAGATAGATAGATATAGATAGATAGATAGATAGATAGATAGATAGATAGATAGATAGATAGATAGATAGATAGATAGATAGATAGATAGATAGATAGATAGATAGATAGATAGATAGATAGATAGATAGATAGATAGATAGATAGATAGATAGATAGATAGATAGATAGATAGATAGATAGATAGATAGATAGATAGATAGATAGATAGATAGATAGATAGATAGATAGATAGATAGATAGATAGATAGATAGATAGATAGATAGATAGATAGATAGATAGATAGATAGATAGATAGATAGATAGATAGATAGATAGATAGATAGATAGATAGATAGATAGATAGATAGATAGATAGATAGATAGATAGATAGATAGATAGATAGATAGATAGATAGATAGATAGATAGATAGATAGATAGATAGATAGATAGATAGATAGATAGATAGATAGATAGATAGATAGATAGATAGATAGATAGATAGATAGATAGATAGATAGATAGATAGATATAGATAGATAGATAGATAGATAGATAGATAGATAGATAGATAGATAGATAGATAGATAGATAGAGATAGATAGTAGATAGATAGATAGATAGATAGATAGATAGATAGATAGATAGATAGATAGATGATAGATAGATAGATAGATAGATAGATATAGATAGATAGATAGATAGATAGATAGATAGATAGATAGATAGATAGATAGATAGATAGATAGATAGATAGATAGATAGATAGATAGATAAGATAGATAGATATAGATAGATAGATAGATAGATAGAAATAATAGATAGATAGATAGATAGATAGAGATAGATAGATAGAGATAATAATAATAATAGTAGATAGATCGATCGATAGAGATAGATAGATAGATAATAATATATAATAGTAGATAGAGGTCGATAGATAGAGATAGATAGATAGATAGATAGATATATATATAGATAGATAGATAGATAGATAGAGATATAATAAATATATATATAGATAGATAGATCATCGATAGAGATAGATAGATAGATAGAAGATAGATAGATAGATAGATAGATAGATAGATAGATAGATAGAAGATAGATAGATAGAAGATAGATAGATAGAAGATAGATAGATAGTAGATAGATAGATAGATAGATAGATAGATAGATAGATAGATAGATAGATAGATAGATAGATAGATAGATAGATAGATAGATAGATAGATAGATAGATAGATAGATAGAAGATAGATAGTAGATAGATAGATAGATAGATAGATAGATAGATAGATAGATAGATAGATAGATAGATAGATAGATAGATAGATAGATAGATAGTAGATAGATAGATAGATAGATAGATAGATAGATAGATAGATAGATAGATAGATAGATAGATAGATAGATAGATAGATAGATAGATAGAGATAGATAGATAGATAGATAGATAGATAGATAGTCAAATAGATAGATAGATAGATAGATAGATATATAGGATAGATAGATAGGATAGATAGATAGCAAATAGATAGATAGATAGATAGTCAAATAGATAGATAGATAGATAGATATATAGTCAAATAGATAGATATATAGATAGATAGATAGTCAAATAGATAGATAGATAGATAGATATAGATAGATAGATAGATAGATATATAGATAGATAGATAGATAGGATAGATAGATAGAAATAGATAGATAGATAGATAGATAGATAGATAGATAGATAGATAGATAGATAGATAGATAGATAGATAGATAGATAGATAGATAGATAGATAGTAGATAGATAGATAGATAGATAGATAGATAGATAGATAGATAGATAGATAGATAGATAGATAGATAGATAGATAGATAGATAGATAGATAGATAGATAGATAGATAGATAGATAGATAGATAGATAGATAGATAGATAGATAGATAGATAGATAGATAGATAGATAGATAGATAGATAGATAGATAGATAGATAGATAGATAGATAGATAGATAGATAGATAGAGATAGATAGATAGATAGATAGATAGATAGATAGATAGATAGATAGATAGATAGATAGATAGATAGATAGATAGATAGATAGATAGATAGATAGATAGATAGATAGATAGATAGATAGATAGATAGTCTTTCATGTTCAAAATATATACGTTGTTTTCTACATCCTCTGTTGTTTCACGCATGCGCACTGTGCGTGTTTATAGTGTGTGTGTTGATAAACAATTTCGCGTATACGACGGTTTAAATTTATTGGAATGTTATCGTTTCTGAGCGACTATTTCGATTTTTGTAAACACACACACATTAGTATTTACATGTTACCCAAAACATCCTTTATTATGATGTAATGCTGCTTTAAGACATACATTCTGGGCTATACTAACGTAAAGCACATAACTTGGAATTATACTGGCACTATAAAAACTGTGCACTTTTATATTGTGCGTTACTTTTTCGTTGCAAATTTTAGAATTATGGATTTTACTATCATGAATGAAGAAAATAATCCTTTTTATTATTTTCTAAAAGTTTGTACATTTTACCTCTAATGCAAGTGTACAGTTTCTCGTTGGTGTGAGTAATATATCGGATCGACATTCAACCATGCATTCAGCTGGCACTCTAACATTACATCGTCTTGCCGAACATCAGGGTTTCTAGTAACGATAGCACCGGAAGTATTTCCTATCACGGACAATTTCGGTGATCACTCAATGAAATAAAATCCTATCTTACACTGATAAGCCCAAATATCCTCTATACATTCGTGGAAGTTGTTCTTTATGTTGATGGCAAGGAGAAGAACATCCAGGCGGAAATACATGTGATTGAATCCAAAATGGCCGAATTGTTTCTGAAAAATATTTTGTGCTTTGGGGTTAGTAATTTTGCCATTCAAGTTCGTCTGACTTAGCTTCATAATTCTCACGGTTGTATAGGGGATTGTGACGATATCCATGCGGATTTCCCGCCAATCATGGCTAGACTCGTTCCTATGAATATATTACGTTTAGCGCAGCATAGTAACCTGGGTTACATGGCTTATGCTATGTTGGTATTACGTCATCCAACGATAGATACAAACCCTCTATATTACACTCATTCTCACGCAAATAAAACAAGTGCGAAAGTTCAAGTATGAACGTCATTTATTTTACAACGATTGTGAAACAAGCTGTAGCAACTTATTTGAATGACGCAATCATTGTCGCGGATTTAAGCGCATACGTGCTGGAGGAAACTGGAGTACTCCGGAGCAAACGGCACCATCTTACAAACACCCCGGTCCGAGGATCGAACCCTCGATTGCATTTGTGAGACCCGAGCGTGCTAGCGAACCACTGTGCTTATTGAACAGCCGATTGGGGATGTTATCCATCTTAGCCACTGACACATTTTGTAACTCCTACATGCCCTTATTTGACGTGATTTATGTCTCTAACGAGGCCACCAATGAACTATACTCAGTTTGTATGATGCATCCAACTCGCTCACCTGAATCATAGCATGTATGATGATTAATAATTTCGAACATGTCGTTATTTATAATCATACTATTTTCTAATATCCGATTTTCTTCATGTGCCATGCGCATTATATATTTAAGGAATGAATCGCGGGTTAATAGTTTCCATTAGGGGTATAAACTACATTGGGCGTGGCCGAACACATTCACGATAACTTTAAACACGCCCAATGTAGTTCATACCCAGATGGAAACTATTAACTCGCGATTCATTTCTTATATTTATTTACATTAATTATTCCTTTTAATGACACAAACAAAATATAGCACATTTTTCAAATTGGTCCAGATTTGCAACTTACCGTGTGCCGAAACAAGTAAATAGATCATCCTTGGAACAGCGTAAACTGTAAGACACGCCATTTCTCGCGACGAACGCTGCCTAACACTGCGAATGCGCATGTCCGTAACTTTGAGTGTGCGTGCATATCATTAGTTGGAACCAAATAATGTATGCAAACAGGGAAGATACGTTCATCGAATGAAATGTAATAGCGATGTAAATATTAAACATTTTTCTACAATGTCAACAAGTACATGTTTATATCAATGGAATTAACGACTTCCACCAACATGTTCCTTGAAATGGGACTAATTGTATTAATGCATGCTAGTCGTCGTGATTACTTTGATATTAGGGTTACGACATAGTTTGCTACGACAGTCGTATTCCTGCGTATGGGTACACTAGTGTGGTCGGACTAGCCTGGCAACAGGCGTGGATATATTTGGCCTGGTTACTGTGGTCAGTCATATAAATATAGTCTAATACCGAGATCAATAATTGGGCCGTATTGAGTTTCTTATAGTATCAACTGTCATTTTGCCAGAAGTAAATTAGTGGTCAATCGACAGACTGGAACCCAGGCTATTATCGAACTACCGCTTGCAAAATGTTTGCGGTAAAACACAAACTATGGTGTCACCCGTGCCGTGCACATACTTATTTGAAGATGCGTGATTGTTGAAGGAATGCCTATCTGTCTGGAGTTACTCTTTGTTCTCCAGCAATTGGCCATTTAACTTAGCGATCAAAACAAACCGAGATCAACATGCTTGTGTGGCGTATGTAAATAATGGCGCTTGCATACCGATGTGACGATTGCAACCTGATGAACAAATCAAAACAACTGATGCACACGTAATCACGAGGTTATAAAACGTTTCTCCAATCTCAAACATTTCGTCTCAAGGCATGCATTGGTTCAGCTAAGTGTATATCTCAGAATCAACTAATCAAAGACACTTGAACTCGAGTTTGAGATTTGAGAACAGTTTTATAACCTCGAGGCATGATCATTATACATTAACCTAACAATTAACTTTTTAATGAAAATTTTAAATAATAAATTATAGAAATAATTATTACTTATATGGGTTTGACAAACCGAACGAACATCTGACCAGTGTAACTACCAACTCACTAGCATCCACAGTGTCTCTGTTCTATCCTCCATTCCCACCACCACCCACCTTCCTCTCTCCCCCTCTCAAATACATCTTCCCATCCACATTCCATCCTAGCCAAGATATAGCTCCTCCCTATCCCATCGCATTTTGCTATATCACATCCGTCCGACTGTCCGTCCATCTGCGGATACTTGGTGTGTGACCTAATTTTAGTTTGGTGGTTACTATTGTTGGCTTCTCTGTATGTGTGTGGTTGTGTATACGTGTGTGTTTGTGTGTGTCATTCTTAACTCGTATATACTCTTTGTAGCGGACGATTTCATTTTCTTTATTTGTAACGTATGTGGAGCTGTAGAGATGTTACAATCTTTTGTCAAGTCAGTTTATTTAACGTCGCTACTGGTTGCCCATTTGAGCGACAGGCAGTTTACCTAACAACACATTTCCTGAACTGACTTCAGTGGTTAACCATACTTGGTGCACTATCCTCTGTAAGAAACTGCCAACTTTTTCATACAAACGAGAAACGGTCTGAGAGAGGCTCGAACCCGTGACCATCAGTGATGATAGGTTACAGTGGTATACAAGTCAACGACCTAAACCACTCGACCACGGAGGCGGTCTGAGTATACGCTTACAAGTGTGTGTCGTTCTTAACTAGATGACCTCGCCTTAATTTCGTATTATGTACAGCGTTGATTGGTAGCTCGCAACTTTGGACCATCGACAGTACTATTAGACAACATGGTGTTTGATATTAGATTGCAACATGCCAGCTTATTATGTTCTTTGTTGCGGAAGGTTTCATGTTTCTTTATTTATAATATTGTGTTGGGTTATCAATTTGTCAGACACATATGTGTCACAGACGGGCCAGTATTCCAGTGGTTAGCACGCTTAACTGCGAATCCAGGGATCGCAGGTTCGATCCTCCGTCTGACCATAATAATATTAACAGTCTTTCAGGTGGGACTTTATAAACCGAGGTATCGTGTCGGTGCTTTACACCGTGCACGTAAAAGAACCAGAGGAGACTCTGGAATGGGTCTCTTTCTGTATCATGCACTATCCTACAACATCTAAAATGACTAACTAGGAGGCGTCGCTCATATGGGCAACCGTTAGCGACGATAAATAAACGTAAACACACTCAATTTGTCACACGTCTGTGGAGCTGCTATACAGCCTCCAAATACAATGTGTTTATATAATGCATGGTACAACTTGACTTTGTCTTCTGTTTGATTTAATACATGGATACATACTAGCAGCACGTTGATGATTGATACTGGCAAACAATGTCAGATGCCTTCTGTGTGAAATCTAATTACATTAGAAAGAGAACACAAGCACGCGATCTTTGTATTAACATTTAAGCTGACGGCACAACTCCCGAGACTGCAAGCAGAAATGTACTGCAGACATGCCTAAGATTAGCAAGATTGCATAATGCAGTCAGGCACGAATGTGATGCGTCAGGCGATAACATACAACATAAGTGAATGACGTTATTTCTGATATATGACGTCGCAAACGTATGTCGATATATAGTTTTCAGTTCAAGAATTAATGTAAGGGTGAAGCGGATTATCCATATTATACGGCTCATTATACAGGCCTGACATGTCTCCGACATGTCGCCCGGATATTGTCGGCATTATCATTGGCTTGCCGGCTTGCCGGCATTGGTGTCGAACTATCTCTATAGGAATGTACTTATGTAAGTAGTGTATGTTTTAAAACTACATGATACAATGTACCTTAAGGTAGATAGATACATGTTATGTATTAATGAATGGTTTACAAATAAGATACAACTATGGTACACAGCTATGTATGTAAGTCATAAAATAAGATACAATGAGCCTTAAGATTATGTAGTCACAATATACCCTAGGTTACGCAGCCGTGTACCATGTGCGTTATAAGGCAACCGTTGAACCTTCAATGGGCCTTGGTTTAAACAATATGTATTTCAGAAATACACAGCAAATAGTATACAATATAGACAAGACAAGACAATATAGTTCATCATAGTGTTATATAGCAATATGTACATGTGCGTCATAGTATAAGAGGCATAAAACATATCAATATCCGGCCGTAATCCACCAATAACACACTTAATAGGTTTAAACACATCAACACACAATTGTAAGTGTTTAAAATTCAATTTAAAATGAAGTTATTTACAAAATGGATACATAGGATTCCATACAAGTCACAGTATCTGATACAGATGGATACGTAGTCCAGTTGTTAACACGGTGGACAGGGAATCCAGGGATCGCAGGTTGGATCCCCCGTCTGACCCTAATAAGATTAACAGACTTTCAGATAGGACTTTAGACCGATATCTCGTGTCGGGGCTGTACACCGTACACGTAAAAGAATCAGAGGAGACTCTGGAATGTAGCATTGCACTCTCCTCCACAAATCTAAAATGACTAATCTCTTCAGGAGACATCGTTCAGATGGACAACCGGTAGCGAGGGTAGATAAGCGTAAAACACAGTCACAGTATCTATACACATTTGTCCCCCAAGCACCAGGTTACGTGGTGGAACAAGTGATATATGTTGGATGTTGATGTTAAATAATTTAAGTAAAAATAGTACTGCTTAGCATAAACAATAACAAATTAATGCTATACATTGTAAAACGAAGAAATACAATATAATAGAAATAATGGTTGGCTTGAGGACCACGCGAAGAATGGTTGGATTAAGGACCAAGAGAAGAATGGTTGGATTAAGGACCAAGAGAAGAATGGTTAGATTAAGGACCAATAGAAGAATGGTTGGATTAAGGACCAATAGAAGAATGGTTGGATTAAGGACCAATAGAAGAATGGTTGGATTAAGGACCAAGAGAAGAATGGTTAGATTAAGGACCAAGAGAAGAATGGTTGGATTAAGGACCAAGAGAAGAATGGTTGGATTAAGGACGAAGCGAAGAATGGTTGGCTTAAGGACCAAGCGAAGACTGGTTGGATTAAGGGCCAAGAGAAGAATGGTTGGCTTGAGGACCAAGCGAAGAATGGTTGGCTTGAGGTCCACGAGAAGAATGGTTGGATTAAGGACCAAGAGCAGAATGGTTGGCCTGAGGACCACGAGAAGAATGGTTGGCTTAAGGACCAAGCGAAGACTGGTTGGATTAAGGGCCAAGAGAAGAATGGTTGGCTTGAGGACCAAGCGAAGAATGGTTGGCTTGAGGTCCACGAGAAGAATGGTTGGATTAAGGACCAAGAGCAGAATGGTTGGCCTGAGGACCACGAGAAGAATGGTTGGCTTAAGGACCAAGCGAAGACTGGTTGGATTAAGGGCCAAGAGAAGAATGGTTGGCTTGAGGACCAAGCGAAGAATGGTTGGCTTGAGGTCCACGAGAAGAATGGTTGGATTAAGGACCAAGAGCAGAATGGTTGGCCTGAGGACCACGAGAAGAATGGTTGGCTTACGGACCAAGCGAAGAATGGTTGGATTAAGGGCCAAGAGAAGAATGGATGGCTTGAGGACCAAGCGAAGAATGGTTGGCTTGAGGACCACGAGAAGAATGGTTGGATTAAGGACCAACAGAAGAATGGTTGGATTAAGGACCAAGAGAAGAATGGTTGGCTTGAGGACCACGAGAAGAATGGTTGGATTAAGGACCAAGAGAAGAATGGTTGGCTTGAGGACCACGAGAAGAATGGTTGGATTAAGGACCAAGAGAAGAATGGTTGGCTTGAGGACCACGAGAAGAATGGTTGGATTAAGGACCAAGAGAAGAATGGTTGGCTTGAGGACCACGAGAAGAATGGTTGGATTAAGGACCAAGAGAAGAATGGTTGGCTTGAGGACCACGAGAAGAATGGTTGGATTAAGGACCAAGAGAAGAATGGTTGGCTTGAGGACCACGAGAAGAATGGTTGGATTAAGGACCAAGAGAAGAATGGTTGGCTTGAGGACCACGAGAAGAATGGTTGGATTAAGGACCAAGAGAAGAATGTTGGCTTGAGGACCACGAGAAGAATGGTTGGATTAGGACCAAGAGAAGAATGGTTGGCTTGAGGACCAAGAGAAGAATGGTTGGCTTGAGGACCACGAGAAGAATGGTTGGATTAAGGACCAAGAGAAGAATGGTTGGATTGAGGACCACGAGAAGAATGGTTGGATTAAGGACCAAGAGAAGAATGGTTGGCTTGAGGACCACGAGAAGAATGGTTGGATTAAGGATCAAGAGAAGAATGTTTGGCTTGAGGACCACGAGAAGAATGGTTTGATTAAGGACCAAGAGAAGAATGGTTGGATTAAGGACCAATAAAAGAATGGTTGGCTTGAGGACCAAGAGAAGAATGGTTGGCTTGAGGACCACGAGAAGAATGGTTGGATTAAGGACCAAGAGAAGAATGGTTGGCTTGAGGACCACGAGAAGAATGGTTGGATTAAGGACCAAGAGAAGAATGGTTGGCTTGAGGACCACGAGAAGAATGGTTGGATTAAGGACCAAGAGATGAATGGTTGGCTTGAGGACCACGAGAATAATGGTTTGATTAAGGACCAAGAGAAGAATGGTTGGCTTGAGGACCACGAGAAGAATGGTTTGATTAAGGACCAAGAGAAGAATGATTGGATTAAGGACCAAGCGAAGAATGGTTGGCTTGAGGACCACGAGAAGAATGGTTGGATTAAGGACTAAGAGAAGAATGGTTGGATTAAGGACCAAGCGAAGAATGGTTGGATTAATGACCAAGAGAAGAATGGTTGGCTTGAGGACCAAGCGAAGAATGGTTTGATTGAGGACCAAGAGAAAAATGGTTGGATTAAGGACCACGAGAAAAACAAAGAGCGGTTGACAATGGAAGACAATAAGCAGCAGGTGATATATTTAATAATGAGAATAAATCTCATAATTACTAGATCATACGCTCGCACCTCCCAGTCACTGTGCATGCATGCTCACGAGATGCTTATGACAAGGGGTAATGAAACTCCATGGAAACGTTTTGATCGAAGAATATATGTTTGAATATCCCTGAAATCCGTATCGTGCGTCTAGAAGATCATGATTGCCATTCAGTACGAAGGAAGTGGTCACGTGTTCGTAACATTTCAACACAGTGCCAACCAACTCATAATCTTAAAGCCCCAACATGTGTTTACTATGTGCAGCACACCAACATACTGTAAGGAGATGATTTGATATTGTGATTATTGTCTTATATTTTCAATAATAACGGTAAAAAGTAAAATTTGGAAAATACGGCCACACAACGACCGTGATTTTGTGAAATTACTATTTGTAATTACCTCCCTTCATCGATAGTTTTTTAAACAAACTCACCAATAGCTCTGTCAATGGTAGGTCACTAAAGTTAAAACTAGGATACATTTGTATAGGATTCATAATATTATATTTCCAACTGAAGAAAAACCGCGTATGAGACTTTAAGGTAGAACTATAGCTGTGCATTTGTAAGTTCGTTTCGGGGGTTTAACGTCACACCATCAGCTAGGTGGAGGAAGACCACGGGAGCCCATGCTAGCACTAGTTCAGGCAGGTATACTGATACACACTGATAGAACCGCCCACATTCTGCAAGCTATCTGGGTAACTTCCTCACTGCAAGGATTGGAGACCCCATGTGGAGTTCGAACATAGGACTTTCGACGGTTCTATCAGTGTGCCCGTCCGTGCCTGACATACTGCTAGTGTAGCACAATGGGCTTATATGTTGATTATGTTAATTAATTACCTCCATAATTAGCATGATACATATTCATGAGTATTGCTCCATTCATGGACTCCCGTGGTCTTCTTCCACCAATAATAGATGGAAAGACGTTGCTATGGTTCCCTTTGTAAACCATCCATTGGGTATATAGGCGACATAACATTGAACTTGCTAACTTCTCTAATTCTAGTTTGCCTTATGTGTCCTGAAGGCTGCCAACTCACGGTCAAATCTCTCATGTGACAACATACATTTTCGTCAAGTCTGGACATAATGAGACAGTTTGTACAGCTACAACCCTTCAACCCTCGCCGGAATGGTTTAGTCACTCCAGACGCTGTTGCTGCTTTGAAGTGTAGTTTCTGTCTATTCCGGTTCAAAAGTGTATGGCAACAGGCGTGACTGACTCATTGGAATATTCTCAGCTTCCAGTGCACACCAATGAACAGTTTTTGTTTGAATTAACTCGCGATTTTTAATGTAATGTCACTGAACCTGTCGGGCAATATATATATTATGTGTGTGTGTGTGTGTCTTTTAAGTTTATTTATCGTCTCTACCGGTTTCCCATATGAGCGACGCCCCCTGAAGAGATGAGATAAGCCAGTTTAGCTTGTGGAGCAATGATACAGACATATACCCATTCCAGAGTTTCCTTTGGTTCTTTTACGTGCACGGACTGTTAGTATTATTATGGTCGGACCAGGGACTGCTGGTTGCAATCTTTGGATTCGCAGTCCAACGTGTTGACCACTGGACTACTGCCCCGTCGGTAAATGTATATTGCAGTGTATTGCCTTATATGCACACAATTGGTATAACAACACACAACCGGTAACTAATATCGTGATCTTGATGTACAAGTTCCGGTTTTTGGTTTAAAGTTATTATGAAAGTATTTCTGAATGTTTAATTGATTGCATGGCATGAACACGCTCTTGGTGTTTTATTTTTAAATTACACGACCAGAGATACTAATGCAACACGATACGATGTAACTTTTCATTGACACATATGCTGTGTAGTAACAAGCTGCCATAAGTTACACCGCCATAGTGTGTTAAAGTAACAAGATGCCATAAGTTACACCGCCAGAGTGTGTTAAAGTAACAAGATGCAATGTACAGTCAAACCTGTCTTATCGCAGAAAGTGGCTGCTTAACCAGGTGGCTGCTTAATAGAGGTCAAATGTTTAATAAAACAACATATTGGGAATATGGCTGCTTAATACATGTCGACTGGTTAATAGAGGTGACCACCAGGTTTGATTGTAATTTAAGTTATGCTATGTAGCAACACAATATGTTACGGTTTGCACACATATACACAATGCAGAAACCCATTGCACACATATACACAATGCAGAAACCCATTGCACACATATACACAATGCAAAAACCCATTGCACACATATACACAATGCAGAAACCCATTGCACACATATACACAATGCAGAAAGCCATTGCACACATAAACACAATGCAAAAACCCATTGCACACATATACACAATGCAGAAAGCCATTGCACACATAAACACAATGCAGAAACCCAGTGCACACATATACACAATGCAGAAAGCCATTGCACACATAAACACAATGCAGAAAGCCATTGCACACATAAACACAATGCAGAAACCCATTGCACACATATACACAATGCAGAAACCCATTGCACACATATACACAATGCAGAAAGCCATTGCACACATAAACACAATGCAGAAACCCATTGCACACATAAACACAATGCAGAAACCCATTGCACACATATACACAATGCAGAAACCCATTGCACACATATACACAATGCAGAAAGCCATTGCACACATAAACACAATGCAGAAACCCATTGCACACATATACACAATGCAGAAACCCATTGCACACATATACACAATGCAGAAACCCATTGCACACATATACACAATGCAGAAACCCATTGCACACATATACACAATGCAGAAACCCATTGCACACATATACACAATGCAGAAACCCATTGCACACATATACACAATGCAAGAACCCATTGCACACATATACACAATGCAGAAACCCATTGCACACATATACACAATGCAGAAACCCATTGCACACATATACACAATGCAGAAACCCATTGCACACATATACACAATGCAAGAACCCATTGCACACATATACACAATGCAGAAACCCATTGCACACATATACACAATGCAGAAACCCATTGCACACATATACACAATGCAGAAAGCCATTGCACACATAAACACAATGCAGAAAGCCATTGCACACATATACACAATGCAGAAACCCATTGTACACATATACACAATGCAGAAAGCCATTGCACACATATTTACCAACCATGCAGAAATCCATTGGACACATATACACAATGCAGAAACCCATTACACACATATACACAATGCAGAAACCCATTGCACACATATACACAATGCAGAAAGCCATTGCACACATAAACACAATGCAGAAACCCATTGCACACATATACACAATGCAGAAACCCATTGCACACATATACACAATGCAGAAACCCATTGCACACATATACACAATGCAGAAACCCATTGCACACATATACACAATGCAAGAACCCATTGCACACATATACACAATGCAGAAACCCATTGCACACATATACACAATGCAGAAACCCATTGCACACATATACACAATGCAGAAAGCCATTGCACACATAAACACAATGCAGAAAGCCATTGCACACATATACACAATGCAGAAACCCATTGTACACATATACACAATGCAGAAAGCCATTGCACACATATTTACCAACCATGCAGAAATCCATTGGACACATATACACAATGCAGAAACCCATTACACACATATACACAATGCATAAACCCATTGCACACATATACACAATGCAGAAAGCCATTGCACACATAAACACAACGCAGAAACCCATTGCACACATATACACAATGCAGAAACCCATTGCACACATATACACAATGCAGAAACCCATTGCACACATATACACAATGCAGAAACCCATTGCACACATATACACAATGCAGAAACCCATTGCACACATATACACAATGCAGAAACCCATTGCACACATATACACAATGCAGAAACCCATTGCACACATATACACAATACAGAAACCCATTGCACACATAAACACAATGCAGAAACCCATTGCACACATATACACAATGCAGAAAGCCATTGCACACATAAACACAATGCAGAAAGCCATTGCACACATATACACAATGCAGAAACCCATTGTACACATATACACAATGCAGAAAGCCATTGCACACATATATACCAACCATGCAGAAATCCATTGCACACATATGCACAATGCAGAAACCCATTACACACATATACACAATGCAGCAACCCATTGTACACATATACACTATGCAGAAACCCATTGCACACATATACACAATGCAGCAACCCATTGTACACATATACACTATGCAGAAACCCATTGCACACATATACACAATGCAGAAACCCATTGAACACATATACACAATGCAGAAATCCATTGCACACATATATACACAATGCAGAAATCCATTGTACACATATACACAATGCAGAAACCCATTGCACACATATACACAATGCAGAAACCCATTGCACACATATACACAATGCAGAAACCCATTGCACACATATACACAATGCAGAAATCCATTGCACACATATACACAATGCAGAAACCCATTGCAGACGCCGTGGATAAGCAGACATTGCGTTAAAACATAGGACAATATGAATATACCAATGTTACCAATGTACCATATCCGTAGCCTAAATTATAAATGGTTAAGGCGTCCACTTACTTGGCGGATGGTCGAAGGTCCGAATCTCGTCAGAGGTTCGTTCTGATATGACCAGTTGGTGAGCCGCCAGCTAGTTATATAATGGTTACCGATTGCCTACCAGCCTGGCGCCTGGCCTATGATGCTAGGAATCGGGAAGTACTGATGTCCATAAGAGGTGTCTCATAAGTCAGAAATGGCTGGTCTGTTTTCAGGGGTGACACTATAATAAACAAACACTTTATTTTAAAATCAATACAAATTTAGTTTTAGCTCGATTGTGAAACAGGTTCTTACAACTTATATTAAACATTCGAGACCTCATTCCTGATGGAATACATCGTCACGAGGGAGAGAGAAAAGGCACCGTGAAATTTAAATGCCTTGCCTAAAGATACAATCGTAACGGTTCCGGGCATTTCGCACCTGAAGGGAACGCTATCACGACTTCCACAGAATACGTAGATATGGTAGAAAGAAATGCCTTGCATAAGGGCACACTCGTAACGGCTCCAGCCGGGCGCGAACTCCGGGCCTTTCGCATCCTAAAGCGAACACACTACCATTGCGCCATCATGACTTCCACTTTTTTAATAGCATCACACAAACACGTACTGCTACTGTCATTGAAAAATCGAAGTCAGTAACAATATTTCACATGGAGTCATCGGTGTGTGCCGATGTTTATTATACAATGTGCATGTTACTTTATATAGTTTATATGTTAAACTATCTTTGTGTTTCTTATCAGGTACTTGCTAACACAATTGACACACATTGTGTCGTGGCTGACACACATTGTAGCGTCGCTGACACTCCATATGTCCGATTAATGTGTTACCTCTCACCAATGCAACCCGGGTTCGCTCCTCGGACCGGGAAGTATGTGAGATGGTACTGTGGTCACCATATCTGACGGGTGTGTATTCTCCGCGTACTTCGGCCTACACGAATGACCACATATTAAGCTTTCCTCTGCGCCAACAACGACGATGGTAAATAAGCGCAATCATCATCCAAGAGGGTGATTAACATAGGTTGTTAAAGGCTGTTTAGTTTATACACATTTATTTTAGCTCGATTGCGAAACATGTTCCTTCGACTTCTAATCCCTCTCGAGACCTCATACGCCACGAGGGAGAGAGACCTCATTTCTGACGGAATACATCGCCACGACGGAGATATACTTCTAATCACTCTCGAGACCTCATACACCACGAGGGAGAGAGACCTCATTTCTGACGTAATACATCGCCACGACGGAGAGATACTTCTAATCACTCTCGAGACCTCATTCCTGATGGAATCCATCGCCACGAGAGAGAGAGAGAGAGAGAGAGAGAGAGAGAGAAGAGGCAATGTGGACTTTAAATGCCTTGCCTAATGACACACTCGTAACGGCTACAGCTAGGGTCGAACTCGCTACCACTGCGCTATCACAAAGGCTATTTCGCAATCGTTATATAATATACAACGTTGATAAACATTAGCACAGTACAATTGTTGAGCAAGTACATGTGCATCGGAATTATCACTTCTGTCAATGCATTCCTGCCAGTCGCAATCAATTATTGACACTAGTGATCCGGATATAAATAAAGACACACGTTATGGTGACGATAATGACACAGCAATGCATTATGTAACAACTTGCATGACAACTATAATTATATGCCCACGTGATCAATACCAAAACATGCCCAGACAAATCCTACGTCTGGCAACCGTAGCCTTCTCGCCGATACTAGGCAATTCTCGTCTGCCTCCGAGGCCAAGACGCAATACCAGTCAAATATTCACCCAACGCACAACGCACAATATATTGACGAACACTGTAATAGTTTCATATTATGAATGTTTATAATTACAATGAGTCATTTTAGTGGTGACTCTGTTCATACCACATGTACACTGTATGTTCATACCACATGTACACTGTATGTTCATACCACATGTACACTGTATGTTCATACCACATGTACACTGTATGTTCATACCACATGTACACTGTATGTTCATACCACATGTACACTGTATGTTCATACCACATGTACACTGTATGTTCATACCACATGTGCACTGTATGTTCATACCACATGTGCACTGTATGTTCATACCACATGTACACTGTATGTTCATACCACATGTACACTGTATGTTCATACCACATGTACACTGTATGTTCATACCGCATGTACACTGTATGTTCATTCATTCATACTTACCGCTTCCACACTCATGCCTCTCCCAGACTCTCTCCCACCCATGCATGCCTCTCCCCGACTCTCCCCCACCCATGCATGCTTCTTCCCGAATCTACCCACACCCTTTGCCTGCCTCTCCCCAACTCTCTCCCACCCATGAAACTCACTCATCCTTCGATACAAACTTCACTGCGACATTTCCATCCCACCCATGCACACCCATATACACCCATACACACCCATCCACATACATACACCATATAGCGCAATATATACATATCCCTACTTTCCCCCACCCATTCATTCCACTTCCATCCACTCGTCCCGACCTATAAATATCTCTTCCCCACACGTAGTTTATTTGAAACAATGATATAACATATACAGTGTACATACACTTTACATACATGTATGAAGGAGGATTCGCTACAGCTTATAGAGGTCTTCTCCCATTCTTCCCACGCCTACACGACTATGTCGCTACTCCTCCTCGCACACACGTCAATTCTCCAACACCCCATCCATCATGACATTCTACGCTCCAGCTCTTGTAGAACTGCACATAAAGTCGGCATTGTCTTCACAGATGCTAGTAGCATTAAGTGTGTCAAGACATCTAGTAGTAGTTGTTCAATTTATTTATCCTCGCCTCCGTTCGAAATGATTAGTTGTACGTGCCTTACACCGTCGATTATTCGTGTTGATATGTAAATGTTGTTGGAGGTCGTCTTGTAGAGTAGTGTTCTTATTGTGTCCGACGATGGTGCGATAACAGATGACATCGTGAAGCAGCTTCATCTTCCTTTCAGGGTGACAAATCCTGAGGTGCTCGTCGTTCCTTTCCTAAACGATCCCTTTTAGGGCAGCCCTCCTCACTGTTGGTCATCCCACAGCAGCATTTAAACGGATCTGACAGTTAGACATCTGGCCGTCTTGATCGCTCCAGTCTGTCCATACCCCCAACACCTCCCATAGTGGTCAGCGATGGTGAAGCGTGTGTTCCTTGTTCGACGGCCAGTATCCTACGCTGCTGCTACTGCTGCGAGATGTGACCCGACCGCGACGTACACGCCGTGAGGAAGAAATCTTAAACATTAACACCGTATTTACATCTCAAGATCACCGAATTATCAAATAATACGCTTAAATAATATGACTGCAATTGATTACTATACCGAACATGGAATTATTTAAATCTGACTTACTGTGTTTATTGAAGCACGTAATTCTTTCAAAACTCAATTACCAATTCTGCAGCTGTTAAACGAGTGATCTTCTTTATCAAGCTCTGAATATTAATTCTATAATAAATCCGCCTCATTATAACACTGCAGATGTGAAGAAATTGTATAAACGCAATTTTGTTGATTTTTGTATTCACTACAAAATTTGCTTTACTACGATTTTAAGATTTACCATGTCTTTGAGACTTTGGGTGTACCTTGCCCGTATGTACGTGTGTACGGGAGTGTAAGGTGTCCGTATGTACTAGTGTACGGGAGTGTATTGTGTCCGTATGTACTAGTGTACGGGAGTGTATTGTGTCCGTATGTACGGGAGTGTAAGGTATCCGTATGTACGTATGTACGGGAGTGTAAGGTGTCCGTATGTACTAGTGTACGGGAGTGTAAGGTGTCCGTATATACTAGTGTACGGGAGTATATTGTGTCCGTATGTACGGGAGTGTAAGGTATCCGTATGTACGTGTGTACGGGAGTGTAAGGTGTCCGTATGTACTAGTGTACGGGAGTGTAAGGTGTCCGTATGTACTAGTGTACGGGAGTGTAAGGTATCCGTATGTACGAGTGTAGGGGAGTGTATGGTATCCGTATGTACGGGTGTAGGGAAGTGTATGGTGCCCGTATGTACGAGTGTAGGGGAGTGTATGGTGTCCGTATGTAGGAGTGTAGGGGAGTGTACTGTGTCCGTATGTACGAGTGTAGGGGAGTGTACTGTGTCCGTATGTACGAGTGTAGGGGAGTGTATGGTGTCCGTATATACCAGTGTAGAGGAGTGTATGGTATCCGTGTGTACGAGTGTAAGGGAGTGTAAGGTGTCCGTATGTACGAGTGTAGGGGAGTGTATGGTATCCGTATGTACGAGTGTAGGGGAGTGTAAGGTGTCCGTATGTACGAGTGTAGGGGAGTGTACTGTGTCCGTATGTACGGGTGTAGGGGAGTATAAGGTGTCCGTATGTACGAGTGTAGGGGAGTGTATGGTGTCCGTATGTACGAGTGTAGGGGAGTGTATGGTGTCCGTATGTACCAGTGTAGGGAGGTGTAAGGTGTCCGTATGTACGAGTGTAGGGGAGTGTATGGTGTCCGTATGTACGAGTGTAGGGGAGTGTAAGGTGTCCGTATGTACTAGTGTACGGGAGTGTATTGTGTCCGTATGTACTAGTGTACGGGAGTGTATTGTGTCCGTATGTACGGGAGTGTAAGGTATCCGTATGTACGTATGTACGGGAGTGTAATGTGTCCGTATGTACTAGTGTACGGGAATGTAAGGTGTCCGTATATACTAGTGTACGGGAGTGTATTGTGTCCGTATGTACTAGTGTACGGGAGTATATTGTGTCCGTATGTACGGGAGTGTAAGGTATCCGTATGTACGTGTGTACGGGAGTGTAAGGTGTCCGTATGTACTAGTGTACGGGAGTGTAAGGTGTCCGTATGTACGTATGTACGGGTGTGTATTGTGTCCGTATGTACGGGAGTGTGCATTGCCCGTATGTACGTGTGTACGGGAGTGTAAGGTATCCGTATGTACGAGTGTAAGGTATACATATGTACGAGTGTAAGGTGTCAGTATGTACGAGTGTACGGTGGCCGTATATACGAGTGTACGGTGTCCGTATGTACGAGTGTAGGTGAGTGTAAGGTGTCCGTATGTACGGTGTCCATATGTTGGAGTGTATGTGAGTGTTAGGTTTCCGTATCTACGAGTGTACGGTGTCCGTATGTACGAGTGTAGGGGAGTGTAAGGTGTCCGTATGTACGAGTGTAGGGGAGTGTATTGTGTCCGTATGTACTAGTGTACGGGAGTATATTGTGTCCGTATGTACGGGAGTGTAAGGTATCCGTATGTACGTGTGTACGGGAGTGTAAGGTGTCCGTATGTACTAGTGTACGGGAGTGTAAGGTGTCCGTATGTACGTATGTACGGGTGTGTATTGTGTCCGTATGTACGGGAGTGTGCATTGCCCGTATGTACGTGTGTACGGGAGTGTAAGGTATCCGTATGTACGAGTGTAAGGTATCCATATGTACGAGTGTAAGGTGTCAGTATGTACGAGTGTAGGTGAGTGTAAGGTGTCCGTATGTACGGTGTCCATATGCTGGAGTGTATGTGAGTGTTAGGTTTCCGTATCTACGAGTGTACGGTGTCCGTATGTACGAGTGTAGGGGAGTGTAAGGTGTCCGTATGTACGAGTGTAGGGGAGTGTATGGTATCCGTATGTACGAGTGTAGGGGAGTGTAAGGTGTCCGTATGTACGAGTGTAGGGGAGTGTATGGTGTCCGTATGTACACGTGTAGGGGAGTGTATGGTGTCCGTATGTACCAGTGTAGGGGAGTGTACGGTATCCGTATGTACGAGTGTAGGGGAGTGTAAGGTGTCCGTATGTACGAGTGTAGGGGAGTCTATGGTATCCGTATGTACCAGTGTAGGGGAGTGTAAGGTGTCCGTATATACGAGTGTAGGGGAGTGTATGGTGTCCGTATGTACCAGTGTAGGGGAGTGTAAGGTGTCCGTATATACGAGTGTAGGGGAGTGTATGGTGTCCGTATGTACGAGTGTAGGGGAGTGTATGGTATCCGTATGTACGAGTGTAGGGGAGTGTATGGTGTCCGTATGTACCAGTGTAGGGGAGTGTATGGTATCCGTATGTACGAGTGTAGGGGAGTGTATGGTATCCATGTGTACCAGTATACGCTGTCCATATGTACGAGTGTATGGGGGTGTAAGGTGTCCGTATGTATCATTATACGCTGTCCGTATGTACGAGTGTAGGGGAGTGTAAGGTGTCAGTATGTACGAGTGTAGGGGAGTGTAAGGTGTCCGTATGTACGAGTGTAGGGGAGTGTACTGTGTCCGTATGTACGGGTGTAGGGGAGTGTATGGTATCCGTATGTACGAGTGTAGGGGAGTGTATGGTGTCCGTATGTACGAGTGTAGGGGAGTGTATGGTGTCCGTGTGTACGAGTGTAGGGGAGTGTATGGTATCCGTATGTACGAGTGTAGGGGAGTGTATGGTATCCGTATGTACGAGTGTAGGGGAGTGTATGGTATCCGTATGTACGAGTGTAGGGGAGTGTATGGTGTCCGTATGTAGGAGTGTAGGGGAGTGTACTGTGTCCGTATGTACGAGTGTAGGGGAATGTATGGTATCCGTATGTACGAGTGTAGGGGAGTGTATGGTGTCCGTATGTACCAATGTAGGGGAGTGTAAGGTGTCCGTATATACGAGTGTAGGGGAGTGTATGGTGTCCGTATATACGAGTGTAGGGGAGTGTATGGTGTCCGTATGTACGAGTGTAGGGGAGTGTATGGTGTCCGTATGTACCAGTGTAGGGGAGTGTATGGTGTCCGTATGTAGGAGTGTAGGGGAGTGTACTGTGTCCGTATGTAGGAGTGTAGGGGAGTGTATGGTGTCCGTATGTACCAGTGTAGGGGAGTGTATGGTATCCGTGTGTACGAGTGTAGGGGAGTGTAAGGTGTCCGTATGTACGAGTGTAGGGGAGTGTATGGTATCCGTATGTACGAGTGTAGGGGAGTGTAAGGTGTCCGTATGTACGAGTGTAGGGGAGTGTACTGTGTCCGTATGTACGGGTGTAGGGGAGTGTAAGGTGTCCGTATGTACGAGTGTAGGGGAGTGTATGGTATCCGTATGTACGAGTGTAGGGGAGTGTAAGGTGTCCGTATGTACGAGTGTAGGGGAGTGTACTGTGTCCGTATGTAGGAGTGTAGGGGAGTGTACTGTGTCCGTATGTACGAGTGTAGGGGAGTGTAAGGTGTCCGTATGTAGGAGTATAGGGGAGTGTACTGTGTCCGTATGTACGAGTGTAGCGGAGTGTAAGGTGTCCATATGTACGAGTGTAGGGGAGTGTATGGTATCCGTGTGTACGAGTGTAGGGGAGTGTAAGGTGTCCGTATGTACGAGTGTAGGGGAGTGTATGGTATCCGTATATACGAGTGTAGGGGAGTGTAAGGTGTCCGTATGTAGGAGTGTAGGGGAGTGTACTGTGTCCGTATGTAGGAGTGTAGGGGAGTGTACTGTGTCCGTATGTATGAGTGTAGGGGAGTGTACTGTGTCCGTATGTACGAGTGTAGGGGAGTGTAAGGTGTCCGTATGTAGGAGTGTAGGGGAGTGTACTGTGTCCGTATGTACGGGTGTAGGGGAGTGTACTGTGTCCGTATGTACGAGTGTAGGGGAGTGTAGGGTGTCCGTATGTACGAGTGTAGGGGAGTGTAAGGTGTCCGTATGTAGGAGTGTAGGGGAGTGTAAGGTGTCCGTATGTAGGAGTGTAGGGGAGTGTACTGTGTCCGTATGTACGGGTGTACAGAACGATATACCATGTGTTACATATATGGACTGTGTATATATATTCTATGCGGTACGGTCCCCGGAGGGACACATCCATGATCGCAGTATCTCACACCCTAGATGGTGTGCGTGCACAGACCACTATGTACACGGTTTGGGATCTAGTTCAGATGATAGATATATAAATATTTAAGCAACTTATATGCCAGAAATTCTGTAACGATTTGCATGTAACTTTTAACTGTAATTGTGTAGCTTTTAGCGAACACCAGTTTTTAGCATACTGTTTTACTTTTAGTGAACCCCAGTTTTTAGCATAATGTTTTACTTTTAGTGAATCCCAGTTTTTAGCATAATGTTTTTCTTTTAGCGATTCCCAGTTTTTAGCATAATGTTTTTCTTTAGCGATTCCCAGTTTTTAGCATAATGTTTTTCTTTTAGCGATTCCCAGTTTTTAGCATAATGTTTTACTTTTCGTGAACCCCAGTTTTTAGCATGTTTTACTTTTAGTGAACCCACGTTTTTAGCATAATATTTTACTTTTAGTGATCCCCAGTTCTTAGCAGAATGTTTTACTTTTAGTGAACCCCAGTTCTTAGCAGAATGTTTTACTTTTAGTGAACCCCAGTTTTTAGCATAATGTTTTTCTTTTAGCGATTCCCAGTTTTTAGCATAATGTTTTACTTTTAGTGAACCCCAGTTTTTAGCATATTGTTTTACTTTTAGTGAACCCACGTTTTTAGCATCATGTTTTACTTTTAGTGAACCCCAGTTTATAGCATAATGTTTTACTTTTAGTGAACCCACGTTTTTAGCATCATGTTTTACTTTTAGTGAATCCCAGTTTTTAGCATAATGTTTTACTTTTAGTGAACCCCAGTTTTTAGCATAATATTTTACTTTTAGTGAACCCCAGTTTTTAGCATATTGTTTTACTTTTAGTGAACCCACGTTTTTAGCATAATGTTTTACTTTTAGTGAACCCCAGTTTTTATCATAATATTTTACTTTTAGCGATTCCCAGTTTTTAGCATAATATTTTACTTTTAGTGAACCCACGTTATTAGCATAATGTTTTACTTTTAGTGAACACTTAATATCGGATAAGTGTAACTCTTCACGTCAGATGTGTTAGTTTTTATCACCAGTCGTAACTTTTAGTGAACAATTAATGTCGGTCAGATGTTGAGCTGTTAGAATCGGTTGTAACTTTTATTAGATTTGCATTCGTTCGGATTTCCACTAAACGCAGTGCACGCTTCTCGCATGCTCTCGCTTCTAACACATGCCACCCAGGTTCGATCCTTGGACCAGGAAGTATGTGAGATGGCATTGTAGTCGTCGCCAAATCGGACAGGTGGGTTTTCTCCGGGTACTCAGTTTCGTCCGACATGAATGATCACACATACGCTTTCATCCGCGTCAGCGAGAGTGGATAATATAAGTTGTTATAGCTTGTTTGTCAATTGTGTAAACTAATGTTGTCTATACTATAGATGTGTAACTTACAGCTTGTATATAATTACGGAATAGTGTGGCGTCTGTAGCTTTAAGAGTTCCCGCACTCCTCGGTGCAAAAACTAGGATTAACAACATGAAGCAGATTAAATTCATCATGTTGTTTTCCTTGCTCTGAATATTCTATTTGAGGAATCAATTAATGTTACAAGAGATTGTCTATTGGTCGGTGCTAGACAGATTCTAAGAACGTATAGATATCAAATCCGCGACGAAAATCAATTGTATTATGACTCTCAATTTTGTTATAATTTGATTGTGCATTGCTTGGAATTCAGTGGCAAGTTATTTAGAGCTCAATCAATGTTCCGGAAATATTTAAGATTTGAATGTAGTGTTTCGTTGGTGTGCGCGAGATAGAAATAACTGATAACCATCATGTCTAACATACCACTTGCGATGCGCACGAGATGCACATACGTCACATTGATTCCGCGACGCCGCGGTGAATCACGCGGGTGCCTTTCAAATAGCATTGCTAGAACTTCACTTTCCCTCTATTCGTTTTTATTATTGAATTGATATATTATTGTCTAAACTAATTTGTCTAGTAGAATTATGTTGTAATATTGCATGTCAAGAAATGAACAATAGAACAGGATGCTTTATTTAGACGTATGCAAGAACTGGCAGCACACAATGTGCACACTTTCATTTTCATCAAGACCAAATAACAGCCCTTTTTAGGGATACCTTCTCTTGTGTGTCCATACATGATATGGCTGTTGTACGTCCATGGTCCCATTGAGCAGCAGGGCAGTATTCCGCGTCATTTGGCGATCGCCTCCGTTGTCGAGTGGTTACGGTCGCTGACTTGTATACCACTGTAACCTACCATCATTGATGGTCACGGGTTTCTTTATATGAAACAGTTGGCAGTTTCTTGCGGAGGTTGGTGCACCAAGTACTGGTTAACCGATGGAGTCTGCTGCCCAGGAAATATGTTGTTAGGTATCCTGTGGCTGATACTGGCAACCGGTAGCGACGTTAATTAAACTTAAATAAAAACAATCTTCCCTTGGCACAAACTCTCTATTCTGAGAGACAAATGTATCCATTTGGCCTCATGTATTTAAGTATTGAATTCGTGCGTGGTACAATCCAATATGGGTCGCTAACTTGCCGTGCATTCGGGCAAGCAGGCCGTCATTAACTCGAACACTACAAGTCAAATCCAGTTTGTGTTTGTCTTGACGTGTATGTAGGTAAGTAAGTAAATGATTTATTATTGTGACATGTGCATAATAACAAAAGCATATTAACAACACCAATTAGCATGCAGCACCCGGCCCAATGTGCCTATATGTCACCAATACAATTATGCCATATTATGACATGAATTAATTAAATTACAAAGCGAGTACAGCAACATTCCATAAGAATAGAGATTTACATTTAAAGTAGAATCTTATCATTTTATTTATCTGGTTCTGTTACATGCACGGTGTAAAGCACCGACACAAGATCTCGGTTTAACGTCCCATCTGAAATACTGTTAATTTCATTAGTGTCAGATGGGGGGTCGAACCTGCGATCCTTGGGTTAGCAGTCCAACGTGTTTACCACTGTACTACAGATCTGTCTGTTATGTACAGTTGCCACATACCATACAGCAGTAGTGAACGTGTGGAATATATTTATCTTCCTTTAATGTCGAACCCCTCGCGGGGACGTAGACATATATAGGCGTTATATAAAATAGTTTACGATTGGTGGATAGATAGCACTAATCCGAGACAATCAGTGTAGTGCACTTTTTGATGAAACTGTTTATGATTATGTTTGCCCTGTGATAAAGTGTTATTGGTGGTGACACCTAGTAGTGGTTCAGCAGAACTGGGTTTCCGAGTCAACAACTTCGTGACTGAGATTGTAGGCAATTTGAGTGTTATCATATTAAAGTGATGTATGCGGATGAAAGGAACAATTTATTTACTGTTTATGTTCACATGTTCTAACTGACTATTCATAGTATATATATTGAGGCCCTGACAGATTAATTTTATAACATAACATTAAGGGGGTTTATATAATACCATATTGATCTTAACAATTAATTGATTATCTTGGCCTCAATTTGTTACTAGTAGTGACAGGTATTATAAGAGTAAAGCCTATTGCTGTAGGTTCACTAGCCTGGGAACAGGCAGTCGATATATGTTGCCTGGTCAGCCAAATAAATATATTTTAAAACCGAGACCATTAATTGGGCCGTATTGAGTTTCTGATAATATCAACGTCATTTTGCGAGACGTTAAAATGTGAAAAATGGACAGACTGGAACCCAGGCTATAGGTTCACCAGCCAGACGTGTCCGTAATCTAATGTCTTTAAGCACCATTATTGGGCTGTATGTTCAGAATTGAGAACATGCATAACACGTGTGTAACAACAAGCGATTGGACAATTGGACAACCTTGCAGGGGTGACTCATTCTCGTATATGACATTCAAATGGCAGATAACTGCAGCAGAAACAATTACTTCTCCCTGTGCACAACACGCCAAATTGTGTCTTTTATGTGGGGCTAAGTTTGTGTTTTATGTTCACTGTTTGTTACACCATCTCCGTGGCTTAGTGGTTAGGGCTCTACAGAGCGGTGGGTCGAATGTTCGAACCTCATCAGGGGTTCACTCTGATATGACCGGTTGGTGAGCCGCCATCTAGTTAAATAATGGTTACCGATTGCCTATCAGCCAGGCGCCTTGCCGTCAATGGGCTCGAACCAGTGGCGATCAGTGATGATAGGTTACAGTGGTATACAAGTCAGCGCCTTTAGCCACTCGACCACGGAGGCGGTCGTCTAAGACATATGATAAGTACTTTCAATTTAAAACAGGACAACCAGTAGGTGTAAACACCGCAAAACTTGTTGATGTATATAGAGTATGTGTGTTTACGTTTATCTATCGTCGCTACATGTTGCCCATATGAGCGACACCTCATGCAGAGACTAGTCATTATATATTACGGAGGATAGTGCATTGAGACCAATTCCAGAGACTCCTTCGGTTCTTTTATGTGTATGGTGTAAAGACATCGGTTTAAAGTCCAATTTGAACGACTGTTAGTATTAATAGGGTCAGACGGTGTGATCGAACCAGCGATTCCTGGATTCGCAGTTCAATGTTCACCACTGGACTTCTGATCCGTCTGCTATATAGTGTAGATGATAATGTAGTGTATTACGCTTATTTATCGTCGCTACCGGTTGCCCATATGAGCGACGTCTCCTGAAGAGATTAGTCATTTTAGATGTGTGGAGGATTGTGCAATGATACAGACAGAGACCCATTCTAGAGTCTCCTCTGGTCCTTTTACGTACACGATGTAAAGCACCGACACGAGCCCTTGGTTTAAAGTCCCATCTGAAAGTCTGTTAATTGTATTAGGGTCAGACGAGGGATCTAACCTGCGATCCCTGGATTACCAGTATCCGTCTGTGAGCGATATAGTGTAAAGAGGGATTATTATCTATATAAATACAACTTCCTACAATATCGCGATTCTGATTGGCTGATTCAGTCCATGTGAACGACGTTCATAACCCAATGCATTGCAAAATTAATTGTATTCTCATTAATATTCACAGCGGACTATATTTTGTATGATATGACGAATCAAAAATACAACTTGCTTCGTAATTTGTAAATTATTACATGTAATTATAACAATTGAAAGTTCTTTTTCTGCGCTTCCGAATGTTTTATATGTACCAAACTGACTTCATACCTCGATGAAACGCAGAAAAATAGCATTCAATTGTTAAGCCTCTCACTGCACATAAGAACATGAGCTCGTGTGAAACTATTGAACAGTGAGACTAGGTGGAATCCAGATGCAAGTTCTAATTGAATGCTTTATATATGTATTAAATAAACGTCTCAGTTTAATCGCAGGGCGGCAGGCTAGCTATATTATGATGTATGGCTATTCTTTGTATTTCAAATGTACTTTTGTTGTCACTATCTTAACCCATTAGTTAAATATAGCGCCTTTCTCGCCATGCAACCCCGGGCTACACCAACATACCAACGAAATTATAATCGCAAAAGGAATGCTGAAATGCCTGTTTACACAAAGGAGTCACATTTGATAAATTTGTCACATTACTGAAAACGCGTTAATATCTAATTTGGGATAATCCTTATTTTGAGACGAACACAATCAAGCATACATCGACTGCATGGTAAAAGCTGTCCAAATCGAGTAGCATGTCAACAATACCAGAATATACGTTCTAACCATATCTACACAATCAACCATGAACTTAACATCTCGTGTGGAAGTCGCGATAACACACCTTACCCGTTTCTTTATGTACATACTGTAAACATCCGCCAGTATTATATATATATATATATATATATATATATATATATATACAGACGGATCTGTAATCCAGGGATCGCAGGTTAAACCGAGGTCTCGTGTCGGTGCTTTACAGAGGAGACCTTGGAATGTGTCTCTGTCTGTATCATTGTACTATCCTCCAACATTCTAAAATGACTAATCACTTCAGGAGACGTCGCTCATATGGGCAACCGGTAGCGACGATAAATAAACGTAAAAACACACACCGCCAGTATATACCAACGGATTGTAATAAACTACAGCTTAGTAACGTTAATTCGTATAATTAGTCAAACATGCCTGTTGATTCCTTGACTGTATCGCCTATTATTCAATATATACATTATACTTAAGAGTAGTATTAAATATATACTCGAACTAACCCCACGATTATTCCTCAAAGACATGATGCCAATGTGCACCGTTATTTGATTTCACTGAAGCCATCCACAACCATAAGAAACATTCCATGATTCTACATCAAATACCGTCATAACGTTATAACCATTGCGTTAATCACGGCATACAGAGACGACATGTTCCGGATGTTTCACGGCATTTATCTAATATTTTCCAAGTTAATTTGCTTTGATTATATTCATCATGTGAAGGTTCCGTCGTGATTACATAATACAATCAATCGTTATCTTGATCCGGGAAATAATTATAAAATAGACAACTAATAGCGCGCTGTAATAACATGTAAAGTACACACATATATGACACATATTCAATGCCTGATTGATATATGACACATATTCAATGCCTGATTGATATATGACACATATTCAATGCCTGATTGATATATTACACATATTCAATGCCTGATTGATATATGACACATATTCAATGCCTGATTGATATATGACACATATTCAATGCCTGATTGATATATTACACATATGCATGACATGATTGATATATGACACATATTTAATACATGATTGATATATGACACATATTCAATGCCTGATTGATATATTACACATATGCATGACATGATTGATATATGACACATATTTAATACATGATTGATATATGACACATATTCAATGCCTGATTGATATATGACACATATTCAATGCCTGATTGATATATGACACATATTCAATGCCTGATTGATATATTACACATATTCAATGCCTGATTGATATATGACACATATTCAATGCCTGATTGATATATTACACATATGCATGACATGATTGATATATGACACATATTTAATACATGATTGATATATGACACATATTCAATGCCTGATTGATATATGACACATATACATGACATGATTGATATATGACACATATGCAATGCCTGATTGATATATGACACATATTCAATGCCTGATTGATATATGACACATATTCAATGCCTGATTGATATATTACACATATACACTAACATGATCTATATATTACATATACACAATAACATGATCTATATCTTACATATATACAATAACATGATCTATATATTACATATACACAATAACATGATCTATATATTACATATACACAATAACATGATCTATATATTACATATACACAATAACATGATCTATATATTACATATATACAATAACATTATATATTACATATATACAATAACATGATATATTACATATACACAATAACATGATCTATATATTACATATATACAATAACATGATCTATATATTACATATATACAATAACATGATCTATTACATATATACAATAACATGATCTATATATTACATATATACAATAACATGATATATTACATATACACAATAACATGATCTATATATTACATATATACAATAACATGATATATTACATATATACAATAACATGATCTATATATTACATATATACAATAACATGATCTATATATTACATGTATACAATAACATGATCTATATATTACATGTATACAATAACATGATCTATATATTACATATATACAATAACATGATCTATATATTACATATATACAATAACATGATCTATATATTACATATATACAATAACATGATATATTACATATATACAATAACATGATCTATATATTACATATATACAATAACATGATATATTACATATATACAATAACATGATATATTACATATATACAATAACATGATCTATATATTACATATATACAATAACATTATATATTACATATATACAATAACATGATCTATATATTACATGTATACAATAACATTATATATTACATATATACAATAACATGATCTATATATTACATATATACAATAACATGATCTATATATTACATATATACAATAACATTATATATTACATATATACAATAACATGATCTATATATTACATATATACAATAACATGATATATATATTACATGTATACAATAACATGATATATTACATATATACAATAACATGATCTATATATTACATATATACAATAACATGATCTATATATTACATATATACAATAACATGATCTATATATTACATGTATACAATAACATGATCTATATATTACATATATACAATAACATGATCTATATATTACATATATACAATAACATGATTTATATATTACATGTATACAATAACATGATCTATATATTACATATATACAATAACATGATATATTACATATATACAATAACATGATCTATATATTACATATATACAATAACATGATCTATATATTACATATATACAATAACATGATCTATATATTACATATATACAATAACATGATATATTACATATATACAATAACATGATTTATATATTACATGTATACAATAGCATGATCTATATATTACATGTATACAATAACATGATCTATATATTACATATATACAATAACATTATATATTACATATATACAATAACATTATATATTACATGTATACAATAACATTATATATTACATGTATACAATAACATGATCTATATATTACATGTATACAATAACATTATATATTACATATATACAATAACATTATATATTACATATATACAATAACATGATTTATATATTACATGTATACAATAACATGATCTATATATTACATACACTGCTCAAAACAATTAACGGATCATACACATATTTGGAATTAAATGGACCATACGGAATAATAAATAGAAACGGGTATATGCAACATGTATTCGCAACATTTACACGACGAAGCAGTAACAGGAAAACAAGCAACAACGTAGAAACTCTGGCTTAATCAGAAAGTATCAATTTAATGAGTATGCCCCCTCGTCTATTGTAACACTCACGGCAACGCCTAGGCACACTCCTGATTAAGGTGGATATCACCTGCTGGGGTAGGCCATTCCATTCCAGAATGAGCGCCAGTGTGAGGTTCGGTAGAGTAAGTGGGCGATTGTTGCGCTCCGAAATCCGCCTATAAATGTAGTCCCACACATGTTCTATAGGATTTAGGTCGGGTGAACGCGCCGGCCAATCCATTACTTCAATACACTCCTGATTAAGGTAATCCATGGCTATTCTAGCAGTGTGTGGGCGGGCATCAAAATGAAGTCAACACCGATAGCTCCAGCGAATGGCTTTACAATCAGTGATAGAATGTTGTCCCTATACCTTAAAGCAGTTAATGTTCCTCGATCAAACACATAGAGGTCCGTGCGCCCTCGTAAGCAGATCCCACCCCAAACCATAACTGCGCCACCCCCAAAAGGAGTCCATTCCATAATGTTAAAGTCCGCATATTGTTCACCTGGCCGTCTCCACACTCGAGTACGCATATCACACGATGATAAATGGAATCTACTCTAGTCAGTGAGCAACACAGACTCCCAATCTCGAAGTGGCCAGTTAATGTGGTCCTCAGCAAATTCGCGTCTCCATGTGTCAAAACAGGACCGGTTGCTGGGCGTCTAGCATTCATGGTGTCATTGTGGAGTCTATTACGGATGGTTTGGGTGGGTACTCGTTGCCCGGTGGTTGGTCAGCTGGAAGTCTATCTGGAACCGCGTTGCACTATCACGACGGTTTCGTAAGGCCATTAACCGTATATAGTGGTCATCGGCATCGGTTGTGCATCGTGAACGACCTTGACCAGGACGTCTGGTGTACTGTCCCGTCTCCTGATACCGCTCTGGGAGACGTCTAGTGTTCTAGCCACATTGCGCTGCGAGTGTCCATCCTGTATCATTTACACCGCCCTGGCGACCTCGGGTGGATTTAAGTGACGCCTAACACAATCGCACGTGTAAATATAAGCAGTCCCAATAAAAGCCAAAAAGAGTTCATACTGATCACTATAACGAAAGATGGCAATTGACCCCCATACCACACATCAGGCCAATTTATAGGGGTATTGATGTCAATAACAATTTGCACAAGCTTCTTGACTAGCAAACCGCTTGATTTACCCGTGCATATTCATAAGAGACATGTATTAGTGCATAGTAATGGACACTATACATGTCGATACCAAAATGAGTCATTATAAAAAGTGATCCTTTAATTGTTTTGTGCAGTGTATATACAATAACAGGATGTATATATTAGCAAGCAATCATATCTTTTATACATATTACATACATATATACAATGACTGGAAGTATGTATTACATATAAATAATAGAGAAGTTCCAGGAAACCATTATATATTTGATTGTCTGTGCTGTATAAGCGCATACAAGATTACAATATATTTGAAATTAAATATTTACGTTACTCGCTTTGAAGGGAATTGCATTCTAAGAAATGTGTTAGTTCTGGGAACATTGGAAATAATAACGTATCTTGTGCAGACATTGCATAATAGTATAATTGGAACGTGGATTCGTTTTTCTATGTTGCCAATGACTGCAGCGTATGATACAATACATTTTACAAACATATACACGATGTTGCAAGTAGTTACATAATGACTCTTATTTTGTTATTTGTAATATTCTGCGAATTAGTTTTGATCGTCTCTGATTAAGTCGTGTTGCTGTGATACACGTGAGGATAGTTGTGTTTATTAGTGTAAGACAGCATTTTATTTCATTGAGTTATCACAGAAATACATGTTTCGTTTATCACGAGATGAAATCCTACTTTACACAAATCTTCTTTTTCTTTTATGATTTCCAATGACTCTGGCTAATATAATAATTGTTATTTTATTGATTTTAACTGCCCTGTGAAGCCTCATTGCACTACAATATACAACCGCACAACCACTTCTGTTAGAGCGAACGTCCGCAATAAGAAATAGTTCCTGTATAATGTTCAAGTTAGTTTCTGTTTGTTGTCAATATTAAAAACTACAGACGAGAGAAATTCATTAAAAGTTTAAACTTTATTTATTTTACAACTATTACAAAGCAAGTTCGAAAAACTTATATTAATCACTCTCGTTGGCGCGGATGAAAGCGTATATATGGTCATTCGTGTTGGAGGAAACCGGAGTATCCGGAGAAAACCCACCTGTCCGATCTGGCGACCACCGTACCATCTCACACACTTCCCGGTCGGCGGATCGAACCCGGGTTGCATTGGTGAGAAGCGAGCGCGCTAACCACTGCGCTAATCGGACAGAAATTCATTAGAATATATTACTTAATAATTAACTGTTCATGATAGTCAGAAAATAGCTAAAATACAAACGTACATCTAACCGCAGAAGAATACGAAATGCAACTGGTGGCAGAGACAATGCCACCGTTCACTGTTTCAAAGCGGTGTACGGTGGCGTTTTCTTTCACTGAGAAAAACTCTTATCATTCATTGGAAAGCATAAAAGAAATATATGTGTTTATTCTGCGGCAGCGATAAATCACCAGTAAATGTATCGTAAATACGCATGTGTACTTAGTAGATTCAGTTTAAATATATGATACACACACTGCAATAGTTATACAACAAATGTAATGGATAGTAAATGAGTGAAACTGTTATAATTTAGAAGAAGTTTTACCAACATTAGTGACGATAAGTACGATATGCTATGCAATATATATAATACAAATATAGATACTTCGAACTGCTATGCAATATATATAATACAAATATAGATACTTCGAACTGCTATGCAATATATATAATACAAATATAGATACTTCGAAATGCTATGCAATATATATAATACAAATATAGATACTTCGAAATGTTATGCAATATATATAATACACATTTAGATACTTCTTGTCTATTAAACATTTGTATAGCAACTCGACACTTGGTGGTGTTGTTTTTCTAATAAACCTGTTCTATATTACATTGGACATGAATCTGTTCCTGTTGTATTCTACATGAGCGTATAAACGATGTGTGTTTTTGTGTTCAAGTGGTGCCTTCTAAAGAGATTAGTGAGTTCATGTTTTCGAGGATAGTGCAGCGACACGGAGTTCATTCCTCTGGTGCATTACGTACATGGTGTAAATCATCGACACGAATTTAAATTCTCATCTCAATCACTATGATATTATTAGTGATTTTGGCATGGTATAGTTCTGGATCGAACCATCGTTCTCTGGATTACGAACCTACGATCTCTCGATTGACGAACCTACGATATATTGATTACGAACCTCCTACGATATATAGATTACGAACCTACGATATATAGATTACGAACCTGCGATCTCTGGATTACGAACCTACGATCTCTGGATTTACGAACCTACGATATATAGATTACGAACCTACGATCTCTGGATTGACGAACCTACGATATATAGATTACGAACCTACGATATATAGATTACGAACCTACGATATATAGATTACGAACCTACGATATATAGATTACGAGCCTACGATATATAGATTACGAACCTACGATATATAGATTACGAACCTACGATATATAGATTACGAATCTACGATCTCTGGATTACGAACCTACGATCTCTGGATTTACGAACCTACGATATATAGATTACGAACCTACGATCTCTGGATTTACGAACCTACGATATATAGATTAGGAACCTACGATATATAGATTACGAACCTACGATATATAGATTACGAACCTACGATATATAGATTACGAGCCTACGATCTCTGGATTGACGAACCTACGATCTCTGGAATTACGAATCTACCTTATATAGTTTACGAACATACGATATATAGATTACGAGCCTACGATATATAGATTACGAGCCTACGATATGTAGATTACGAACCTACGAAATATAGATTACGAGCCTACGATATGTAGATTACGAACCTACGATATATAGATTACGAGCCTACGATATGTAGATTACGAACCTACGATATATAGATTACGAACCTACGATATATAGATTACGAGCCTACGATATGTAGATTACGAACCTACGATATATAGATTACGAGCCTACGATATGTAGATTACGAACCTACGATATATATATTACGAGCCTACGATATGTAGATTACGAACCTACGATATATAGATTACGAGCCTACGATATGTAGATTACGAACCTACGATATGTATATTACGAACCTACGATATGTAGATTACGAACCTACGATATATAGATTACGAACCTACGATATATAGATTACGAACCTACGATATATAGATTACGAACCTACGATCTCTGGATTTACGAACCTACGATATATAGATTACGAACCTACGATCTCTGGATTGATGAACCTACGATCTCTGGATTTACGAACCTACGATATATAGATTACGAACCTACGATATATAGATTACGAACCTACGATATGTAGATTACGAATCTACGATATGTAGATTACGAACCTACGATATGTAGATTACGAACGTACGATATATAGATTACGAACCTACGATATGTAGATTACGAACCTACGATATATAGATTACGAACGTACGATATATAGATTACGAACCTACGATATATAGATTACGAACCAACGATATGTAGATTACGAACCTACGATATTTAGATTACGAGCCTACGATATGTAGATTACGAACCTACGATATATAGATTACGAACCTATTATCTCTGGAATTACGAATCTACGATATGTATATTACGAACCTACGATATGTAGATTACGAACCTACGATATATAGATTACGAACCTACGATATATAGATTACGAACCTACGATATATAGATTACGAACCTACGATCTCTGGATTTACGAACCTACGATATATAGATTACGAACCTACGATCTCTGGATTGATGAACCTACGATCTCTGGATTACGAACCTACGATATATAGATTACGAACCTACGATATATAGATTACGAACCTACGATATGTAGATTACGAACCTACGATATATAGATTACGAACCTACGATATGTAGATTACGAATCTACGATATATAGATTACGAATCTACGATATATAGATTACGAACCTACGATATATAGATTACGAGCCTACGATATGTAGATTACGAACCTACGATATATAGATTACGAACCTACGATATATAGATTACGAACCTACGATATATAGATTACGAACCTACGATATATATATTACGAACCTACGATCTCTGGAATTACGAACCTACGATATATAGTTTACGAACATACGATATGTAGATTACGAACCTACGATATATAGATTACGAACCTACGATCTCTGGAATTACGAATCTACGATATGTAGATTACGAACCTACGATATGTAGATTACGAACCTACGATATATAGATTACGAACCTACGATATATAGATTACGAATCTACGATATATAGATTACGAACCTACGATATATAGATTACGAACCTACGATATGTAGATTACGAACCTACGATATGTAGATTACAAACGTACGATATATATTGATTACGAACCTACGATATGTAGATTACGAACCTACGATATATAGATTACGAACGTACGATATATAGATTACCTACCTACGATATATAGATTACGAACCTACGATATGTAGATTACGAACCTACGATATGTTGATTACGAACCTACGATATATAGATTACGAACCTACGATATATAGATTACGAACCTACGATATGTAGATTACGAACCTACGATATGTAGATTACGAACCTACGATATATAGATTACGAACCTACGATATGTAGATTACGAACCTACGATATATAGATTACGAACCTACAATATATAGATTACGAACCTACGATATATAGATTACGAACCTACGATATATAGATTACGAACCTACGATATGTAGATTACGAACCTACGATATGTAGATTACGAACCTACGATATGTAGATTACGAACCTACGATATATAGATTACGAACCTACGATATGTAGATTACGAACCTACGATATATAGATTACGAACCTACGATATATAGATTACGAACCTATGATATGTAGATTACGAACCTACGATATATAGATTACGAACCTACGATATATAGATTACGAACCTACGATATATAGATTACGAACCTACGATATATAGATTACGAACCTACGATATATAGATTACGAACCTACGATATATAGATTACGAACCTATGCTATGTAGATTACGAACGTAACATGATAGTCACTGGATCACTGTTTCGCTGCATAAACGACCGTTGACTTGACTAGCACAGCAGCCGTGCTGGTTGTTGCTCCACTCGTCTCTATGTGGCCGTGTTACACCTCTCCCATTCACCCATCCCTTACCTTTATACAAATACATATTTGCTCGATTGCGAAACAAGTTTTGACAACGTTTGATTAATAGCTCTCGAGACCTCATTCATGATGGAATAGATCGCCGTGAGAGATAGAGAAGGAGAGAGGGGAGAGAGAGAGAGAGTGAAGGAGATAGTAGAGGTAATATGGAATTTAAATGCGTAGCCTAAAGGCGCGATCGTAACGGCTCCAGAGGGGCACGAACTGCCATCCTATACTATTTAATACAGAACTTCTCGAGTTACGTGCTGATAATACCCACCCAGGGCTATAATTATGTAGCTGTGTGAAATTTTGGCTATTTTGTCATCTTCTATCAACAGGGTCCAATTCACATTCCTGTCAATAGTGCTATCTTTAATTTGTTCTAAAGACCAATTCCGACCAATAGCCCGCTGTATTTGTCTAGTGCAAAACATTTAAGTCCACTTGAATCAATTACTGCGATACATTGACTGCTGTGTCGGGGATGAATCCGCTGTTGCTATATCAATACTTGTACATGTCGATTCAACTACTGTTGTATGGTTTAAGTGGTCAATACAACCGATACTAGATTATGTTTGTCTCTTATGTAGGTGAAGTGGTGTCGTTGTTCACTTGTAGTAATACAGTCATACATGTGGTAGTGATCACCTGTATTAAGCAGTAAACCGGTATTAAGCTATCAACTTGTATTAAGTAGTAAACCTGTATTAAGCAGTCAACCTGTATTAAGCAGTAAACCTGTATTAAGCAGTCAACCTGTATTAAGCAGTCAACCTGTATTAAGCAGCCAACCTGTATTAAGCAGTCAACATGCATATATATATATAATTATGTCTCCATAACTGGGTTACTAGTAGAACCTCCAGGTGTACACCAACGATGAACAGTATATCAGAAAAACGTAATGAAACGTGTCTAACTACAGTCGCCGAATGTTGTTTATATTTTGCGTACATAGTAATGGCAGGGTTATTATCTGCAATACTATAAACCAACGTGTGCGGGAAAGCTGATGTTGGGGTTACGCGTTGTTCGTACGTACGTCTGTGTCCATCTGGCGTAATGCAGACGTACATGCTGACAACCAATTGCTTTACTATGCCCGCTTATTTCTGCATTAATGTGTGTGAGCACCGAGACGATAGCTTGCACTTACCATATACCGAGACGATAGCTTGCACTTACCATATACCGTGACGATAGCTTGCACTTACCATATACCGAGACGATAGCTTACACTTACCATATACCGAGACGATAGCTTGCACTTACCATATACCGAGACGATAGCTTGCACTTACCATATACCGAGACGATAACTTGCAATTACCATACACCGTGACGATAGCTTGCACTTACCATATACCGAGACGATAGCTTGCACTTACCATATACCGAGACGATAGCTTGCACTTACCATATACCGAGACGATAGCTTGCACTTACCATATACCGAGACGATAACTTGCACTTATCATATACCGAGACGATAGCTTGCACTTACCATACACCGTGACGATAGCTTGCATTTACCATATACCGAGACGATAGCTTGCACTTACCATATACCGAGACGATAGCTTGCACTTACCATATACCGTGACGATAGCTTGCACTTACCATATACCGAGACGATAGCTTGCACTTACCATATACCGTGACGATAGCTTGCACTTACCATATACCGTGACGATAGCTTGCACTTACCATATACCGTGACGATAGCTTGCACTTACCATATACCGAGACGATAGCTTGCACTTACCATATACCGAGACGATGGTTTGCACTTACCATATACCGTGACGATAGCTTGCACTTACCATATACCGAGACGATAGCTTGCACTTACCATATACCGAGACGCTAGCTTGCACTTACCATATACCAAGTCGCTAGCTTGCACTTACCATATACCGAGACGATAGCTTGCACTTACCATATACCGAGACGATAGCTTGCACTTACCATATACCGAGACGATAGCTTGCACTTACCATATACCGAGACGATAGCTTGCACTTACCATATACCGAGACGATAACTTGCACTTACCATATACCGAGACGATAGCTTGCACTTACCATATACCGTGACGATAGTTTGCACTTACCATATACCGAGACAATAGCTTGCACTTACCATTTACCGAGACGATAGCTTGCACTTACCATATACCGAGACGATAGCTTGCACTTACCATATACCGTGACGATAGCTTGCACTTACCATATACCGTGACGATAGCTTGCTCTTACTATATACCGAGACGATAGTTTGCACTTACCATATACCGAGATAGCTTGCACTTACCATATACCGAGACGCTAGCTTGCACTTACCATATGCCGAGACGATAGCTTGCACTTACCATATGCCGAGACGATAGTTTGCACTTACCATATACCGAGACGATAGCTTGCACTTACCATATACCGAGACGATAGCTTGCACTTACCATATACCGAGACGATAGCTTGCACTTACCATATACCGAGACGATAGCTTGCACTTACCATACACCGTGACGATAGCTTGCATTTACCATATACCGAGACGATAGCTTGCACTTACCATATACCGAGACGATAGCTTGCACTTACCATATACCGTGACGATAGCTTGCACTTACCATATACCGAGACGATAGCTTGCACTTACCATATGCCGAGACGATAGCTTGCACTTACCATATGCCGAGACGATAGCTTGCACTTACCATATACCGAGACGATAGTTTGCACTTACCATATACCGAAAAGATAGCTTGCACTTACCATATACCGAGACGATAGCTTGCACTTACCATATACCGAGACGATAGCTTGCACTTACCATATACCGTGACGATAGCTTGCACTTACCATATACCGAGACGATAGCTTGCACTTACCATATACCAAGTCTACTGAGACTTACGTATAGTGTCTCCTGCTTCAACTGAACATGTCAGCAAATACTGTATGATTCAAAACTGTGTAAGCAAAATGTCTAAACAGTGATGTGGAAGTCGCAATAGCGCAGTAGTAGCACTTTCCCTTCAGGTGTGAAAGGCCCGGAGTTTGAGCCTCACTGGAGCCGTTACGAGTGTGTCCTTATAGGCAGGGCATTTAAATTCCGCATTACCTCTTCTCTCTCCCTCATGGCGATGAATTCCACCAGGAATGGGGTCTCGAGAGTGATTAATATAAGTTGTAGGAACTTCTTTCGCAATCGAGCTCAAATAAATTTGTATCAACTAAGCAGTGATGCATGGCGATTTGTATATATATACGTTTTTTTAAAACTTTATTTATTTTACAACGATCGCGAAGCAAGTTTTAACAACTTATATTAATCACTCTCGTTGGCGCGGATGAAAGCGTAAATGTGGCCATGCGTGTGGGAGGAAACCGGAGTACCCGGAGAAACCCCACATGTTAGATATGGCGACCACCGTACCGTCTCACATACTTTGCGGTCCGAGGATCGACCCCGGGTTGCAATGGTGATATATGTTATTTTGTTGACATCCATTGCACATGTTATATGCATACGTGTTGGTGTTTTTATGTACTAGTGAACATACATAATACATACTGCCTAAATCGGAACAATGCTGTCAATTTTCTTATACACATATTGATATTAGATATAGTCTAGTGGTTAAGGTCGCTGACTTTATCATCACTGATCGTCACGGGTTCGAACCACGCTCAGACCGTGCGTCTTTATATGAAACAGTTGGCAGTTTCTTACGGCTGTTTGTGCACCAAGCACTGGTTAACCGCTGGAGCCTGCCCAGGAAATGTGTTGTTAGGTAAACTGCACGTCGCTCATACTGGCAACCGGTAGCTCGTTAATTAAACAAAACAAAAAACGCTATGCTGTATATTGTCTTATAACCATATTGTAATAAGAGCTAATCACAAAGCAAACTTGGAACCCGCACCGTCACGGCACTGTCACACAGTAACAACACACCTGAGCAGCATCACAGTCCAACATGAAGATCTATTAGCAAGTATACATGCATAATACAATATCAAACTGAGTG
>CM026399.1:63231243-63268743 GCA_014843695.1 Archivesica marissinica | reverse complement strand
CTGATAAGCGTCATTATATGGATATAAAATGTATTTTATCGTTGAGATATTAGCTAGAAGACCGGAGTTACGGGGATAGAAGATATTATTGATGTTATAATCCTTCACCAATAGTCTAACACCGGCATCCACTGGATACTAATATCGCTGGAGTATATACCATTCAGCGAGCATTGATACACGTTAAAGCACGCTTACAACGCTCTACATTTACTTGTAGTTTTCATATGTTTAGTTTCGACTTTTATTGACGGGATTAACTGTTTGAACTGCAAATAATACTTTGTGATTTGAATTAAGGAGGACGCATTTTGCATTCAATGCGCAGTGGATATAAAAAATAGTAAAAACCAACGCATACCTTTATTTAAATAAGTTTAGACGATGGTAAATTATTTAAGATTTTGATTACCGTGTGATACGTTGACTCAGTATTTGTTGTGACCAAAACTGTGAGACGGAGAGTTATAATGGATTATGTTTCAATGTGAACAGAACCGTGGGTTAGTGGCATTTTTATCTTTTGTTTGATTTAGCATGTTATTTTATTAGATTATCAGCTCCCGGTGTAAAATAGTCCGCCAGTTTTATCAGTGTTTCATAGGTTGTGAATGTTGTCTTAGAAGTACTGGTGTCTCTCGTTTTCATTTTAGTAAATTGATGAAAATATAGACACGTTAGAAAGAATACATGACATATTGGATTATAAAGTATAATTATCACTAATTGATGGACTTAATTTTACAAACGGTAAGTTCAGGTTTTGGTTAATATAACATCTACGTAGCATACTGTATTTAAAATTAATTGATGCAAATATAGACACTTAGAAAGAATACATCATATATTGGATGTTACTGCATCATTATGTAGATTTAATGGACATAATTATACGAAGCACCCTGTATTTAAACTACATTTAACTTTTAGATTTGCAAATTCATAAAAAGTCTGTGTGGGAAAATATAATTCAGGCATTAAAATACGAACGCAGTGGAATAACTGGAATAAATGTAAATTGTTACCATGCGTCTATAATCTATAACAAAAACGATCATAAAACAAGGTTTAAGTACTTTAGAAACATTAGCAGTGTCTCGCTAAACATCGAGATAGTCTACCACCATAGCCCAGCTACTGGCAACAACGGAGAAACAAATAAAACACATACACCGTTACTTCTCAATTACCATCTATATTACAATCTATTATTCGCATAGTTGAGCATATTAAGGTCGCATTATACATATATTACAATATAAAGTAGCATCAGCGACATCAACTGTGGATCCGTGAATACACATACACATGCAAGTCATCATAGCGCAATGGTAGCGCGTTCGCTTTAGGTGCGAAAGGAGCGGAGTTCGAGCCCCGCTGGAGCCGTTATGAGTGTGCCCTTATGCAAGGCATTTCTTTCTACCATGTCTACTTATTCTGTGGAAGTCGTGATAGCGTTCGCTTCAGGTGCGAAATGCCATGAGCCGTTACGAGTGTGCCCTTAGGCAAGGCATTTAAATTTCACGTTGCCTCTTCTCTCTCCCTCGTGGCGATGGATTCCATCAGGAATAAGGTCTTGAGAGTGATTAATATAAGTTGTAAGAACTTGTTTCGCAATTAGAGCTAAAATTAGTTTGTATTAACTAATACACATAGCAACGATATATATATTGCATGACACACATCTACTGACAGGGCCTAACATTGGCAGCAATATATTTTCATAGACTATAGACAATCAGTAATAAATTGAAATGTCCGTCTCGAGTGAATGAAATCCATTTCCCGTGAGTAGTTTAGTTTATACAAATTAACTTAGCTCGATTGCGAAATATGTGTGGAAGTCGTGATCACGTAGTGGTAGCGCGTTCGCTTCAGGTGCGAAAGGCCCCGAGTTCGCGCCCAGCTGTAACCGTTACCATTTCACGGGAGTGTTTTGATACTATTTTCTATTCTCATATTCCCGTGTAACTGTATGACCCGCAATGCACAGTACCTCGGTATACAGCCCCGTCCGCAGCACTGCTAATGTTAATATGGTGGCATCAGGCATCAAACTCATCACCCATGAATTCGTCCATACATTCATTACATCGGGTGGCTCGCTCGCTTGCTATATATGTGCCTGGTTGCACACCTAACTGAATAAGCGGCGGCTACATATATAGTGTTCTTTGATGTGGTAAACTCTAATGACAGCCGGTGTGCAAACGGCCATACATACGATCGTCACCAAGAGCAGAAACCACGAGTGTGTTTTTTTCACATCTGTAACCAATTTTGTATTTTCACATTTATAACAATTATGTTTCCATATATGTCGCCGACAATTTTCATAGTGGAAGTCGTGATAGCGCAGTGGATGCGCGTTCGCTTCAGGTGCGAAAGGTTCGGAGTTCGAGCCCCACTGGAGCCGTTACGATTGTGCCGTTAGGCAAGGCATTTAAATTCCACGTTGCCTCGTCTCTCTCCCTCGTGGCGATGGATTCCATCAGGAATGAGGTCTCGAGAGTGATTTATATAAGTTGAAATAACTTGTTTCGCAATCGAGCTAAAATAAATTTGTATAAACTAAAAAAAAAACAATTTTCACATTTGAGGGTCCTATACAACGATGAATGCAACCGTGAATTTAGTTGAGAAACAACGGAATAGTTTGGACTATCGTGGTGTATCTATAGACTATCTAACTAGTTTTAAGGGCCCTAAGGAAGATTAGTTCAGAACTAATTAGGCCACCCTCTATAAATAAAGAAATATATCTCCATCTCTATCTGTTATGCCGGAAGCCAGCGAAGTTATTATTTGTTAAATTGAGAAGTTACATTTTCGTACAGTTTCATAATATCGGAGTGTAGCTTCTAATGTTTGCCAAGTTGATTCTTGGTGCATATTTTAGTGTTAGCTTCCATTGTTTGTGAAGTATCAATGGAAATATTATATTTACTTATTATTAATTGGAAAAACTATATTGTTAGTCCTTTCATATTGTAAAAACTTAATTCTGAGCAGGTCAGAATTATAACTTATTTATAATTATAGTGTACATAATACATGTATGTGCAGAATTATAACTTATTTATAATTATAGTGTACATAATACATGTATGTGCAGAATTATAACTTATTTATAATTATAGTGTACATAATACATGTATGTGCAGAATTATAACGTATTTATAATTATAGTGTACATAATACATGTAGATTTTTAGATTTTATTCTTTATTTACGTCTCATCAATGTACAACAAACAACATTCAATATAATAAAAACATATCGCTGTACATTGCCACTCAATAATGAATTATAAGAGACAGTAACAGTAACAATTCACAATAGAACACGATTCAACATATAAGTGTCTTAAAACTAGAGTTTATATAGGTTGATCCAGACCGATACTCTCACAAACTGAAGACAATCGTCAAAATGGTGACGGGCACATTGCCACCATTACACCACAGCCGCAAAACGTCACCATGGGTAACCGCTATCAGTGAGATTCTCGGTCCAAAACAAGACCTACTCTTAGATATAAATGTGTTAAATCTAAATTGCATACGCTAATCTTATCTAAGAAGTGCTTAAAATATTTATTAAAACACTGATATTGAAAAAGAGCACTAACGCGCTTATTAATTAAAAAATGGTATAAAAAAACAATTATCACCTCTGATCAGATCAGTGATGAACTGATTAGCATAGACTATTTAGTTGGCAATAAAAAAAAAAGTATTCATAGTATTAAGAAACAATTGAGATACATTATTTACATGCTAAATATATATATATTACAATCTATGAACTGCATAACATACTGATTTTATTTACACGTTAAAAACCGTCGTTTTTGAAGAATTTCAAAACAGGTTTTGGCACATAATCTTATCAGTTCCTTGCTGGAGAAAATTAAAACAAACTTTTCTGAATCAGAAAGATTAATAAAATTACCATAAATACCCATTGTTTTTCTAATAAGCGGTAACCTAATATCTGCATACGTACAACATTGCAAAATAACATGTAGTTCATTTTCAACGGAGTCACAGAATGGACATTTCCTTTGATCTACACTCAGATGCTCGTACCTGCCCGTCTCTATTCTTATTGGTGCAACACCACAACGAAATTTACTCAAAGCAGCTCTATGACTAAGAGGTAAAAACATCATACAGTAGTCTTCTACTTTGAATTCTGTTTTAAATAGCTTATACAACCGTAATTTATTTCTACCTCGACCCGATATACCAACATCTCTATTAATAGATGTAAACCAGTTTAATTTGAACCTAGCCATTAGTTTACTTTCCACTGCTTAGGCTCAGTAATATTTGCAAACATACTTAAATTATTTTCATTAAATACTTTTACAATTAAATAATACCAATTTTTACATGAAACATTTGCCTTAGAAGCCACCCAAAGTGCTATGCGTTTGTTCATACGATGTGTATCCATTGACGATATTTTGGACCAGAATAAACATATGCTTTTCCACTGCCATACAACAGTCGGCTTCCAACCCATTTCTCCTGCAATGGCAGTATTTGGAGTGTATTTGCCTACACCCAAAAAGAACCTCATTGCTCTGTTATGAACTGAATCTATACATGAACATGTTTTGAAGCCCCATATTGGTGCACTGTAATTTATAACAGGCAGCACTGTAGACTCATAAAGTTTGGTATATACAACATATGGGACACCCCCTAGAACTTTACATTTGGCAATTAAGAGACCAAGGGCACGGCTAGCACTTTGAGCTACTGCTTTAGTCATTATGTTATAATCCACATGTTCACTTAACAACACACCAAGATACATATACTTATCAACAACTTGTATTAATTTAATACCACATATAAAGTTGACGGTTGTTCTCTGTACCGATTTAGGACGAAAATGTACAATATTACTCTTTGCGGCATTGACATTCATTTTATTTAAAATACACCAGTTATTCAAAGCATCTAATAGTATTTGTAGATCAGACTCCGATTCGGCTAGAAGGACAATATCATCTGCATAGAGCAATATACATATCTTTTCATCGCCAGCATTTATTCCAATATCAAATGATTTCAGATAAACATGTATGTGCAGCTCTCCAATCTTTTATGACTAAAAGTACAATTTTTAATGTAGTTTGTTTAATTATATTTATATAAATATGCTGTATATAAATGTTTTTGTTTTTATAAACTTATTAAAGATCTAAGATAGGACTGTAAGCAGAATGATATTAATATATATACTATGTCGTCAACTCTATATATGTAGTTGTGCTTTAGAAACTGGAGTGTAAGAATTTAATGTGTGTGTGTAATAACATGGTCTACTGGCCATTGCGGATGACCTGTATATAGATATATTATTAAATGGATCTGATGACTAAAACATATCCATGCAACTTGCTGCGTTGAAGTCGTGATAGCGCAGTGATGGCGCGTTCGTATCAGGTGCGAAATGCCCTGAGTTCGTACCCAGATGCAACCATTACGAGTGTGCTCTTAGGCGACGTATTTAAGTTCCACGTGCCTCCTCTCTCTCCATTGTGGCGATGCATTCCATCAGGAATGAGGTCTCGAGAGTGATTAATATAAAATAAGAACTTGTTACGCAATCGAGCTAAACTAAATGTGTATAAACTAACCTGTCTGCTCAGCATATATCTGTTTTTGTATTCTTACATAAAACTCTGTTTTTATTATATACACCTGCTAATTTGAACCAGTTATATAGTTATTTTATTAATTACATTTATCAGGAACAAAATCCTGAGATATTAAAAGATATGACCATATGGCACGGTTTATGATTATATGGCTTATGAGCAGTCTGATACACTTACATACACGGCTTATCTTGTTTCCCGTGCTGTGTTCTAATGAGATCAGACCGCATTGTTTCTAAGATCTGCCAAAGTGAAACTAAGAAACAATAGACCCGGTATTTATACGACTATTCTGGAATTATGCATGCGGTTTTATTTCTTTCTACCATGTCTACGTATTCTGTGGAGGTCGTGATAGCGTTCGCTTCAGGTGCGAAAGGCCAGGAGCCGTTACGATTGTGCCCTTAAGCAAGGCATTTAAATTCCACATTGCCTCTTCTCTCTCCCTCGTGGCGATGGATTCCATCAGGAATGTGGTCTTGAGAGTGATTAATATAAGTTGTAAGAACTTGTTTCGCAATTAGAGATCAAATTAGTTTGTATTAACTAATACACATAGCAACGATATATATATTGCATGACACACATCTACTGACAGGGCATAACATTGGCAGCAATATATTTTCATAGACTATAGACAATCAGTAATACATTGAAATGTCCGTCTCGAGCGAATGAAATCCATTTCCCGTGAGTAGTTTAGTCTATACAACTTTAGCTTAGCTCGATTGCGAAACAAGTGTGGAAGTCGTGATAGCGCAGTGATAGAGCGTTGTAAGAACTTGTTTCGCAATCAGAACTAACAATAAATTTGTATTAACCAATTTTGCTATACATGTACGTCTATTGAACAATTCTGCATCGGCATATTGTTTTTCAGTTTACATAAATTGTCAATGTTATGCCTACTGTGTATCACAGTTTGCATATCTAAATAACACATCTTTAAAGGCGTATATCACAATTGTTCGTGCGCAGCTTTCTACGCATCGCGATTATTACCGTTGGTACATTTCACGGCTCACCTCTACAGAAAAAAATAATATCACTTTTTGTGTTAGTTTTATATTTCAATAAATTAGTACGCGTCTTAATATTCATAATGGTCTTTTATAAACGCAATCGAACAGGAACGTTTTTATCTGGAGCCAAGTCATCTGTAAGAAAGAAACAAATTGCATTTGAACACGTACTGCCTGATAATAAAACTGACATCAATTCGGACGGGACACATCCCATTGTAATTTCGGACACTTTAAACGGCGATGATAAATGCTGCATTTTGTGTTGTAAGTTTAATACAATATAATGCAATTGAGATACAATGATAAATACGAAATACCACAAATATTAGTCTCTAATTGTGGAAATATCCTATTTTGACACTGAAATGGTAACGATTATTCTCATTTAGCTCAAAAACAAGCACGGTGTGGTATGTTTTTTATGCTTTCATATTTATCAGTATATTGTAGATATACTACACAGAAAATTTAAAAACATTCTGACGATTGAAAAAAAAAATTATGACACATTTTCTTACTTTTCGCAAAGCCAAACTGCAAAAATATCCGAGACGTAAACAATAAAAAATGGTCAAAACGAAAAATATTTCACATAGAATTATAAAGTTTTATTGATATACATGAACATCTGCTAGTTTGCATAAAATATATGCAATATTAAATGGAACTAAACTCATTTTCTAGTGTTTTTATGTATGTTTAAAGGAATTTGTATGCTCATTTTTGACGTCAAAATTTGGACCAATAATGTGTACACGGTACTACTCTTCAATTGCTCATAACTCAAAAACGAGCACGGGGACCCACTAGTTTTAAAATATTTTCATACATGGAAATGTCTAATCTAAATATATGCAAAGTTTAAAAATTTGTTGACGATTATCAATTATTGTGCTATACGCCTTTAATAGAGACTTTTGTAAACCGACAGCTTCTCAAGATTAGTGTACTGTATTACTTAGATTAGACAGTTCAACAGCAGCTTGCGTGTGGCATACGAACAGTCTGCCTGTATATATGTGGTAGTAGTAACTAACAGCTTGAACAGGAGATAAAAAGAGAATTCAAATATAGGTTGCTTCCAGTGTTTACCTTCCAGTTATAATGATAGCACTTTTTTATTTTAGTTTATTTAACGTCGCTACCGGTTGCCCATTTGAGCGACGGACAGCTTACCTAACAACACCTTTCCTGGGCAGCCTCCAGCGGTTAACCAGTACTTGGTGCAGCAACCGTTCGTAAGAAACTGCCAATGTTGTCATATAAATGAGACACGGCTTGAGCTTGGATCGGACCTGTGACCATCAGTGATGATAGGTTACAGTGGTATACAAGTCAGCCTACCATGATATCACTAAAACATATACTATACAGTGCAACCTGGGCTCGATCCTCCAACCGGAAGCTATGCCAGATTGTTTTGTGGTCGCCAGATGGAAGGTTTGCCTTCGGGTTTTCCGGATTGCTACAACACGATTGACCACGCACACGCTTGACATAATTGTTAAGGCTTGTTTCGCAATTGGTGTAAAATAAATAAAGTTTATTGTTTAAGATGATGTACATGTACTTCAAAACCAAACAGCTGGGCAGCACATACATTATAATCATAATCAATACTACATGTAATAGTTTTAATTCCATCATAAATATAACTTTCTATTTTTTCAATTCCTTTAGGCTAAAAAGCCCATGAGGACAATGTATGCCTGATATTGACAAATAGTGAATTAACAAATAAATATAATAATAATAATAATAATATAGAACTTATTTTACGAGAGAACTTATTTAACAAACGTTAATCTACCATGAGAGCCTCAACATAATTATATACAAATCAAATGATAGGACAATAGAAGTAAATATTTCATATAGAGTACAAGTCAATAAATGATTTAATTCAATGGAGAATGTTACAGAGTTAATTTGAAATGCTTCAATGTACAGTGAGTAGAAATGCATGCCATATATATGAATATACGGAATATGGATTTTGAGCATCATGCATATATACTGTGTGATATGTTATGTATTATTATTTTCCAAGAATTAGATTCATTTAACATGTTTCTGTGTACATTGATATCAATTTCATTCAAATTCACAATATTTTTATGATATCATTATATATGTAAATAATTAATATACGATTACATCCACTGTACATGAGAATATATGTAAGTGTAAACTCATACATTGAATAAAGCCCATGCAATACTGTATATGCTATAGGAGATGACAACCATTTATTAATTAGCGTTCTGTGCAGTTCTACCACTGTACATGGTCATTTATCATGTGCCGATTCCAAATATATACTGACACCAAATAGAAACTGTGCACTTGCCTTAGAGGTAGTTTATATATATGTGTTCATTGGTGGCTAAATATAGGTGCATAAACTACAAAATATACGAATTTAATCATAATTATTCAATACCGTAGCATCAAATACATTGTATTTCTTTGATATATTCCACAATATATATAATATTCATTAGAAAAATATGTATATTTCTACGAATATTGAGAATGTTAACTGGTTTTAAAAACATGTCATACGTTTTCTTCTGTTCCTTTTTATGATATATTGAACGCGTCAGCATGTGTTAGCTTATTAGCTGTCATTCACTCTAATGATGGCTGCCCAATCACGTGTACAACCGTCCGTCCCGGATGTATGACGTCTGTACTGTACATTATAATCAAATTAATAACAAGAACTACTTTAGCTGGTTCGATTCTCGTCTGACCATAATAACATTAACTATGACTCTCTTAAGGTAGCCAAATGCCTCGTCATCTAATTAGTGACGCGCATGAATGGATTAACGAGATTCCCACTGTCCCTATCTACTTTCAGATGGGACTTTAAACCGACGTCTCGTGTTTATAATTTACACCGTGTACATAAAAGAACCAGAGGAGACTCTGGAATAGGTCACTTTCTGAATCATTGCAATATCCTCCAAAAATCTAAAATGACTAATCTATTCAGGAGGCGTCGCTCATATGGGCAACCTGTAGCGGGGGATCGAACCAGCGATCCAACGTGTTAACCACTGGAATACAGATCCGTTATTCCCTCATTTGGTTTAAAAAGTATTTATTGCAAGACATACATCACATATAACATACAACGACATACATAATACATCACATATAACATACAACGACATACATAATGCATCACATATAACATACAACGACATACATAATACATCACATATAACATACAACGACATACATCACATATAACATACAACGACATACATAATACATCACATATAACATACAACGACATACATAATACATAATACATATAACATACAACGACATACATAATACATAATACATATAACATACAACGACATACATAATACATCACATATAACATACAACGACATACATAATACATCACATATAACATACAACGACATACATAATACATCACATATAACATACAACGACATACATAATCATATACAACAACGACATACAATACATCACATATAACATACAACGACATACATAATACATCACATATAACATACAACGACATACATAATACATCACATATAACATACAACGACATACATAATGCATCACATATAACATACAACGACATACATAATGCATCACATATAACATACAACGACATACATAATGCATCACATATAACATACAACGACATACATAATGCATCACATATAACATACAACGACATACATAATGCATCACATATAACATACAACGACATACATAATACATCACATATAACATACAACGACATACATAATACATCACATATAACATACAACGACATACATAATGCATCACATATAACATACAACGACATACATAATGCATCACATATAACATACAACGACATACATAATACATCACATATAACATACAACGACATACATAATACATCACATATAACATACAACGACATACATCACATATAACATACAACGACATACATAATACATCACATATAACATACAACGACATACATAATACATCACATATAACATACAACGACATACATAATACATCACATATAACATACAACGACATACATAATACATCACATATAACATACAACGACATACATAATGCATCACATATAACATACAACGACATACATAATACATCACATATAACATACAACGACATACATAATGCATCACATATAACATACAACGACATACATAATGCATCACATATAACATACAACGACATACATAATATATAATGCAAAGGATCAAGTAGGAAGCTATTGTTTTTAAATTCAACGTAAAATAGCCGCCACATAAACAGTAGCATTAGGAATGTGATTAAATGAAGTACAATATTGCTATGTACTCTCACGTTTACAAAAGTGGAACAATAAGTTTGATACTTGAACAAAGCTCCTCCATTTCTGTAGAGTTATATATATATATATATCTACAAGCATAAAGAACACAGAAAAACACACATATACATTGTAAAGATATAACATTATAAACTATAGACTAAATCCAGTACAACTTAGAATGTACAAAAAACATGACATACATGTGTAATAATACATGTATATATGAATATTTGTTATATAATTTCCTTGTATGTATATGTTATACTGTACCTGCCTAACACGACGTGATAGGGTGGCATGGTGGTATATGTGAGATGCTGTTTAACTATGATCAGTAGCATGTATAGTATCCCTAGACGATTAGTGTTGTGTAGTTTCTACAACTACATTTGTTTCAGTATGGATACATGTTAATCCCGTATTTCACAATCAATTTCCGTTGGACATGCTTTGGAATTAATTTGATTCGGACTTGGAAATAACAACGACTGTTGAGTAGTTGGACAGATAAAACTAATCTTGAGACCTAACGTACACGCACATATACTCACACCATAAAAACTACAGATTTTCGAGTTATTGATTTTACTATCATGAGTGAAGAAATTAATCCGTCACACATTGCACTAATATACCCAGTGGTTCGCACATTTTTATATCAAATGTGCCTATAAAAGTTTCTGTTTTCTAAAAGGATATGCATTTAAGGCACAGTTTCCTTTTGAGTCCGCCTCCGTGGTCAAGTGGTTAAGGTCGCTGACTTGTATACCACTGTAACCTATCATCACTGATGGTCACGGGGTCTCATTTATATGAAAAACTTAGCAGTTTCTTACGGAGGTTGTTGCACCCAAGTACTGGTTAACCGCTGGAGCCTGCCCAGGAAAGGTGTTGTTAGGTAAACTACCCACCGGCGATATAGCCCAAAATGGTGCTGATGCAGGCGTAAAACCCGAAATATAACATAACATATAACATATAACATAACATATAACATATAACATAACATATAACATAACATATAACATAATATATAACATATAACATATAACATATAACATAACATATAACATAATATATAACATATAACATATAACATATAACATATAACACTTTCCTTTTGGTGTCAGTATATATTTCATGAATGTTGCTATTCAAATTATTAAATAAGTCTACACATACAACATATCATATGTTCATAGATATGCATGCATTATTCAGAAATTGTCTAATGTTGTGTGCCAAACCATGCTATGTATTATCTCTATGCTCTATGTGTATGGCATATTTACTATTGATCTGCAGTAAAATATGATTAAACTAAATTAAGAAATTGTTAGTGTAGACGCCGACAAGGTCCTCCGTTGCCGAGTGCTTACGAGCTTTGACCTCAAAACAATAAGGTTCAAATCCCACTTAGGGTGCCGAATTCTATCACGTGATGAAGCTATCCGGCTCGAGAATTGTCATATGACCTAAGATGTAGACACGACTTTAAACACACACAACAACCAAACGAAATATAACAATGGAATTATTATAAAAAATATCAAAGTTTTAATAATATTATTATACATAATGTTTCTACGTCTAATGGAGAACTCAGGAATATAGCATATTATCACAATCACCCCGCCCTCACCCTCGTAACGAACGGCATATCAAAACACTACCGGGGCACGTTATGACCCGCCTCAGTATATGTCGTTAGTGATGTTGAGGAGGATCTCGTTGAAGTTGAGGTTGAACGTATTGAACATTTGTATGTGTCATAAAATGAGTTAGCTTCTAGTTTATCTGACAATATGTACCTGCTTTGCACCTGATCAACCTATCCTGCCAGCACTCTGACATGTGTGCTTCTTCGATAAAACATAAGTAATTCATACAAGAGTGGCATTAATATATTGTTTACAAAGGTATTCTAAGGTCAAAATCAACCGTGCCCTCCGTGTGTGTTTTTATACCATACTTGCGTGCTAAATGCTGACTGAAGCATGTCCAATGCTCATGCATTATGCATGCACACATATACTTGCCAGGCAGTTTCTCTAATCCAGCATGCCCTGCATTCCCCCTTTACATTCACAGCAGATAAGATAACGTATATATATATACGTATATATATAGGAACCGTACGCAAATCATTGATAATAATGCTACAGTTTTTTTATTAGAACTTGGTTAGAACAAGTCTACGCATTTTTGAATCGTGTCATCTTGTTTTGGGAATTCGTTGCCATATGTTATGATGAACGAAACTTTAACCAATTCCTCTAAAATGATCACGTGTTGTAACTGATAGTATTATGGAAGGAAACAACGTTATTGATTATATAATGGAGTTACAATATGCTGTGCAGAACTGCAGATGCTGTAGCATACTAGATCATCCTAGAAACAATGCAAAGTGGTCACTAACAGATGGAGCGTAACAGTAGACTATGCATATCAAACTACAGTTTAAAGGCAGAAATGAAAGGTTGTTCCGTGAACCGAAATAGCTCCGATGAAATGGCGGTGTTTGAACGTGCAGGATAGCATGATTGTTCCTCAGGGACACGATATCCACATTTGAACGCGGTGTATGGTTTCTTTTTTTTGATTTATGTTTATTTTGTTTCATGTTTTATTGTAATTGATTATCGTGGTATCGTCATTATAAAATCTAGGTGCTCTCCTTGTAGTGCAGGCAACGGGTCAATGGTATCATGTAGGACTGCGAGTGCAGGCAGTGCAGGTTGGACTCCCCGTCTCACCTTAATACTATTAATTGTTATTCATACGGTACTATAAACCGAGGTATCGCCTTAATACAATTAACAGTTATTTATACGGTACTATAAACCGAGGTATCGCGTTAATACAATTAACAGTTATTCAGATGGTACTATATACCGAGGTATCGCGTTAATACAATTAACAGTTATTCAGATGGTATTATATACCGAGGTATCGCGTTAATACAATTAACAGTTATTCAGATGGTACTATATACCGAGGTATCGCGTTAATACAATTAACAGTTATTCAGATGGTACTATATACCGAGGTATCGCGTTAATACAATTAACAGTTATTCAGATGGTACTATATACCGAGGTATCTCGTTAATACAATTAACAGTTATTCAGATGGTACTATATACCGAGGTATCGCGTTAATACAATTAACAGTTATTCAGATGGTACTATATACCGAGGTATCGCGTTAATACAATTAACAGTTTTTCAGATGGTACTATATACCGAGGTATCGCGTTAATACAATTAACAGTTATTCAGATGGTACTATATACCGAGGTATCGCGTTAATACAATTAACAGTTATTCAGATGGTACTATATACCGAGGTATCGCGTTAATACAATTAACAGTTATTCAGATGGTACTATATACCGAGGTATCGCGTTAATACAATTAACAGTTATTCAGATGGTACTATATACCGAGGTATCGCGTTAATACAATTAACAGTTATTCAGATGGTACTATATACCGAGGTATCTCGTTAATACAATTAACAGTTATTCAGATGGTACTATATACCGAGGTATCGCGTTAATACAATTAACAGTTATTCAGATGGTACTATATACCGAGGTATCGCGTTAATACAAGTAACAGTTATTCAGATGGTACTATATACCGAGGTATCGCGTTAATACAATTAACCGTTATTCAGATGGTACTATACACCGAGGTATCGCGTTAATACAATTAACCGTTATTCAGATGGTACTATTAACCGAGGTATCGCGTTAATACAATTAACCGTTATTCAGATGGTACTATATACAGATGGTACTATATACCGAGGTATCGCGTTAATACAATTAACCGTTATTCAGATGGTACTATTAACCGAGGTATCGCGTTAATACAATTAACAGTTATTCAGATGGTACTATATACCGAGGTATCGCGTTAATACAATTAACAGTTATTCAGATGGTACTATATACCGAGGTATCGCGTTAATACAATTAACAGTTATTCAGATGGTACTATATACCGCGGTATCGTATATCGGTGCTTCTCCTCCAAAACAATAAAATGACTAATATATACTGACAACAAAAAGAAACTGTGCACTTGCCTTAGAGGTAAAATTTATATCCGTTTAGACAATAAATAATTATATAAGCATAGGATTCGGGAAGTACTGATGTTCATAAAAAGAGGTGTCTCATAAGTCAGAAATGACTGGCCCTTTAAATAGGGGTGACACTATAATAAACAAACACTTTTATATGCAAATTTGATACCAAATTTGCATATAATTATTTATGTGTGAAGGATTATTTTCTTCACTCATAATAGTAATATTCATAATTCTAAAATTTGCATCGAAAAAGTAACCCTCAATATAAAAGTGCACATTTGATTGATTGTGTCAGCATACGTGTGTGTGCGTTGCCCCAATTAACCAGGAGGTGATGAACAAGGAAACGTATACAGCAAGTTCGCTGGATGAAAGTTATAATTATATATCCATCATTACAATGTGTTCATGATCATCTGATGGGGAGTTCTGTATACACACGTAACATGTTCTAATATTGAAATTTAATATCATTAATCTGCGTCCTTAGATATTATGTTCACATCAATGAATGTAATATATCACAAGGTTACAAAACTGAGAGTTTTATTAGAAAATATAGAGGAATAGATACAGGGGTATACATATAAACGCGAAAAGACAAATTCCGCAGTCCGGTTGATAATTTCTCTTCTTTTCTGTATATAATTGTTTTTGTTTTGAGGTCCTTATGGACGATCGACCATATAATAAGTTTCCTCGTTAAATAAAGTCTTTATTATTAATATTATTATTGTAATTAAAGACATACATGTACATGTTCTGCTTGTGGTGGGGGGGGGGGGAGGTAGTCATGACTTAGATACAAGATCTTTAAGGACCTATCCGATCTAGATACATCAAGATTAGATTACATATTTTTCTACCATACTCAAGTGCATTAAGTGAACAACATGGTAAAACAGATGGATTTACTTTGTGGACAACTTTTGTATCTCCATTTTTGGAAATTGTGTGCAGTCAGCTGGAACGGGATAGGACAATAAAATAGTATTGCATCGGTTTTGTAGTCCAGTGGTAACACGATGGACTGGTAATCCAGGGATCGCAGGTTCGATCCCCCGCCTGACCATAATAAAATTAACAGTCTTTCAATTAACACGTTAAACTGAGGTCTCGTGTCGGTGCTTTACACCGTGCACGTAAAACAACCAGAGGAGATTCTGGAATGGGTCTCTGTCTGTATCATTGCACTATCCTCCAAAATCTAAAATAACTAATCTCTTCAGGAGGCGTCGCTCATATGGGCAACCGGTAGCGACGATAAATAAATGTAAAACACACATGGTTTGTCTCCATTTATCTGTTTGCATGATAGTAAAAAGTTCGTGGCGATGAATTCCATCAGGAATGAGGTCTCGAGAGTGATTAATCTAAGTTGTAGGAGCTTCTTTCGTAATCGAGCTAAAATAAATGTGTATAAACTAGAAGCACGTCTGTGATGTACGGAGGCAAGACACTTATATCCATGTTGACTGTTCTCTCTCCTTAATGGCCAACAATTCAATTAGCAATGAGGTCTTATGAACTGCTAGCCTGAAAAGGAAAGAACGTGTTCCGCTATATTGTTAAAATAAACTTAAATAAACTACGACACGCATATTACCAGATGATCCATACGTGTGCTCGAACAGTATATACATTCTAGCCTAGCATAATGATGGCATGCATACCCTGGTTTTACAGTATCAGATACAGTCTACGTCCGTTATGTCGAATTCCGTCGTACCGAGCAAAGTACTTCGACATAACCGAAGTTTGACTTAACTAAATTCGATATAAAGAGATCCAGTTATATGTAAAATGATAGTGTCTGAAACGGGACTTTAATACGACTTCGAGATAACCGGATAATTCTACATAACCGACTTTGACATAACGGATGTAGACTGTATATGCAATACACAGTACACAACTGTACATATAGTACTATCTAATGTGTTCTGACGATCGCTATGAATGAAGTTGCAATGCCAGCCAAGTCTCGTGTTGATTATTCCAGAAATATAACAGCCAGGTCCTACGAACACAGTTAATATCTTAAAGTTTTCTTCTTGACTCTTGACATTATCTCGCGCGATCTACTTCTGGTTGTCGAGATATTGTTACAAGTGTCTGCTATCTATAAATACTGTTCATCTATTGCCACCGCCATGTTTCTTTCCAATGCTTGCCTACGAGGTTAATGCTAACATGCAGGGCTTAGCGGTGTTGAAGGAGCAAACTTCGTGTTTGTTTTGGATGCAGGCCATCGATATGAACAAAGGTACCTAAAAGATAGTTATGTGCTGGCTAGCAGGCCCTGTCTCCATTCTAGGCCATCAGAATTTGATCTCCGGGCGCTTTCGAAAGCCTGATTAAGGTAGCCGGATACGGTGTTGTCATTGTACAGTACATCACACGTCCTTGTACATCATGTATATAGGGAAACACGTCCTTGTACATCACGTATATAGTGAACCGCGCCTTTGTACATCACGCATATAGTGAACCACGCTTTTGTACTTTAAAGTCGCCGAATTGCATATTACTGCTCTGGCCGTTTCTCATTTATATGAAAAAGTTTATTAAGGACGTTGGTGCATCAATTACTGGTTAACCGCCTGAGCCTGCCAGGGGGAATGTGTTGTTAGGTAAGCTTCCCGTCACTCAAATGGGCAACTGGAAGCGACGTTAATAAACGTTACCAAAACAGAAACGATTCACAACACAATCAACTTAAAATTCCACCCGTTTTTCTGTAATAATGGAATGGAAATGGAATTAAATATTCAAAACCCTTAAACTATTTTTGCATTGTGCTTTATTATTTATTTAAGACATCTATTGAAGGGTGATCATTGTTATTTATTGATTAAAAGTTTGAAAATTACCATTAAGTCTAAACAGTCGTGTCACGAGACTGACATAAATCAAGAACTCGTATGAATAATGTTTGAGGTATTTATTTTATAATGCACTTGAAAACAATCGATGCTGGCTATATATTTCTCTGTCTTTTGTACAGTCGTACAGTTTTACATAGTCGGGGTATTTGCTGTAAACCATAAACATCTTTACATTCAGACCAGGTTCATTGAATCAATTCAAATGTTTTGTGAAATTTATACGGTTTATTACTGTTTTCATGTTACGATATTTTGGTATCATGTCGATATTAATTACATGCTGTACACCGGCTTTTCATGCCGTATCAATGTTGCCAACTTATACACAGTTAACTTGTAATAAGTTTGACTAACTACGATATGTTAATGTGCATTCAAGATTGTGTTTTGGTATGAGAATATTTGTTCATGCAGAAAACCCTACCTTGGCGTGGTGACCCGAACCGTCCGTGTCGGAAATATATACATGGTTGCATTATGAAAACTTGTGGACGGACTCAGCCTTTTATATCAGGATATGTGTAATTATTAATACACCCATGATCGTGTTTTGTAAATCAAATATATTTACAGCCGACTACATGCTTATCATTTCGGTTGTGTAATTCTTACTGTGTGGTGAAACTTAAATTGCATACTGTTCTTGTCATTATTGTTGTTGTTGATGTTGATGATGATGATGATGATGATGATGATGATGATGATGATGATGATGATGATGATGATGATGATGATGATGAAGAGGATGATGAGGATGAGGATGATGGTTGTGATGATGATGATGATGATGATGATGATGATGATGATGATGATGATGATGATGATGATGATAAATAGGAGGATGAGGATGATGGTGGTGGTTGTGATGATGATGAGGATGAGGATGATGATGAAGAGGAGGATGAGGATGAGGATGATGGTGGTGGTTGTGATGATGATGAGGATGAGGATGATGATGGTGATACTTTGTTTTTATCAAAGCACACATCACGATCATTCAGACTTATAGGTTGTCTCTTAATGTTCCCGTTTATTTATTAAAATACATGGACTGTCAAAACCATCGGCAATGTTCTCCCTATATAGTTAACTGTAGTATCCCACCACAAGAATGCACTGATTATATCACTTGACTTCACACTAGAAAAACAATCATATATTATAAGCTCTGTTCAATAGTATAGTGCGGTCCCTCGCATGTTCAATAGTAGTGCGGTCCCTCGCATGTTCGCGAGCAACACAATACAAGTTGCAGTTTGCACTGGACATGTTAGCTCGCTCAATGTTCGACAATGCCAGCTAACGCACAACAAGTGTTAGTCTACCACGTATGTGTGTGATATTTATTCGTGAATTCTTTTATGTGAGTTATGTAAATACAAACACATCTAATAAAGTGCGTCTCCAGATTGCGTTACGGTTATCGATATTACAACCGCCATTAAACAACCCATCTGAGTTTGCTTTTGGGAAGATCAAAGATAGTTATTTCCATAAATATGTTGCTCTGTCTTGATTTGCTAGTGACGTCACCGCGGACTATTGTTCCATATTCGTGTGTGTATACAGGAGTGAACCGTCGAGTATATGGAACACCAGCTATACGGACCCGTATCCTCCCGTTTTCTTGGATGTTTCAGCTCCGAGCTCTCACGTATGTGGACCCATTTTGCAGTGGCGTGTCTTAGTTAATAGAATTAGTATACTACGGTTTTTTAATTTTTAGGAACATACCCAAATACAAGGGAATTGAAATATTTGTTTTAAAAAATACAATCCGTTTTCTTCTTCATTTGACCTATGGTTTACGGATAATGCCCACTAGTTAGAATATTCATGTTGTCCAGAAAGAAACATATTATGCCAAGATGAAATATTTATTTCTCCCGCCTGTAACACCACACAACAAAAACACAATTATGCAGTTTCACATGCTTTATTTAGCTGTATATTGTGACACAGCGTTGTAGTATATAATGTTTAACAGTTTATTTAGCTGTATATTGTGACACAGCGTTGTAGTATATAATGTTTAACAGTTTATTTAGCAGTATATTGTGACACAGCGTTGTAGTATATAATGTTTAACAGTTTATTTAGCAGTATATTGTGACACAGCGTTGTAGTATATAATGTTTAACAGTTTATTTAGCAGTATATTGTGACACAGCGTTGTAGTATATAATGTTTAACAGTTTATTTAGCTGTATATTGTGACACAGCGTTGTAGTATATAATGTTTAACAGTTTATTTAGCAGTATATTGTGACACAGCGTTGTAGTATATAATGTTTAACAGTTTATTTAGCAGTATATTGTGACACAGCGTTGTAGTATATAATGTTTAACAGTTTATTTATCTGTATATTGTGACACAGCGTTGTAGTATATAATGTTTAACAGTTTATTTAGCAGTATATTGTGACACAGCGTTGTAGTATATAATGTTTAACAGTTTATTTAGCAGTATATTGTGACACAGCGTTGTAGTATATAATGTTTAACAGTTTATTTAGCAGTATATTGTGACACAGCGTTGTAGTATATAATGTTTAACAGTTAATAGTGTCCATCATCGCTATCCATCATCTTTGCCCATATGAGCAGCGCCTCCTGAAGCGATTAGTCATTTTAGATTGTTGGAGGATAGTGCAATGATACAGACAGAGACCCATTCTAGAATCTCCTTTGGGTCTTTTACGTACACGCGCTTTTAAGCACCGACACGAGGCCTCGGATTAAAGTCTCATCTGAAAGGCTATTAATTTTATTAGGGTCAGACGGGGGTCGAAGACTGTTTCGTTTCATTTGATCCGTAGCTCAGATTAAGCGCAACTAACGATTGTGTATGTCTTCTAGAAGTCCACATTGTACTCTATTACAATGCATGCAATCGCAGCCTTATTCCAAGTATGTGTCTTCATCACTCGAAATACAACAAACAGGATACAGGGCTAGACCCAATAGAACATATATCAGAGGTGCAAGCTATCAGCACAGGTCATGAACTGTACTATATGTTCATGAGGATACAGTTGCTTAGCAGCTTCGTACCGTGCTCGAGATCGTTAAGCTTCCATTGTACAACTCAACGAGTGAGATTTATGACCGCTACAGAAAAGATAAACGGATGACAGATGCTGATCTATATTCTGAACAGGCACCCACTCAAAACATATCATAGTGTTACAACAATATATATCTATATGCTGGATTATTACATTGCAAATCTAGCATTTTATTCGATATATATAATTGTATGCCTGGGGAGGAGGTCGTGCCTTCGTATTCGTTTCGTTGGCATAGACACCGTTTCACATCTTGTTACCCATCGTAAAACAATCAGATTGCATGCCAAACCAATAGAAGATTCAGTCTCCTATTCCGTGTGTGTTATAGTTCACGCAGTGTGTCAGTTAATGCCGTCTTCCTGAAGTGTTCTGGTATAGGCATAAACACCGTTTCACGGCGTGTTACCCATCGCAAGCCAACCAGATTGCATGCCAAACCAATATCACATTCAGTCTCCACTTCCGTGTGTGTTATCGTTCACGCATGTCAGTTAGTGCCGTCTTCCTGAAGTGTTCTGGTATAGGCATATACACCGTTTCACGGCGTGTTACCCATCGCAAGCCAACCAGATTGCATGCCAAACCAACATCACATTCAGTCTCCACTTCCTGGTGTGTTATCTTTCACGCATGTCAGTTAATGCCGTCTTCCTGAAGTGTTCAGGTATAGTTCGTATCAGCTTGATGGTGTGTAACTCTTACTGCATTAAACGTGTCTGTCATATATGTTTGCTAGTATTTTATCCATAAAGGTTGCTATTATCTATTTATTGCAATTGTTATCTCATTCATCATTGTGTGCAATCTTAATGCAGGAACCCAACTGTAATGCATGGTAATCGATAGGCGGTGGGTATTTTGTAATTTAATGGTCTTTGCGCATGGTCGATAAATAATAGTAATGTCATATGCTACAGAGTTGGATATCCGTCTGTTAACCCTTTGCGTCCAATGCCTGTGTCGTCGAAAATATATATATCTATCTATCTTCCTTTAATGTCGAACCCCTCGCGGGGACGTAGACATGTTGCGCGTCGTCAAAAAACGCAAAGAAGTTAAAAGTATGAGTAGTTAAAAGCATAATTTAAGAAAGTAGTGATTTTTCAAATAAGTTGTGGTAAAAGTTTAAAAGCAGCTGCGCAGAACAACTAAGGACTGGCATGAACAATATGGCAAACTGCCGTATTGAATTGCTCTATGGTAGGGAGATGGACAATGTCAGGAGGGAGATGATTCCAATGGTAGATTGTTCTTGGGAAAAAGGAAAACGTATAGTAGTCTGTAATTGCTGTACTTAACCTATAGCTTACGGAATGGCAATGGCGAGCAGAGCGAGAGAGGGGAATTAGGTAATTTTCAATGGGAATAGCAACACGATCATTATGGATTTTATACATAAGGGATAAACTATTGTCAATACGCCGTTAATCTAGTCTGCGTAGATTTAGGGAATGTAGTATGTATGTAACACTAGATGTACGATATAAGTCAGCCTTTATCTAACGGGCTGCTCTTCGCTGGACACCTTCAATTTGGTCTATCAATGTTTGGGTATGGGGCGACCAGATCTCGGAGCCATATTCAAGCTGGTGTCTCATTAGTGTCTGGTAAGCCATGTACTTAAGGGGTTCGGATTTGACCTGGTGGTTTTTACGTAGAAAATACCACCGAGTGGGTTGTCAGTGCATGTATACCACAAGTGATTGATTGTCATTTAATCGCAAAACATTTCTGTAAATGGCCACTTCAATTATAGAAATTCTTATTCCCGGGAATAGTTGTATATGAACCTGTAAAACATTGCTCTTATACCCGTGAACAGTTCTCTATGAACCTGTAAAACATTGCTCTTATACCCGTGAATAGTTCTCTATGAACCTGTAAAACATTGCTCTTATACCCGTGAATAGTTCTCTATGAACCTGTAAAACATTGCTCTTATACCCGTGAACAGTTTTCTATGAACCTGTAAAACATTGCTCTTATACCCGTGAACAGTTCTCTATGAACCTGTAAAACATTGCTCTTATACCCGTGAACAGTTCTCTATGAACCTGTAAAACATTGCTCTTATACCCGTGAACAGTTCTCTATGAACCTGTAAAACATTGTTCTTATACCCGTGAACAGTTTTCTATGAATCTGTAAAACATTGCTCTTATACCCGTGAACAGTTCTCTATGAACCTGTAAAACATTGCTCTTATACCCGTGAACAGTTTTCTATGAACCTGTAAAACATTGTTCTTATACCCGTGAACAGTTTTCTATGAACCTGTAAAACATTGCTCTTATACCCGTGAACAGTTCTCTATGAACCTGTAAAACATTGCTCTTATACCCGTGAACAGTTTTCTATGAACCTGTAAAACATTGCTCTTATACCCGTGAACAGTTCTCTATGAACCTATAAAACATTGCTCTTATACCCGTGAACAGTTCTCTATGAACCTGTAAAACATTGCTCTTATACCCGTGAACAGTTCTCTATGAACCTGTAAAACATTGCTCTTATACCCGTGAATAGTTCTCTATGAACCTGTAAAACATTGCTCTTATACCCGTGAACAGTTCTCTATGAACCTGTAAAACATTGTTCTTATACCCGTGAACAGTTTTCTATGAACCTGTAAAACATTGCTCTTATACCCGTGAACAGTTCTCTATGAACCTGTAAAACATTGCTCTTATACCCGTGAACAGTTTTCTATGAACCTGTAAAACATTGTTCTTATACCCGTGAACAGTTTTCTATGAACCTGTAAAACATTGCTCTTATACCCGTGAACAGTTCTCTATGAACCTGTAAAACATTGCTCTTATACCCGTGAACAGTTTTCTATGAACCTGTAAAACATTGTTCTTATACCCGTGAACAGTTTTCTATGAACCTGTAAAACATTGCTCTTATACCCGTGAACAGTTCTCTATGAACCTGTAAAACATTGCTCTTATACCCGTGAACAGTTTTCTATGAACCTGTAAAACATTGTTCTTATACCCGTGAACAGTTTTCTATGAACCTGTAAAACATTGCTCTTATACCCGTGAACAGTTCTCTATGAACCTGTAAAACATTGCTCTTATACCCGTGAACAGTTTTCTATGAACCTGTAAAACATTGCTCTTATACCCGTGAACAGTTCTCTATGAACCTGTAAAACATTGCTCTTATACGCTACATCGTGTTATTCTGTGTGTGAATCACGTACTCTTATTTGACGACTGTATACTTGTAACTCAATTCGTACATTGAAGCACGAATATAATAGTCGGACACCAAAAAGAAATTGTGCACTTGCCTTAAAGGTAAAATTGATATCCTTTTAGAAAACGATATAGGCAAATTTGATATCAAAATGTGCGAAATATTGGGTAAATGAGTGCAATGTGTGAATGATTATTTTCTTCACTCATGATAGTAAAATCCATAATTCTAAAATGTGTAAAGAAAAAGTAATGTAATAAAAAGTAATAAAATAGTGTTTTTATGGTGTCAGTATACTAGGCATGTAGATGTCAACACTAGTTTTTAAATTGATCACGTTTGTCTTGTTCTGTTTGTTCTATTTCCATTCCTTCTGTTCTATTTTTACCTTTCTTTTGTTTTGGTTCTTGGTGGAAACTAATTAATGCAAGCAGTGGTCGTCTAAGAGAAGCCTTTAGCGAGGTTTCCGTAGCCTTGGGAAACTAGAAAAAGCGGTATTTAGTCTGCGTTAGTCGGCATTTATTATTCTCGTCTGTGTTATATCGGTACCGTTTCCCTATGACGATATTACTCTATAAATGCTGCACACACTTCTGCGCAAAGTAACACTTGTGTTCGGATAACTTTAAGCCACACTTTATGTAGTCTGGTGTAGCCTTTGTATGGCTAGTCTCCCTAAATCCGTACTAAACTATATGAACAGATCAAAACAGATTACAATGGCGAACCAAATTGGACAAGATAAACACGGAGTTTATATAATACTACATAATGGAAGATGATGCAAGCACAATGGGAATACAAGGGAATATTCAGATGGTTTATAGGGCTCGGCAACATAGCTTAACTAGTGTATGAATGAGTGGGAGTCAGTTGTGATAGCGCAGTTATAGCGGGTTCGCTTCAGGTGTGAAATGCCCTGAGTTCGAGCCCATCTGGAGCAGTTTCGATTGTGCCATTAGGCAATGTATTTAAATTCCACTTACTTCTACTCTCTCCCTCGTGGCGATGGGTTCCATCAGGAATGAGGTCTCGAGAGTGATTCATATAAGTTGTAAGAACTTATTTACCAATCGAGCTAAAATAAATTTGTATAAACCAAAATCAACTCTTTTTTAGGCTACATAATAATGATTTTATAAAATTTACCATATTACGATTATCTAGCTCCATTATAAATTATCTGTCTCTGTTGCATTCTGCACATACTTAGTTTTGGACTAATCGTAAATAAATATACCATAACCGACTCTACATGTACAAACACTCAGTGAGCTATGCGAACGGAAGAGATATAAATTGCCCACTGAGAACCAGAATATGAACTGACAAAATAACCCATTAAGCAGTATGTGGTTTATCGTTATACCATGTATATTTAAAAAATACACATATCGGTGGGCAATAATAATATATTCCAGCATTTAATATTTCTACATGTTTGTGTTTTACGTTTATTTATCGTCGCTACCAGTTGCCAATATGAGCGACGCCTCCTGAAGAGATTAGTCATTTTAGATTTTTGGAGGATAGTGCAATGATACAGATAGAGAGACCCATTCCAGATTCTCCTCTGGTTCTTTTACGTGCACGGTGTAAAGCACCGACACGATACCTCGATTTAAAGTCTAATTTTATTAGGGTCAGACGGGGGGATCGAACATGCGATCCCTGGATTACCAGTCCAACGTGTTTAACCACTGGACTACAGATCAGTATGTTAATATTTCTACAGTTAGAGTTAATCTATATATATATATATCTGCTATTAACCAATTGATTCAAATGATTAATGGAGGCTGCCAGACGTGTTACAGATGACGCGTCCTTGATTGAATTAATCACTCGAATCAATTAGTTAATAGCAGATACTATATATATATAGCAGATTGTGATTTGTGTTCATGTGTATTACACTTATTATTTTATGCATTCGTGTTGTTTTTCTTCACTTCAGATACATCAATCGAGCTTACAAACAACAGTACTACAATAAACTTCAAAGAGAACGGAAGGAGGGGTTTGTAATAAAGAAGAGGAACGGCAACGATAGTTCATTGATAAGCGATTTCGCAACAAGAGATTATTAATAATTAATCTAAGGCGTATAACATATACCAATAAATAGGATTTAAATGTTATAGGCTATGTGATAAGCTAATAACTGAGAAATTAATTTATAACTGACTCTACGTAACAGCTATCGTTTCCCAGTGATTAGGCAATATATAAATGGATTAGAGATTAGAGAGACACTATTATATAGGTGGGTTGAAGACACGGGACTATATATATATATATATATATATATATATATATACTGATTAGAAGACTATACTAAACTAGCTGGATTAAAGTGAATGGATTATATTACTAGATGGATTAAAGTGATTGGATTGTATATTCTAGTTGGATTAAAGTGATTGAATTATATATATTAGATGGATTACAGTATTGGATTGTATATACTAGATGGATTAAAGTGATTATATTATATTACTAGATGGATTAAAGTGATTGGATTGTATATACTAGATGGATTAAAGTGATTGGATTGTATATACTAGATGGATTAGAAATGTGCAGGAGGAGTTGCAAGAAGAAGAGATCACGTGGCTAACTTGACAAGAACAAAGTCATGTGACAACAATGCTGAAACTGACAGCCGGATACTTAGTCACGTGGTATAACATATTGCCGCACCTCGCGACAATTCACCTGATCGTGTATATAATGTTAGGAGGTAAGTCCAATCTATTTATCCATATTGTATTGCATATGTAAACCATTAGACAATAATACACATATACATAGAGTGGTGGAACCTATGCTCGGTGTAAATCCCACATATAATGTAAAACATGTTAATTGCACTTGCCGTATTTTATTATTTTCTTAAGTCGTGAAAATAACTTTCAAAAAAGTTGAAAGCGTTAGCTTCATCACGTGACCTTGCTGCTCAATACAACGATGTTGGGTCGGCACCCGTTCTTATGGGGAATTCAAGACTTCGTCGCACCTATGCACGGCGTACTTGTTATTTGAGCTCTCGTGACCTACATGTACTCTCTCCCTGACCTACATGTGTACCAACACACATACTACAATTAAATGTGTATGCAGTGGGGCATTTTACTTTTGCAGACTGCAGACGAACAATCATCAAGAAATATGTCAGCAACAACAAACGTTCTCTCTACGATAAATTACTCAGTTGGGATATACCACATTGTTCTCAAATGTACAGTTCCACAAAAACCAATTATACAAAACCTTCACGAGACCCTGTAAACGTCCCCGTGTGTGTATATTTTTAGTAGATGTAAAACTTGTAAGACATTGTCGATGTCTTGATACGTGTAGATTTATAGTATATTAAATATCAAAATAAGTTGTAGGAAATCCAAGTTTAACAACAAAACCAGTATTAAAATTTAAACTTGTATTAACCCTTTCAACACCACAGACCTCTAAATAGGTTTACAAAAAGTGTAGATCCAGATGAGCCGGCTCGTGACGAGCCGTCTCATCAGGATCGTCACGAGCCGGCTCATCTGAATCTACACTTTTTGCCAGTGATATGACTATTTTTAGACATAATTACCCATTTTGATAAATGAACTTGTCCAAATGTGATTTTCTGATTCATTTATGACTATTTTTAGACATAATTACCCATTTTGATAAATGAACTTGTCCAAATGTGATTTTCTGATTCATTTATTGGTTTATGAATATCATGGACCAGTCCATGTGAGTTACTTGGTGTTGAATGGGTTAATCACTCTCGTTGGCGGATGAAGCGTAAATGTGGTCATTCATGTGGGAGGGAACCGGCGTACCCGTAGAAAACCAACCTGTCCGATCTGGTGACCACCGTACCGTCGCACATACTTCTCGGTACGAGGCCCGGGTTGCATTGATGACAAACGAGCGCGCTAACCACTGCGCTAATCGGACAGCCTGTATCGTGAAACCAGTAGTATTAAGTAGATATTGAACTAATTATATGACACGTACTATAAGCGTTTGTCCTGAATTCTTCTTCTGGTTGAGAGTAGTTCTAGGAATGCGTTGATATCTTTACAACCAGATTGCGAATTCAGTGATTGCAGATACTAATATACTTCATGCCAATGCTAATGCACAGCCGTCCAGATAGAATGTGTCGTTACTGCACCTGTAACTTGCCGTTACTGCACATGTAACGCGTCGTTACTGCACCTGTAACTTAACGTTACTGCACCTGTAACATGACCTGCACCTGTAACTTGCCGTTACTGCACCTGTAATTTACCGGTACTGTACCTGTAACTTGACGTCACTGCACTGCACCTGTAACTTGTTGACGTCACTTCATCTGTAACTTGTTGACGTCACTGCACCTGTAGCTTGACGTTACTGTACCTGTAACTTGTTGACGTTATTGCACCTGTAATTAGCCGTTATTGCACCTGTAACGTGTCGTTACTGCACCTGTAACTTGACGTTACTGAACCTGTACCTTGTTGACGTTACTGCACCTGTAACTTGACGTTACTGCACCTGTACCTACAAGTTATTGTACCTGTAACTTGTTGACGTTACTGCACCTGTAACATGACGTTACTGCACCTGTACCTACAAGTTATTGTACCTGTACCTTGTTGACGTTACTGCACCTGTAACTTGACGTTACTGCACCTGTACCTACAAGTTATTGTACCTGTAACTTGTTGACGTTACGGCACCTGTAACTTGACGTTACTGCATCTGTAGCTTGTTCGCCTTTGTCCAATTCCTACTAATTATAACATAGAAATGGAGACAGTACGGACAATTACCCCCATAGCACAAACCATTACCCATAGGCACCCCTTCCTGGAAACTACGATATCTTGGGGAGATGTTATGTAGTGCATATCGTGCAGAGAGAGAGGTGACATTGCCTGTAGTTTATTAAAATGTATGCATGGTTCAAACTCACTCTAGTATATTCTATTTGGAGCCAACAAATAATCATACAATATAAATATATTTATATTTTCATGCATATTGCCATTCAAAGCATTTTATTCAGATGAATAATTATACAGCAATTCATTGCATAAATATATTGTAATAATGTATGAAATAAGATGACATGAATATTGGTATTATGCGGTTATTAGTTTGCTCCACATACTGTTAAAACAGCGTGTGGCCGATTAGCAGTGTTGCCAGAGAGTGTATACTCTACAACTATATCGTCACCTTCTTATCAGAGAGTGTATATATAGATGTATACTCTACAACTATATCCTCACCTTCTTCGTGTATATATAGATGTATACTCTACAACTATATCCTCACCTTCTTCGTGTATATATAGATGTATACTCTACAACTATATCCTCACCTTCTTCGTGTATATATAGATGTATACTCTACAACTATATCCTCACCTTCTTCTGTTATATTGTCAGAGAGTGTATATATAGATGTATACTCTACAACTATATCTCACCTTCTTCTGTTATATTGTCAGAGAGTGTATATATAGATGTATACTCTACAACTATATCCTCACCTTCTTCTGTTAATTGTCAGAGAGTGTATATATAGATGTATACTCTACAACTATATCCTCACATACTTCTGTTAGAATGTGCTTATGGTCGTTGACTTCAACTCGCGTGCCCCCCCCTCCCCACCGCTGCTTGTTCGATTCCCACTGGCGTTCTCGAATTATTTCATGTGTGGAAGCTATCCAGCTAGCTCGCAGAAGGTCGGTGGTTCTATCCGGCTGTACTCCGACGCCTGAGATACTGCTCGGAGTGGCTTCCGGGTCTTCCTCCACCAATATTAGCGATAGAATCGCCATACGACCTTTAGAATATGTTGATGCAACTGTATCTCCCCCTCACACACACAAACAAACAAACACAGCTTCTATTAGATATCGCGCGGAGTGTAATATGCCGGACACATGATTGCTTCTAATATCTGTTTTATACAAAACGTGAAGGATCACACGGAATAGAGAAGCTGTAATGGACTGGACACTAGGCAACATTGTATCTAATTACGCTAAGTGTGTCGGTCTAACGAGTACTATGCTACAATCAGATCACTATAAATTATTACTTTAACGGACTCTAGTTCCCTTTAATCTCCTATACATACCACAATTTCATTACATTTCACCGAATTAAATAAATAAATTACCAGGGAAATTTCACCACACATGCAATATCATCGTTACTGTAAAGGAATGGCGAACATGATGCTATCCTCCAGTAGTAAACACATCCTAGTCTGCAATCATATCTCAACCAAGTACGCTGCCATCCTGCATTTATTGCGTTTCTACTTTGTATATAAACTCGTAAAAATAAGTAATTAAATTAGATACGATGGATAACTAACATAATAAAATCTTAATCAATAAACGGTTATCATGATTTTGGAATGACGTTTGTGTTAAGTATGCGGACTGTTTCATCTTGAGCTGTTGAACCACAGATGAAGTGTTCGGCTTGGGTAAATGTAACGTTAGGTATTGTGTTTTAAATAATGCTTATAAAAGCAACACTGTATTGAGGTCGATACCATTACACTAAGATATAGTGAAACACGCTTTTATTTTGACTAAGTGTTTGTATCTCATTATACCTGGTCGATACCAACTACCTGGATCACCGATATCGTGTTTATTTTAATGATTTTCTGTTTATATACATATTTCACATATCGCATTGGACCAGTACTATTACAGATCTGGTCTAGTGTTTACTATCTGTCCGATTCAGTAGTTAGCACACTTGCTTCTCATCAATGCAGCCTGGACTCGATCCCCGGACCGGGAAGTCTGTGATATATTTACGGTTGTCGCCTGATCGGACAGGTGGGTTTTCTCCGTGTTCTCCGTTTTCCTCCCACACGAATGACCACATATTCGCTTTCAACGAGAGTGATTAATATAAGTTATTAAATCTTGCTTCGCAATCGTTGTAAAATAAATAAGTTTATACAACCGTTACAGAAATCCGATCAGCGGACGGTGTGTTGGGCGAGAGTTAGTTTATACAAATTTATTTGAGCACCATACAACACGTCCTTACAACGTATATGAATCACTCTCGAGACCTCATTCCTGATGGAATCAATCGCCACGAAGGAGAGAGAAGAGGCTCCATGGAATTTAAATGCCTTGCCTAAGAGCACAATCGTAACGGCTCGAACTCTAGGCAGTTCGTACCTGAAGCGAACGGGCTACCACGGCGCTATCACGACTTTCAAATATGTAAACAGTAAAATGGACAAAGATTTGAAAGTGTTTAAAATGTGTTAAAGATTTCACTATAGGCAATATAACCTCCCATGTGCAATCATTTTACAATCAGCTAATATAATGTTTACAGTCCACTGAAGCACCACTGCGATTAAGACAGATACGTGACGTGTGTGTTTAGATGGCTGACTTTGACAAAATCAAGCGCACTGGCCCGGCCCATCCAATCATACATTGAAAACTATCAGATGGTGATCTTATTGAGGAAAATGAGAAAACTTAATGATTGAAAAATTAGAAATTGAATTTACATTGAGATATTTAAATCATTTTCACGCTCAGATTGCTTGGGCAAAATGTCTTTGATCAAGATTGTCATAGGAAGTGTGCGACATTTGTAATAAATAAATTAAGAGCCACAAGGGACCAACACGAAATGCTCATGAAATACTCGCTATAAAGAGCAAGATTGAAAGCAAACCTCAACATTGCTTATGATATTAACGTCGAATCTGGAGAAACGTTCAATACTACGACACTTGATTAGTAACCAGATACAATAGTTAGTAACCAGACACAATAGTTAGTAACCAGACACAATAGTTAGTAACTAGACACAATATTTAGTAACCAGACACAATAGTTAGCAACCAGACACAATACTTAGTAACCAGACACAATAGTTAGTAACCAGACACAATAGTTAGTAACCAGACACAATAGTTAGTAACCAGACATAATAGTTATAGTAACCAGACACACTAGTTAGTAACCAGACACAATAGTTAGTAACCAGACATAATAGTTAGCAACCAGACACAATAGTTAGTAACCAGACATAATAGTTAGTAACCAGACACAATAGTTAGTAACCAGACATAATAGTTAGTAACCAGACACAATAGTTAGTAACCAGACACAACAGTTAGTAACCAGACATAATAGTTAGTAACCAGACACAATAGTTAGTAACCAGACACAATAATTAGTAACCAGACACAATAGTTAGTAACCAGACACAATAGTTAGTAACCAGACACAATAGTTAGTAACCAGACACAATAGTTAGTAACCAGACACAATAGTTAGTAACCAGACACAATAGTTAGTAACCAGACATAATAGTTAGTAACCAGACACAATAGTTAGTAACCAGACATAATAGTGCGAAATGCTAGGAGTTCCAGCCTCGCTGGAGCCGTTACGATTGTGCCCTTATGCAAGGCATTTAAATTCCACGTTGCCTCTTCTCTCTCCCTCGTGGCGATGAATTCCATCTGTAATGAGGTCTCGAGAGTGATTCATATAAGTTGTAAGAACTTGTTTCGCAATCGAACTAAAATAAATGTGTTACAATACTTGTAGTTTGGTGAACATGGTATCGGAAGCATATAGACGACAATGACTGTAAGACAATACAAGTGTTTATATACGTATACCAGTTGCTATGTTGTGGTGACAGACGGAACTGTAGTCCAGTGGTTAACACGTTGTACTGTTAATCCAGGGATCGCAGATTCGATCCCCCGTCTGACCCTAATAAAATGAACAGTCTTTCAGATGGGACTTTAAACCGATATCTAGTTTCGGTGCTTTACACAGTGCACGTACAAATACCAGAGGAGACTCTGGAATGGGTCTATGTCTGTATCATTGCACTATCCTCCAAACAAAGTTGTGGTGTATAGTTTGGTAGTAGATGGTGAACACGTGATATATGGATTACACTGTTTAGCCCCATTCCTACATTGAAACGTATCAGTTAGTATGGTTGTACAGAGGACAAGGGTTAATCATAGTCTGGGAACAGGCGTAGATATATGTTGCCTTATCCGTCATATAAATATATGTTTTAGCACCAAAACCATTAATGAGCCATGTTGCGTTTCTGATAATATGTCGTTTTGCCAGAAGTAAATAAGTGAAAAATTGACTGGAAGCCAGGTTAGGTTAATCATTGTATATATGTATAAACAGCAGTAACATTTCATGGACATACTAATACAAATCCTTCTTTTGTATATAGGTATAAACAGCAGTAACATTTCATGGACATACCAATACAAATCCTTCTTTTGTATATATGTATAAACAGCAGTAACATTTCATGGACATACTAATACAAATCCTTCTTTTGTATATATGTATAAACAACAGTAACATTTCATGGACATACTAATACAAATCCTTCTTTTGTATATATGTATAAACAGCAGTAACATTTCATGGACATACTAATACAAATCCTTCTTTTGTATATATGTATAAACAGCAGTAACATTTCATGGACATACTAATACAAATCCTTCTTTTGTATATAGGTATAAACAGCAGTAACATTTCATGGACATACTAATACAAATCCTTCTTTTGTATATAGGTATAAACAGCAGTAACATTTCATGGACATACTAATACAAATCCTTCTTTTGTATATAGGTATAAACAGCAGTAACATTTCATGGACATACCAATACAAATCCTTCTTTTGTATATATGTATAAACAGCAGTAACATTTCATGGACATACCAATACAAATCCTTCTTTTGTATATATGTATAAACAGCAGTAACATTTCATGGACATACTAATACAAATCCTTCTTTTGTATATATGTATAAACAACAGTAACATTTCATGGACATACTAATACAAATCCTTCTTTTGTATATATGTATAAACAACAGTAACATTTCATGGACATACTAATACAAATCCTTCTTTTGTATATATGTATAAACAGCAGTAACATTTCATGGACATACTAATACAAATCCTTCTTTTGTATATATGTATAAACAACAGTAACATTTCATGGACATACTAATACAAATCCTTCTTTTGTATATATGTATAAACAACAGTAACATTTCATGGACATACTAATACAACTCCTTCTTTTGTATATATGTATAAACAACAGTAACATTTCATGGACATACCAATACAAATCCTTCTTTTGTATATATGTATAAACAACAGTAACATTTCATGGACATACCAATACAAATCCTTCTTTTGTATATAGGTATAAACAACAGTAACATTTCATGGACATACCAATACAAATCCTTCTTTTGTATATATGTATAAACAACAGTAACATTTCATGGACATACCAATACAAATCCTTCTTTTGTATATATGTATAAACAACAGTAACATTTCATGGACATACCAATACAAATCCTTCTTTTGTATATAGGTATAAACAGCAGTAACATTTCATGGACATACCAATACAAATCCTTCTTTTGTATATATGTATAAACAACAGTAACATTTCATGGACATACCAATACAAATCCTTCTTTTGTATATATGTATAAACAACAGTAACATTTCATGGACATACCAATACAAATCCTTCTTTTGTATATATGTATAAACAACAGTAACATTTCATGGACATACCAATACAAATCCTTCTTTTGTATATATGTATAAACAACAGTAACATTTCATGGACATACCAATACAAATCCTTCTTTTGTATATATGTATAAACAACAGTAACATTTCATGGACATACCAATACAAATCCTTCTTTTGTATATATGTATAAACAGCAGTAACATTTCATGGACATACTAATACAAATCCTTCTTTTGTATATATGTATAAACAACAGTAACATTTCATGGACATACTAATACAAATCCTTCTTTTGTATATAGGTATAAACAGCAGTAACATTTCATGGACATACCAATACAAATCCTTCTTTTGTATATATGTATAAACAGCAGTAACATTTCATGGACATACTAATACAAATCCTTCTTTTGTATATATGTATAAACAGCAGTAACATTTCATGGACATACTAATACAAATCCTTCTTTTGTATATATGTATAAACAGCAGTAACATTTCATGGACATACCAATACAAATCCTTCTTTTGTATATAGGTATAAACAACAGTAACATTTCATGGACATACCAATACAAATCCTTCTTTTGTATATAGGTATAAACAGCAGTAACATTTCATGGACATACTAATACAAATCCTTCTTTTGTATATATGTATAAACAGCAGTAACATTTCATGGACATACTAATACAAATCCTTCTTTTGTATATAGGTATAAACAGCAGTAACATTTCATGGACATACTAATACAAATCCTTCTTTTGTATATAGGTATAAACAGCAGTAACATTTCATGGACATACTAATACAAATCCTTCTTTTGTATATATGTATAAACAGCAGTAACATTTCATGGACATACTAATACAAATCCTTCTTTTGTATATAGGTATAAACAGCAGTAACATTTCATGGACATACTAATACAAATCCTTCTTTTGTATATATGTATAAACAACAGTAACATTTCATGGACATACTAATACAAATCCTTCTTTTGTATATATGTATAAACAGCAGTAACATTTCATGGACATACCAATACAAATCCTTCTTTTGTATATAGGTATAAACAACAGTAACATTTCATGGACATACCAATACAAATCCTTCTTTTGTATATAGGTATAAACAGCAGTAACATTTCATGGACATACTAATACAAATCCTTCTTTTGTATATATGTATAAACAGCAGTAACATTTCATGGACATACTAATACAAATCCTTCTTTTGTATATATGTATAAACAGCAGTAACATTTCATGGACATACTAATACAAATCCTTCTTTTGTATATATGTATAAACAGCAGTAACATTTCATGGACATACTAATACAAATCCTTCTTTTGTATATAGGTATAAACAGCAGTAACATTTCATGGACATACTAATACAAATCCTTCTTTTGTATATAGGTATAAACAACAGTAACATTTCATGGACATACTAATACAAATCCTTCTTTTGTATATATGTATAAACAACAGTAACATTTCATGGACATACTAATACAAATCCTTCTTTGTATATAGGTATAAACAGCAGTAACATTTCATGGACATACTAATACAAATCCTTCTTTTGTATATATGTATAAACAGCAGTAACATTTCATGGACATACTAATACAAATCCTTCTTTTGTATATAGGTATAAACAGCAGTAAATTTCATGGACATACTAATACAAATCCTTCTTGTATATAGGTATAAACAACAGTATCATTTCATGGACATACTAATACAAATTCTTTTGTATATATGTATAAACAACAGTAACATTCATGGACATACTAATACAAATCCTTCTTTTGTATATAGGTATAAACAGCAGTAACATTTCATGGACATACTAATACAAATCCTTCTTTTGTATATATGTATAAACAACAGTAACATTTCATGGACATACTAATACAAATCCTTCTTTTGTATATAGGTATAAACAACAGTAACATTTCATGGACATACTAATACAAATCCTTCTTTTGTATATATGTATAAACAACAGTAACATTTCATGGACATACTAATACAAATCCTTCTTTTGTATATATGTATAAACAACAGTAACATTTCATGGACATACTAATACAAATCTTCTTTTGTATATATGTATAAACACAGTAACATTTCATGGACATACTATACAAATCCTTCTTTTGTATATATGTATAAACAGCAGTAACCTTTCATGGACATACTAATACAAATCCTTCTTTTGTATATAGGTATAAACAGCAGTAACATTTCATGGACATACTAATACAAATCCTTCTTTTGTATATATGTATAAACAGCAGTAACATTTCATGGACATACTAATACAAATCCTTCTTTTGTATATAGGTATAAACAGCAGTAACATTTCATGGACATACTAATACAAATCCTTCTTTTGTATATAGGTATAAACAACAGTAACATTTCATGGACATACTAATACAAATCCTTCTTTTGTATATATGTATAAACAACAGTAACATTTCATGGACATACTAATACAAATCCTTCTTTTGTATAT
>CM026399.1:63088013-63230243 GCA_014843695.1 Archivesica marissinica | reverse complement strand
GAAGTGTGTAACTGACCAATTAGCGCACTCGCTACGCACAAATGCAACCCGGGTTCGATCCTTAGACCGTGAAGTATGTGAGATGGTACCGTGGTCGCCTGTACCAAGTTGAGCAAGATGCGCAATTCAAAATTGCACCGACAATAACGCTAAGAAAAATCAATCGTATTTTTTTTGTCTGTCGGCAAATTTGGCATTTATTCAGCTCTGTTTGTATTTTAATTTCATTGTTGATTCTGTTAGTGACACTAAGAGGCATTTTAATAGGCGGAATTGGATTTCAAGAAAAGTGCTATTGATTTATGGCTGTGCTATCAATTCATGCAATGTGACGTTATATCGTTTTAGTGTCACTTCTAGCAGGGCCAGTATGAAGGTAAATAAATGTTTCTTAGAAGTTACAGGATCCCTTATTAATCGGAAGCGTTTTTGGAGTTGATATATTGTTACGTTTTCCTGTGGCGTTATAGAGGCGCAGGTGCTCCATTCATACGATTAGCGTAATGATATACGTATATAACGCACACGAGTAAAGTTACCAATAAAATGTGAACTACTCTTTGTTGCGTTTACTATTCAATTACAACTTACCGCATAACGCACTTCATTGCTTGTAACTGAAGCACGGGTACATGAAACAATTGCAAGTCAGTGAGTTTAAAGCTCATTGGACGATTATGTTATCAATCGAATCTATTTTTCGTGTTCAATTGTTATTGAATTTGTTTAACACGTCTTTTAATAATGATAAAAACGCGCCAACGTTTCTTTTAAGGATTGTAATAGAACGTTTTTTAATTGGACTGGCTACGGGCGACAATATAAGCCAAGTGTGTTGATTTCATACAGATAAAGGAAGAATTTATATTTATAACCGCTAGTCAGTTTCTTCGTGGAGATGTAAGCATGAAGATTTGAAAGAACTGAGGTTGACAGCGTGCTATATATACTAACTGCTAAACATATTGTTCGCCATTTTCCTCTTACATCTGGTATGATATTGACAGTACTTGCATAGTGTGGTACAGAGCGGAGTTGTCTACATTGTCTGCACGTTCACCTCCACACACTGATCTGTATAGCACCACACGTTCACCTCCACATACTGATCTGTATAGCACCACACGTTCACCTCCACACACTGATCTGTATAGCACCACACGTTCACCTCCACACACTGATCTGTATAGCACCACACGTTCACCTCCACATACTGATATGTATAGCACCACACGTTCACCTCCACACACTGATCTGTATAGCACCACACGTTCACCTCCACACACTGATCTGCATAGCACCACACGTTCACCTCCACACACTGATATGTATAGCACCACACGTTCACCTCCACACACAGATCTGTATAGCACCACACGTTCCCTCCACACACTGATCTGTATAGCACCACACGTTCACCACCCACACTGATCTGTATAGCACCACACGTTCACCTCCACACACAGATCTGTATAGCACCACACGTTCACCTCCACACACTGATCTGTATAGCACCACACGTTCACCTCCACACACTGATCTGTATAGCACCACACGTTCAACTCCACACACTGATCTGTATAGCACCACACGTTCACCTCCACACACTGATGTGTATAGCACCACACGTTCAACTCCACACACTGATCTGTAGAGCACCACACGTTCACCCGATCTGTATAGCACCACACGTTCACCCGATCTGTATAGCACCACACGTTCACCTCCACACATTGATATGTATAGCACCACACGTTCACCCGATCTGTATAGCACCACACGTTCAACTCCACACATGATCTGTATAGCACCACACGTTCACCCGATCTGTATAGCACCACACGTTCACCTCCACACATTGATCTGTATAGCACCACACGTTCACCTCCACACATTGATCTGTATAGCACCACACGTTCACCTCCACACATTGATCTGTATAGCACCACACGTTCACCTCCACACACTGATCTGTATAGCACCACACGTTCACCTCCACACACTGATCTGTATAGCACCACACGTTCACCTCCACACACTAATCTGTATAGCACCACACGTTCACCTCCACACATTGATCTGTATAGCACCACACGTTCACCTCCACACACTGATCTGTATAGCATCACACGTTCACCTCCACACATTGATCTGTATAGCACCACACGTTCACCTCCACACACTGATCTGTATAGCATCACACGTTCACCTCCACACATTGATCTGTATAGCACCACACGTTCACCTACACACACTGATCTGTATAGCACCACACGTTCACCACCACACATTGATATGTATAGCACCACACGTTCACCTCCACATACTGATCTGTATAGCACCACACGTTCACCTCCACACACTGATCTGTATAGCACCACACGTTCCCCTCCACACACAGATCTGTATAGCAAGCCTAGTTGTCCACATCGTCTGCACGTTCCCCTCCACACACAGATCTGTATAGCAAGCCTAGTTGTCCACATCGTCTGCACGTTCCCCTCCACACACAGATCTGTATAGCAAGCCTAGTTGTCCACATCGTCTGCACGTTCCCCTCCACACACAGATCTGTATAGCAAGCCTAGTTGTCCACATCGTCTGCACGTTCCCCTCCACACACAGATCTGTATAGCAAGCCTAGTTGTCCACATCGTCTGCACGTTCCCCTCCACACACTGATCTGTATAGCAAGCCTAGTTGTCCACATCGTCTGCACGTTCAACTCGATTACCTTCACGAGTGGATATAATCCAATGATTGGAAGGACTTATGTTCTATTTCTTCCATGCCTAATTCGGATTTTAAATATACAAGAACACAATGATCAGTACTGGCGTAATTGGACATATTGTCCTCGCGGACCGTTGGCTCATTTGTTACATACAGTTATAACTCGATGAAGATTACAGAGAACAATGTTTGTCCATGCTCTTTCTTCTCCAGTTTTGAAAAGACTTACGCATTTATTTATCGTCTTCCTGCTGTTCTCAGTATTATTGGGAGGGTCAGTATTATAGGGAGGGTCATTGTTTTTGGGAGGGTCAGTAGTCTGTTGTGGCGGAGAGTAAACCACCCGCAGGATACATGCAGCTCACAAAGCTATGGATATATAGTGGGTTGGCTTGTCTAGGAGCAAATGCTTATGGGAGAAATCGATCAGTGCTTGTGGTCGTTGTGGTCAGATTTCGTCCACTCGTCCATGAATTATATTGGTAAATATATAGCAATAGTTGTTCTTGTGTTAATTAGCAGTACGGAGGTTTGCATCTCTCCGACTGGGGTCTCTTCGACTGCTATCCTCTATAGCGGCGCGGGGGTCTCTCCGACTGTTATCCTATATAGCAGCGCGGGGGTCTCTCCGGCTGTTATCCTCTATAGCGGCGCGGGGGTCTCTTCGACTGCTATCCTCTATAGCAGCGCGGGGGTCTCTCCGACTGTTATCCTATATAGCAGCGCGGGGGTCTCTCCGACTGTTATCCTATATAGCAGCGCGGGGGTATCTCCGACTGCTATCCTACATAGCGGCACGGGGGTCTCCTCCGACTGTTATCCTCTATAGCGGCGCGGGGGTCTCTCCCCGACTGTTATCCTCTATAGCGGCGCGGGGGTCTCTCCGACTGTTATCCTCTATAGCGACGCGGGGGTCTCTCCGACTGCTATCCTCTATAGCAGCGCGGGGGTCTCTCCTACCTCTATCCTATATAGCGGCGCGTGGGTCTCTCCGACTGCTGTCCTCTATTGCGGTGCGGGGTTTTTAATTTTATTAGGGTCAAATTGTATTAGGGTCAGACGAGGGATCGAACCTGCGATCCCTGGATTACCAGTTCAGCGTGTTACCACTGGACTATAGATCTGTCTGTAGTTGGACATTCTTAAATACCAAAACACCCAAGTAGTCGTGTAGTAGATTCCTTGACCTCCCAAACTCATGTACACAAAGTGACAGGTCCCTTCCCATTTTATGTTTTTCTTTAGTTTGTTTATACAAAATTATGTTAGCTCGATTGCGAAACAAGTTCTTACAATTTATATTATACAAATGTATTTGAGCACCATACAACACGTCCTTACAACTTATATGAATCACTCTCGAGACCTCATTCCTGATGGAATACATCGCCACGAGTGAGAGAGAAGAGGCAACGTGGAATTTAAATGCCTTGCCTAAGGGCACAATCGTAACGGCTCAGCCGGGGCTCGAACTCCGGACCTTTCGCATCTGAAGCGAACGCCCATCCACTGCGCTATCACGACTTCCACTTATTTTGCTTTAATGTCATGTTAACGAAAACATATTTCCCCATTCTTTCATTGTTCGAACCCGTGACCAACAGTAATGATAGGTTACAGTGGTATACAAGTCAGCGACCGTAACCACTCGACCACGGAGACTGACATAAAAGGTCTAGAGGTTATAACACTGTTATTCCATCTCAAACAGTCTCAAGCTTCTGGTTGGTTCAACATACTTAGCAGAGCGTGATGCTCAGAATCAACGAATCAAATCACTTGACTCCAAGCTTAAAGTCTAAGAAAATATTAGGGATCACATAAGCTGCAACGACCCCAACGAGAGACGTTACATGCCCAGACACAGACGAATCTATCAAACGTGACGTTCAGCTATCAAACGTGACGCTCACTCATGAAACAGAACATTAACGCGTCATATATAAAATTCCGATGGACTTTAACCATAACTAACCTTTTAGTTTAGTATGATTTATGGTTTTCCACGTATACAACTTTGAAAGGGTAACTCGTTATCTGGGGGTTTGCATTGATTAAACGTCAAACAGTAATGATTCACTAGTTGATGGTGAATATAGGCAGCATGACGTATGTATAGTTCCGCTTTATTTCAAAGCAGATTTGTACTTCAATATATCATTCTGTATGGGCAAGCTAATATTGCATACAATGAAAACATACAATACTTAATGCTCCCCAAATTGATTATTTTATTGAATTGACAAACATTTTCTCTCACTAGAGGGCAAACTATTTCTATACGATTATGGTTCTGTCTAAGTCGTGATAATATTAACCCAAATACCAACATTCATTATGTGGAGTTTTGAAGAGTTTTATGATCGTAGAGGTGTTCCGGCGGGAAATTAGAGCAAGCACCATAACGTGATTTATAATAGGTTAGCTGAAAGTAAGTGCCAGTAGCTGTTGGAGCATCTACAATCGTATTCATTAATGCACGTATTAACTCGTATTAACGCAACATATTTGATTAACTATTAGCGAAATTACGTTGCTATTTTAGCCTATTTATGATGAAAAAATAGTACACAGCCAATTAAGTGCAGTATGACAGCCACATCAAAGGGCAGCATTAAAGGGCTTGGATATTTATATTGTCCCCACAAATAAGTCATTTACGCAACTTATTACATCTAGCAATTTTCTGTTTGGAATGTTGGAATGAAGTGCAACAGACTGGCGGATTCTGCAGAACTATATGTTGATGAATAATTAAATGTTAATGTATGCATATACAGACTGTAGAACGTGATCATGTATGCTAGTATACTAGTAATGCATATACAGACTGTAGAACGTGATCATGTATGCTAGTATACTAGTAATGCATACACAGACTGTAGAACGTGATCATGTATGCTAGTATACTAGTAATGCATACACAGACTGTAGAACGTGATCATGTATGCTAGTATACTAGTAATGCATACACAGACTGTAGAACGTGATCATGTATGCTAGTATACTAGTAATGCATACACAGACTGTAGAACGTGATCATGTATGCTAGTATACTAGTAATGCATACACAGACTGTAGAACGTGATCATGTATGCTAGTATACTAGTAATGCATACACAGACTGTAGAACGTGATCATGTATGCTAGTATACTAGTAATGCATACACAGACTGTAGAACGTGATCATGTATGCTAGTATACTAGTAATGCATACACAGACTGTAGAACATGATCGTGTATGCTAGTATACTAGTAATGCATACACAGACTGTAGAACGTGATCATGTATGCTAGTATACTAGTAATGCATACACAGACTGTAGAACGTGATCATGTATGCTAGTATACTAGTAATGCATACACAGACTGTAGAACGTGATCATGTATGCTAGTATACTAGTAATGCATACACAGACTGTAGAACGTGATCATGTATGCTAGTATACTAGTAATGCATACACAGACTGTAGAACGTGATCATGTATGCTAGTATACTAGTAATGCATACACAGACTGTAGAACGTGATCATGTATGCTAGTATACTAGTAATGCATACACAGACTGTAGAACGTGATCATGTATGCTAGTATACTAGTAATGCATACACAGACTGTAGAACGTGATCATGTATGCTAGTATACTAGTAATGCATACACAGACTGTAGAACGTGATCATGTATGCTAGTATACTAGTAATGCATACACAGACTGTAGAACGTGATCATGTATGCTAGTATACTAGTAATGCATACACAGACTGTAGAACGTGATCATGTATGCTAGTATACTAGTAATGCATACACAGACTGTAGAACGTGATCATGTATGCTAGTATACTAGTAATGCATATACAGACTGTAGAACGTGATCATGTATGCTAGTATACTAGTAATGCATATACAGACTGTAGAACGTGATCATGTATGCTAGTATACTAGTAATGCATATACAGACTGTAGAACGTGATCATGTATGCTAGTATACTAGTAATGCATATACAGACTGTAGAACGTGATCATGTATGCTAGTATACTAGTAATGCATACACAGACTGTAGAACGTGATCATGTATGCTAGTATACTAGTAATGCATACACAGACTGTAGAACGTGATCATGTATGCTAGTATACTAGTAATGCATACACAGACTGTAGAACGTGATCATGTATGCTAGTATACTAGTAATGCATACACAGACTGTAGAACGTGATCATGTATGCTAGTATACTAGTAATGCATACACAGACTGTAGAACGTGATCATGTATGCTAGTATACTAGTAATGCATACACAGACTGTAGAACGTGATCATGTATGCTAGTATACTAGTAATGCATACACAGACTGTAGAACGTGATCATGTATGCTAGTATACTAGTAATGCATACACAGACTGTAGAACGTGATCATGTATGCTAGTATACTAGTAATTCATACACAGACTGTAGAACGTGATCATGTATGCTAGTATACTAGTAATTCATACACAGACTGTAGAACATGATCATGTATGCTAGTATACTAGTAATGCATACACAGACTGTAGAACATGATCATGTATGCTAGTATACTAGTAATGCATACACAGACTGTAGAACATGATCATGTATGCTAGTATACTAGTAATGCATACACAGACTGTAGAACGTGATCATGTATGCTAGTATACTAGTAATGCATACACAGACTGTAGAACGTGATCATGTATGCTAGTATACTAGTAATGCATACACAGACTGTAGAACGTGATCATGTATGCTAGTATACTAGTAATGCATACACAGACTGTAGAACATGATCATGTATGCTAGTATACTAGTAATGCATACACAGACTGTAGAACATGATCATGTATGCTAGTATACTAGTAATGCATACACAGACTGTAGAACGTGATCATGTATGCTAGTATACTAGTAATGCATACACAGACTGTAGAACGTGATCATGTATGCTAGTATACTAGTAATGCATACACAGACTGTAGAACGTGATCATGTATGCTAGTATACAGTAATGCATACACAGACTGTAGAACGTGATCATGTATGCTAGTATACTAGTAATTCATACACAGACTGTAGAACATGATCATGTATGCTAGTATACTAGTAATTCATACACAGACTGTAGAACGTGATCATGTATGCTAGTATACTAGTAATTCATACACAGACTGTAGAACATGATCATGTATGCTAGTATACTAGTAATGCATACACAGACTGTAGATCATGATCATGTATGCTAGTATACTAGTAATGCATACACAGACTGTAGAACATGATCATGTATGCTAGTATACTAGTAATGCATACACAGACTAGAACATGATCATGTATGCTAGTATACTAGTAATGCATACACAGACTGTAGAACGTGATCATGTATGCTAGTATACTAGTAATGCATACACAGACTGTAGAACGTGATCATGTATGCTAGTATACTAGTAATGCATACACAGACTGTATATCATGATCATGTATGCTAGTATACTAGTAATGCACACATACAACTACATAATTATACACTCTAGTCACTCTATTAATCACTCTCTCTGAGAGGGAGGGAGGGAGTGGGGGAGAAGAGTCATTGTGAAATATAAATGTCGTACCTAAGGTCACAATCGTATTGGCTACAGCTGGGCTCGAACTCGGGGCCTTTCGCACCAGAACCAAACGACTTCCACAAAATCAACTAAAAGTTATAGTATGCACATTTCTTTAAGTTACCAGATATTGTTTAGTTAACATACATTGTGCTGGGATTTGTTTTATTTGTGATGCCGCAGCTGATTTGGATTTATGTTGTTTGCACATTCCGTCCAATATATTCGGCAGGTTAGGGGTTAAAGCTGGTATACTGGTATACTACATATACTAAAGTCCGTCCCACATAGCCGTTAACTTATGCTTACAGTTATGACTGGAAGACAATATAGAGATGTCACCAGTTTTTACATTTTCGATTTAAATCATCGTTTCCCATAATCCGTGACATGGGCTTACTGGACGCCAAACTCCCATGCTTTACTTTCTTCATATACAGTAATGCAAATCAATGCCATGTCAGTTTGCATTACGGTATATGGAAAAAGTAATAAATATGTCAAATATATCTAAAACATATCTCTATTGAACCAGTCAACACAGGGAGCGGATCATGGCTCTGTGTTAATGCATGATTACAGATGACAAGCAAACGGCTCGGTGCGGTGATTTTAGTAATTTATCATGGCGGCGGAGCTGAACTATACACAACCATTCGTTTTTAGTTTATCCAAATTTATATTAGCTCGATTGCGAAACAAATTCTTACAAAATATATTAATCACTCTCGTGATCTCATTACTGGGAGTGGGAGAGAGAAGATGCAACGTGTACTTTAACCCCATTGCTTAAAGGTACACTCGTAATGGCTCCAGCGGGGCTCGAACTCCAGACATGTTGCACCTGAAACGAACGCGCTACCACTGCGCTATCACGATTCCACTTCCATTAGTTGTACCCCATGCCATGCAGTTCCGAGGATGCCCCTTCTACAATAGATCTATCCCACTGGATTGAGGTCGAGTCCCACTATAAACACGGTGGTTGTGTCCTTGTGCAACACACTCAAATCCGCCTCGCCTCCTCTCTCCATGGTGGTGATATATTTCATTAGGAATGTGATCTCGTGACCAATTTGTCTAAAGTTTTAAGAACATGTTTCGCAAACATCGCTGATAACAAACATACAAACAAGCATTGCTCACGAATGAGGGCATGTATATGTAGCAACATGTCTGACTCGATCTCAACCAATAGACAATGAGATGACAAAACACACATTAATGCAAGTCTTAGGCGGATTGAACATTAGACACGTCAGACATACGCAATATATCTTTCAAGATGGCGGACACAATTTGCTTGCGAGTAATCATTCCTTGGAATTGAAAACTCACAAATCAAGTATACTATATAATTGCTCATGTGTGTGGGGAGGAGGAGGGCGGATGCGAGGTGAAGATATAAGAATTAAATTAATTTGTTCTACAGTTTAGGCACGATGCAAAACCTTCGAGTGCTACACACACATTTCAAAGTACTTCTCGATATGCACGTGATTTTGCGAGAAGTGCATACATTAATAAACTCCAGGATAGTTGAAAATAAATATCAGATTTACACGTGTATGCGTCTGTATATAACTTTAATATATCGTAGCTGAGTGTTCTGGTTTGTTTCATTGCTGTGCAGGTTATATGGAAGAAAGTACGAGATGATTTCGCGCTGACGTACGGTGAAATGGTGTTCGTCAGTGATCCAGACTTCAATATAGACCATCTACCTCACAGAGAAGAATGGAACCTCGTAATAAGCAACGTGCAACCCAGGCACGCTGGTCTGTACGAATGTCAGATCAGCACCAAGGAAGACTTGAGAAAATATGTGCAGCTCAACGTTTTAGGTTTGGAGAAGTTACTACTATATGTTTTTTTAGTTATTTTGTATTAAGTCTATTTATCGTCGCTACCGGTTGTCCATTTGAGTGACGGACATACCTAACAACACGTATCCTAGGCAGGCTCCGTTGCTTAGCCAGTACTTGGTGCACCAACCTTCGTAGGAAAAACTTTGTTCATATAAAGAGACACGGTCTGAACAGGGCACGAACCCGTAACCATCAGTGATGATAGATTACAGTGGTATATGAGTCAGCGACCGTAACCACTCGACCACGGAGGCGGACACTTATTACTATATCGGAGTAATAATGGATAATGGCGGGATGTCATTTTTAAACTTGCTTGGATATGGGCTAAACTGTTTGTATGTATATTGTCAAGCCTATGGTTTATCCAAATGTTCTTTAAAAAAAAGATTGGTATTAAACCCGAAACCACCTGTTCAGACCCCAAGCGTCTGTGTGTGGTCACCGCAATGTGTATTTCCGTGAGTGGCGTAGAATAAAAGCTTACTGTTGTTTTAGTATACAAGCATTATTAACTAATCTAGTTTTGAGAAAATGTTTATGAAGTACATGTATGGAAAGTGAAACACGTTACTTAATGGCATCATTTGGTGTACTGAAGGAGTGAACAACACTGCAATAATGTATTGCCACATTCGTGTGGCATTTAGACATTTTAACTGACCTGTTTTGTTTGCTTACAGATGAACCTGCACCGAGGGAGGAAGGTATGATTATTTATTACAATAATGAAGTAATGATCAACTACGATAGGATTGTCCACAGCCGTGCACATACTGTAAGCATACAGCGAGGTGATGTCACGTACTGTAAGCGTACAGCGAGGTGATGGCACGTACTGTAAGCGTACAGCGAGGTGATGGCACGTACTGTAAGCGTACAGCGAGGTGATGGCACGTACTGTAAGCGTACAGCGAGGTGATGTCACGTACTGTAAGCGTACAGCGAGGTGATGGCACGTACTGTAAGCGTACAGCGAGGATGACACGTACTGTAAGCGTACAGATAGGTGATGGCACGTACTGTAAGCGTACAGCGATGTGATGGCACGTACTGTAAGCGTACAGCGATGTGATGGCACGTACTGTAAGCGTACAGCGATGTGATGGCACGTACTGTAAGCGTACAGCGAGGTGATGGCACGTACTGTAAGTGTACAGCGAGGTGAAGGCACATACTGTAAGCGTACAGCGAGGTGATGGCACGTACTGTAAGCGTACAGCGAGGTGATGGCACGTACTGTAAGCGTACAGGGAGGTGATGGCACGTACTGTAAGCGTACAGCGAGGTGATGGCACGTACTGTAAGCGTACAGCGAGGTGATGGCACGTACTGTAAGCGTACAGCGAGGTGATGGCACGTACTGTAAGCGTACAGGGAGGTGATGGCACGTACTGTAAGCGTACAGCGAGGTGATGGCACGTACTGTAAGCGTACAGCGAGGTGATGGCACGTACTGTAAGCGTACAGCGATGTGATGGCACGTACTGTAAGCGTACAGCGAGGTGATGGCACGTACTGTAAGTGTACAGCGAGGTGAAGGCACATACTGTAAGCGTACAGCGAGGTGATGGCACGTACTGTAAGCGTACAGCGAGGTGATGGCACGTACTGTAAGCGTACAGGGAGGTGATGGCACGTACTGTAAGCGTACAGCGAGGTGATGGCACGTACTGTAAGCGTACAGCGAGGTGATGGCACGTACTGTAAGCGTACAGCGAGGTGATGGCACGTACTGTAAGCGTACAGGGAGGTGATGGCACGTACGCCTGCAGTGGCAGCGGGCATGCTGATTCGTAAACGATAAATTAGCACGTTGAAGGAGATATAATAAATACCTCTGTTTAATGGGACAGCAATTCGAGAGCGGCATATTCCATTTTTATACCAAGCTATTATATAACAGTTTTTTGTTGTCGTGATAGCGCAGTGGATGCACGTTCGCTTCATGTGCGAAAGGTCCGGAGTTCGAGCCCCGCTGGAGCCGTTACGATTGTGCCCTTAGGCAAGGCATTTAAATTCCACATTGCCTCTTCTCTCTCCTTCATGGCGATGGATTCCATCAGGAATGAGGTCTCGAGAGTGATTAACATAAGTTGAAAGAACTTGTTTCGCAATCGAGCTAAAATAAATTTGTATAAACTATCCTACCGAGTCTATGAATGAGTCATTGTTTGTTTTTAATGTGTTGTTTGTTCTGACTTTGTAGTGATTTAAAATGGCGTCTTAAAACCCCGTTTGAACATTGTGTGTGATTGTGGTATAGTATCCAGATATACTAGTACACCATTCACGTCATTTTAGTTCATACATATTTATTTTAGCTGGATAACGAAACAATTTCTTATAACGTATATTAATCACTTTCGATGACGAATCAAAAATACAACTTGTTTTGTAATTTGTAAATTATTAGTTGTAAGCTTTAATATCGTCAGTTTTATTTTTAATTTGCAATGATGACGTTATAGATGTTGTAATGTATTCCTGACGAAATGCAGCATGGACACTTGCATCGTTGGCTAACAATTAGTGATTACTCTGGAGTGTGTTCATTTATTCTAATATATAACCTTTAGTATGCAACTTCGGCACATGCAGTTCTGGTATATTCCTGGCATATATTCCTGGTATATTCCTGGCATATATTCCTGGTATATTCCTGGCATATATTCCTGGTATATTCCTGGACCACCTACACAACTATTTTCCGATACTGTATTTCATTTCTTTCTACCGTGGAGGATTGTATTTGTCTGTCGTCCATGTCTGTATGTTCCTGTCGCGGAATGATATTATTGTGTCTGTATGTTCCTGTCGCGGAATGATATTATTGTGTCTGTATGTTCCTGTCGCGGAATGATATTATTGTGTCTGTATGTTCCTGTCGCGGAATGATATTATTGTGTATGTATGTTCCTGTCGCGGAATGATATTATTGTGTATGTATGTTCCTGTCGCTGAATGATATTATTGTGTATGTATGTTCCTGTCGCTGAATGATATTATTGTGTATGTATGTTCCTGTCGCGGAATGATATTATTGTGTCTGTATTTCCTGTCGCTGAATGATATTATTGTGTCTGTATGTTCCTGTCGCGGAATGATATTATTGTGTATGTATGTTCCTGTCGCGGAATGATATTATTGTGTATGTATGTTCCTGTCGCTGAATGATATTATTGTGTATGTATGTTCCTGTCGCTGAATGATATTATTGTGTATGTATGTTCCTGTCGCGGAATGATATTATTGTGTCTGTATTTCCTGTCGCTGAATGATATTATTGTGTCTGTATGTTCCTGTCGCGGAATGATATTATTGTGTATGTATGTTCCTGTCGCGGAATGATATTATTTGGATTTTTTTAGTTACAAGTATGCTGTAACCAGTCGACCGTATTTCTAAATATATCTTTGGATTCTCCAGTATGTACGACTCAAGGAACCAACATCTCAGTAAATCCGCAATTATATATAACGGCGTAATAAGCTAGCGAATATCTCACTTAATTGCAGCATAAAACATCTGATTTAGTGCCATAAATGCATAATGACACCATTACTGTGCTGAAGCTCGCCTTATGTGTCATCGATATAGCTTCCTTCCTGTCTGTACTCCGTGTTCTAAGGTGGAACAGTAACAATACAAACTATATATGTCTACTATTGTTTCTTCAAATAATATTGTACACAGTATTTAACACGTTTGAACAGTACCAATGCAATAGTTACTAGATTCTGTGAATGGCTGTCTTTAGATTCTGTGAATGGCTGTCTTTAAGCTGATTTCATACTTATTTTCAAGACACCCCTATAAGTCATATATGCACATTGTTATATAGATTTATTGTCATTAGTTGTCGCATTCCCCCTTTTCTACTCTATATCATCATATACCATAGCATATTATATATAGTTTCTTTACTTTACAGCTTTAACATTACTATATAATTCCAATGTGTAGTTCTCACTTATAGTCCTATATTTTCATTACATTTGATTTGTATATACATGTATGTTGAGGCCTCGCTGTAGATTTACTTTTGGTTAAAAGTAGGGATGGCAACGAATAGCGATTTCACTATCCGAATATCCGGTCAGTAAGGTATCCGAATATCCGGTCAGTAAGGTATTCGAATATTCGAACATCATAAAGATCGTATTTTATATAGTACTTTTAGGTAATATTGAGCAGTTAATTATAAATATAAGAAACACGGGGTGGATGTTGCAGCTTGTCTGTAATATTTCAAAGGAATTTTCTCGTCTAAACAGTTTTGACATCATAATTAAACACCTTAGCACCTACTGTAATTATCCAATTACATGGCAGAGTGTCAATTAACACTTGCCATGGATGCGACCACAACATTGTTTATTCAAACATCCTGGGGTAATTTCTTTTGTATTGGAAGGTTTTATGATGGCTTCAAATTGTAAAAGAAAGCAACGTATCGTATTGTACACTGTGCACGTAAAAGAACCAGAGGAGATTCTGGAATGGGTCTCTGTCTGTATCATTGCACTATCCTCCAAAAATCTAAAATGACTAATCTCTTCAGGAGGCGTCGCTCATATAGGCAACCGGTAGCGACGATAAATAAACGTAAAACATACATGTATCGGATTTATGACAGTTTATATCATTTTTGCAAATATTATATATATTTCCCGAATATTCGAATACTGAAATAGTATTCGGATATTCGGACGTTCGAGCGAATATTCGATTAGTCGAATGTTCGTTGCCATCCCTAGTTAAGAGGTCTCTCGTAAAATATAGTCTTTATTATTATCATTATTTAAGTGCTGGTCATTTTCAATATTACGCCAAGTTATTAAAATTGCAATATATACCCGGTATCAACATTTAGTACGTAGTGGAAAGAATTACCGTCAGCTTTTAACTTTCAGTTCAATCCACATATCACGCTATAAATGTATGTTTCTGTATATTTCTCAATGTATATTACATGTATCCTGATAAAGAACTATGTTTAAACCATTTATCTTCGTCTACCTTTCAGCTATAAAAATCACGGGGGATAGGTATGTAGAAAAGGGTGAAAAGATAGTGTTGACATGCAATGCAACGGGAGAGATGTTCCCACCAGAAGATATAGACTGGTTTAAGGATGGCAGAAAAATTAAAGAAAACCAAAATAGGGGAGTCAGCATTACGAAGTTTAGAATTGCGGAAACAAAAACATTATATAGCCAGATGGAGGTTGAGAAGGCTGACATGGAAGACAGTGGGATATACATCTGTAGGAGTTCAGATCTCGCCATCACAAGCAAAAGTATTATGGTTTTAAATGGTGAGTTAATATGATGTCTAATTAAGCTTCCATAATATGTAAATATCCACGTGGTATTGGAAATGGCGCACTTAAGACTTTTCTCGGATAGGCTATAACATAATCAAAGCATAATACTTAAAAAAACCAGTAGCACAAAACAGAACACTTGTCCCTATATTATACAAGTCGTGATAGCACAGTGGTAGCGCGTTCACTTCAGGTGCGAAAGGTCCGCAGTTCGAGCTCCGCTGGAGCCGTTACGATTGTACCCTTAGGCAAGGAATTTAAATTCCATGTTGCTTCTTCTCTCTGCCTCATGGCGATGGATTCCATCAGGAATGATGTCTCGAGAGTGATTAATTTAAGTTGTAAGAACTTGTTTCGCAATCGAGCTAAAATAAATTTGTTTAAACTCTCCCTATATTATACAATGGCAAATGCTACCGTTAAGCTAACTGCTAGTGTTACACTAACTGCTAGTGTTACGGTATCTGCTACGCCTACTGCCATAACCATGTATATTGCTACACCTACTGTCATGACCATGTATACTGCTACGCCTACTGCCATGACCATGTCTACTGCTACGCCTACTGTCATGACCATGTATACTGCTACTGCTACTGCCATGACCATGTATACTGCTACACCTACTGTCATGACCATGTCTACTGCTACACCTACTGTCATGACCATGTATACTGCTACGCCTACTGCCATGACCATGTATATTGCTACACCTACTGTCATGACCATGTATACTGCTACGCCTACTGCCATGACCATGTCTACTGCTACGCCTACTGTCATGACCATGTATACTGCTACTGCTACTGCCATGACCATGTATACTGCTACACCTACTGTCATGACCATGTCTACTGCTACACCTACTGTCATGACCATGTATACTGCTACGCCTTCTGACATGACCATGTATACTGCTACGCCTACTGCCATGACCATGCATACTGCTACGCCTACTGCCATGACCATATCTATTGCTACGTCTACTGCCATGACCATGTATACTGCTACGCCTACTGCCATGTCCATTTCTACTGCTACGCCTACTGCCATGACCATGTATGCTGCTACGCCTACTGCCATGTCCATTTCTACTGCTACGCCTACTGCCATGACCATTTCTACTGCTACGCCTACTGCCATGACCATTTCTACTGTTACTGCCATGTCCATTTCTACTGCTACGCCTACTGCCATGTCCATTTCTACTGCTACGCCTACTGCCATGACCATGTCTACTGCTACGCCTACTGACATGACCATGTTTACTGCTACGCCTACTGTCACGACCATGTATACTGCTACGCCTACTGCCATGACCATGTCTACTGCTACGCCTACTGCCATGACCATTTCTACTGCTACGCCTACTGACATGACCATGTCTACTGCTACGCCTACTGCCGTGACAATGTCTACTGCTACGCCTACTGACATGACCATGTCTACTGCTACGCCTACTGCCATGACCATGTCTACTGCTACGCCTACTGCCATGACCATGTCTACTGCTACGCCTACTGCCATGACCATGTATACTGCTACGCCTACTGCCATGACCATGTCTACTGCTACGCCTACTGCCATGACCATGTATACTGCTACGCCTACTGCCATGACCATTTCTACTGCTACGCCTACTGCCATGACCATGTATACTGCTACGCCTACTGTCATGACCATGTCTACTGCTACGCCTACTGACATGACCATGTCTACTGCTACGCCTACTGCCATGACCATGTATACTGCTACGCCTACTGCCATGACCAAACACTCAGCCATAGTTTTAAATCAATTAAAAAACGTTAATATAATATATAGTTTGTGATCGTGTGTATCTACACATATAATTGATATTGCTATGTGTCAATGATGCTGAATCTGATGTGCTTTACGGAATAAATAGCGACCATATAATATGGAATTTAACCAGCAAGGTGGTTCTGAACAGATACTCGTTTATAAGTTATACGCAATGTAATATCATTTATCACCGAGGTTTAACATTTTTATTTTAAATATTTACTTAATATTGTTTTTAAAGGGAAATTGCAACAGAAAATACCGCGGTCTCAGGACGAAAAATATATGAACCACGAGTCTACACATTTCGGTATATCTTCAACCATTGTTGTTGTATGCTCAGTACCCGTGTTTTCTTATTTTAAAACCGACTTATTAAATTTGTTTATTCTTGCTGGTTGAATTCATATTTTAAACCTTAAAAACACCATAAGATAAGACCAATACATATACAATTGTGTACCTTTAATATGAAATATTTGTTCATTCATACGAACGTTGAAATCGCTGAAAAGTATGTTGTTTCAATTTAACAAGTCGGTTTCCCCCTACCTGTAACTGTGTAGCGTATTCCATGTTGTCATCACCCCATACTGTGTAGTATCTCATGTTGTACAGATTAAAGTGACGTCATCTGAACACGTGACACGTGAACACATTGATGTTATCGTCATAATATAGTATAATACGAAACCCAGTCAGTAGAGACACAATACAAGCCAAGCATTCTAGCAGACACAATACAAGCCAAGCATTCTAGCAGACACAATACAAGCCAAGCATTCTATCAGACACAATAAAAGCCAAGCATTCTAGCAGACACAGTACAAGCCACGCATTCTAGCAGACACAGTACAAGCAAAGCATTCTAGCAGACACAATACAAGCCAAGCATTCTAGCAGACACAATACAAGCCAAGCATTCTAGCAGACACAATACAAGCCAAGCATTCTAGCAGACACAGTACAAGCCAAGCATTCTAGCAGACACAATAAAAGCCAAGCATTCTAGCAGACACAATACAAGCCAAGCATTCTAGCAGACCCACTACAAGCCAAGCATTCTAACAGACACACTACAAGCCAAGTATTCTAGCAGACACAATACAAGCCAAGCATTCTAGCAGACACAATACAAGCCAAGCATTCTAGCAGACAAAATACAAGCCAAGCATTCTAGCAGACACAGTACAAGCCAAGCATTCTAGCAGACACAATAAAAGCCAAGCATTCTAGCAGACACAATAAAAGCCAAGCATTCTAGCAGACACAATACAAGCCAAGCATTCTAGCAGACCCACTACAAGCCAAGCATTCTAACAGACACACTACAAGCCAAGCATTCTAGCAGACACAATACAAGCCAAGCATTCTAGCAGACACAATACAAGCCAAGCATTCTAGCAGACACAATACAAGCCAAGCATTCTAGCAGACACAATACAAGCCAATCATTCTAGCAGACACAGTACAAGCCAAGCATTCTAGCAGACACAATAAAAGCCAAGCATTCTAGCAGACACAATAAAAGCCAAGCATTCTAGCAGACACAATACAAACCAAGCATTCTAGCAGACACAATACAAGCCAAGCATTCTAGCAGACACAATACAAACCAAGCATTCTAGCAGACACAATACAATCCAAGCATTCTAGCAGACACAATACAAGCCAAGCATTCTAGCAGACACAATACAAGCCAAGCATTCTAGCAGACACAATACAAGCCAAGCATTCTAGCAGACACAATACAAGCCAAGCATTCTAGCAGACACAATACAATCCAAGCATTCTAGCAGACACAATACAAGCCAAGCATTCTAGCAGACACAATACAAGCCAAGCATTCTAGCAGACACAATACAAGCCAAGCATTCTAGCAGACACAATACAAGCCAAGCATTCTAGCAGACACAATACAAGCCAAGCATTCTAGCAGACACAATACAAGCCAAGCATTCTAGCAGACACAATACAAGCCAAGCATTCTAGCAGACACAATACAATCCAAGCATTCTAGCAGACACAATACAATCCAAGCATTCTAGCAGACACAATACAAGCCAAGCATTCTAGCAGACACAGTACAAGCCAATCATTCTAGCAGACACAATACAAGCCAAGCATTCTAGCAGACACAATACAAAACCAAGCATTTTAGCAGACACAATACAAGCCAAGCATTCTAGCAAACACAATACTAACCAAGTATTCTAGCAGACACAATACAAACCAAGCATTTTAACAGACACAATACATGCCAAGCATTCTAGCAGACACAATAAAACCAAGCATTTTAGCAGACACAATACAAGCCAAGCATTCTAGCAGACACAATACAAGCCAAGCATTCTAGCAGACACCATACAAACCAAGCATTTTAGCAGACACAATACAAACCAAGCATTTTAGCAGACACAATACAAACCAAGCATTCTAGCAGACACAATACAAGCCAAGCATTCTAGCAGACACAATACAAGCCAAGCATTCTAGCAGACACAATACAAACCAAGCATTCTAGCAGACACAATACAAACAAAGCATTCTAGCAGACACAATACAAACCAAGCATTCTAGCAGACACAATACAAGCCAAGCATTCTAGCAGACACAATCCAAGCCAAGCATTCTAGCAGACACAGTACAAACCAAGCATGTTAGCAGACACAGTACAAACCAAGCATTCTAGCAGACACAATACAAGCCAAGCATTCTAGCAGAAACAATACAAGCCAAGCATTCTAGCAGACACTATACAAGCATTCTAGCAGACACAGTACAAACCAAACATTCTAGCAGACACAATACAAACCAAGCATTCTAGCAGACACAATACAAACCAAGAATTCTAGCAGAAACAATACAAACCAAGCATTCTAGCAGACACAGTACAAACCAAGCATTTTAGCAGACACAATACAAACCAAGCATTCTAGCAGACACAATACAAGCCAAGCATTCTAGCAGACACAATACAAGCCAATCATTCTAACAGACACAATACAAACCAAGCATTCTAGCAGACACAATACAAACCAAGCATTCTAGCAGACACAATACAAGCCAAGCATTCTAGCAGACACAGTACAAACCAAGCATTCTAGCAGACACAATGCAATTCTAGAAGACCCAATACAAACCAAGCATTCTAACAGACACAATGCAAGCCAAGCATTCTAGCAGACATAATGCAAACCATGTATTCTAACAGAGCTGATACAAGCCAAACATTCTAACAGCGCTGATACAAACCAAGCATTCTAGCAGACACAATACAAGCCAAGCATTCTAGCAAACACAATACAAACCAAGCATTCTAGCAAACACAATACAAACCAAGCATTCTAGCAAACACAGTACAAACAAAGCATTCAAACAGAGCTGATACAAACCAAGTATTCTAACAGACACAATACAAACCAAGCATTCTAGCAGACACAATACAAACCAAGTATTCTAACAGAGCTGATACACACCAACAGAGTTGGCAGATGTCAGCAGAAACACGTAGCTTCACGTTCCCATGTTTCAACCCGCAAACGGAGCAATGTTGTACATTTATAACACATTCGCGTATCTACATTGTACTCTATACGTTATGTGGATATTGTAGCGATATAACAGTATCTACATTGTACTCTATACGTTATGTGGTTATTGTAGCGATATATCAGTATCTACATTGTACTATATACGTTATGTGGTTATTGTAGCGATATACCAGTATCTACATTGTACTCTATACGTTATGTGGATATTGTAGCGATATATCAGTATCTACATTGTACTATATACGTTATGTGGTTATTGTAGCGATATACCAGTATCTACATTGTACTATATACGTTATGTGGTTATTGTAGCGATATACCAGTATCTACATTGTACTCTATACGTTATGTGGTTATTGTAGCGATATATCAGTATCTACATTGTACTATATACGTTATATGGTTATTGTAGCGATATAACAGTATCTACATTGTACTATATACGTTATGTGGTTATTGTAGCGATATAACAGTATCTACATTGTACTCTATATACGCTATGTGGTTATTGTAGCTATATATCAGTATCTACATTGTACTCTATATACGCTATGTGGTTATTGTAGCGATATAACAGTATCTACATTGTACTCTATATACGTTATGTGGTTATTGTAGCGATATACCAGTATCTACATTGTACTCTATATACGCTATGTGGTTATTGTAGCGATATATCAGTATCTACATTGTACTATATACGTTATGTGGTTATTGTAGCGATATATCAGTATCTACATTGTACTATATACGTTATGTGGTTATTGTAGCGATATAACAGTATCTACATTGTACTCTATACGTTATGTGGTTATTGTAGCGATATATCAGTATCTACATTGTACTATATACGTTATGTGGTTATTGTAGCGATATATCAGTATCTACATTGTACTATATACGTTATGTGGTTATTGTAGCGATATAACAGTATCTACATTGTACTATATACGTTATGTGGTTATTGTAGCGATATAACAGTATCTACATTGTACTATATACGTTATGTGGTTATTGTAGCGATATACCAGTATCGACATTGTACTATATACGTTATGTGGTTATTGTAGCGATATACCAGTATCGACATTGTACTATATACGTTATGTGGTTATTGTAGCGATATATCAGTATCTACATTGTACTATATACGTTATGTGGTTATTGTAGCGATATATCAGTATCTACATTGTACTCTATGCGTTATTTGGTTATTGTAGCAATATACCAGTATCTACATTGTACTATATACGTTATGTGGTTATTGTAGCAATATAACAGTATCTACATTGTACTCTATACGTTATGTGGTTATTGTAGCGATATATCAGTATCTACATTGTACTATATACGTTATGTGGTTATTGTAGCGATATACCAGTATCTACATTGTACTATATACGTTATGTGGTTATTGTAGCGATATAACAGTATCTACATTGTACTCTATACGTTATGTGGTTATTGTAGCGATATAACAGTATCTACATTGTACTATATACGTTATGTGGTTATTGTAGCGATATAACAGTATCTACATTGTACTATATACGTTATGTGGTTATTGTAGCGATATATCAGTAACTACATTGTACTATATACGTTATGTGGTTATTGTAGCGATATATCAGTATCTACATTGTACTATATACGTTATGTGGTTATTGTAGCGATATATCAGTATCTACATTGTACTATATACGTTATGTGGTTATTGTAGCGATATACCAGTATCTACATTGTACTATATACGTTATGTGGTTATTGTAGCGATATAACAGTATCTACATTGTACTCTATACGTTATGTGGTTATTGTAGCGATATAACAGTATCTACATTGTACTATATACGTTATGTGGTTATTGTAGCGATATACCAGTATCTACATTGTACTATATACGTTATGTGGTTATTGTAGCGATATCAGTATCTACATTGTACTATATACGTTATGTGGTTATTGTAGCGATATACCAGTATCTACATTGTACTCTATACGTTATGTGGTTATTGTAGCGATATATCAGTATCTACATTGTACTATATACGTTATGTGGATATTGTAGCGATATACCAGTATCTACAGTGTACTATATACGTTATGTGGTTATTGTAGCGATATAACAGTATCTACATTGTACTCTATATACGCTATGTGGTTATTGTAGCGATATAACAGTATCTACATTGTACTCTATATACGTTATGTGGTTATTGTAGCGATATACCAGTATCTACATTGTACTCTATATAAGCTATGTGGTTATTGTAGCGATATAACAGTATCTACATTGTACTCTATATACGCTATGTTGTTATTGTAGCGATATACCAGTATCTACATTGTACTATATACGTTATGTGGTTATTGTAGCGATATATCAGTATCTACATTGTACTATATACGTTATGTGGTTATTGTAGCGATATAACAGTATCTACATTGTACTCTATACGTTATGTGGTTATTGTAGCAATATACCAGTATCTACATTGTACTATATACGTTATGTGGTTATTGTAGCGATATACCAGTATCGACATTGTACTATATACGTTATGTGGTTATTGTAGCGATATACCAGTATCGACATTGTACTATATACGTTATGTGGTTATTGTAGCGATATATCAGTATCTACATTGCACTATATACGTTATGTGGTTATTGTAGCGATATATCAGTAACTACATTGTACTATATACGTTATGTGGTTATTGTAGCGATATACCAGTATCTACATTGTACTATATACGTTATGTGGTTATTGTAGCAATATAACAGTATCTACATTGTACTCTATACGTTATGTGGTTATTGTAACGATATAACAGTATCTACATTGTACTATATACGTTATGTGGTTATTGTAGCGATATACCAGTTTCTACATTGTACTCTATACGTTATGTGGTTATTGTAGCGATATAACAGTATCTACATTGTACTATATACGTTATGTGGTTATTGTAGCGATATATCAGTATCTACATTGTACTATATACGTTATGTGGTTATTGTAGCGATATACCAGTATCTACATTGTACTATATACGTTATGTGGTTATTGTAGCGATATAACAGTATCTACATTGTACTCTATACGTTATGTGGTTATTGTAGCGATATAACAGTATCTACATTGTACTATATACGTTATGTGGTTATTGTAGCGATATAACAGTATCTACATTGTACTATATACGTTATGTGGTTATTGTAGCGATATATCAGTATCTACATTGCACTATATACGTTATGTGGTTATTGTAGCGATATATCAGTATCTACATTGTACTCTATGCGTTATTTGGTTATTGTAGCAATATACCAGTATCTACATTGTACTATATACGTTATGTGGTTATTGTAGCGATATAACAGTATCTACATTGTACTCTATACGTTATGTGGTTATTGTAGCGATATACCAGTATCTACATTGTACTATATACGTTATGTGGTTATTGTAGCGATATACCAGTATCTACATTGTACTATATACGTTATGTGGTTATTGTAGCGATATACAGTATCTACATTGTACTATACGTTATGTGGTTATTGTAGCGATATAACAGTATCTACATTGTACTATATACGTTATGTGGTTATTGTAGCGATATAACAGTATCTACATTGTACTATATACGTTATGTGGTTATTGTAGCGATATATCAGTAACTACATTGTACTATATACGTTATGTGGTTATTGTAGCGATATATCAGTATCTACATTGTACTATATACGTTATGTGGTTATTGTAGCGATATATCAGTAACTACATTGTACTATATACGTTATGTGGTTATTGTAGCGATATATCAGTATCTACATTGTACTATATACGTTATGTGGTTATTGTAGCGATATATCAGTATCTACATTGTACTATATACGTTATGTGGTTATTGTAGCGATATATCAGTATCTACATTGTACTATATACGTTATGTGGTTATTGTAGCGATATATCAGTATCTACATTGTACTATATACGTTATGTGGTTATTGTAGCGATATAACAGTATCTACATTGTACTCTATGCGTTATGTGGTTATTGTAGCAATATACCAGTATCTACATTGTACTATATACGTTATGTGGTTATTGTAGCGATATATCAGTATCTACATTGTACTATATACGTTATGTGGTTATTGTAGCGATATACCAGTATCTACATTGTACTCTATACGTTATGTGGTTATTGTAGCGATATATCAGTATCTACATTGTACTTATACGTTATGTGGTTATTGTAGCGATATACCAGTATCTACATTGTACTATATACGTTATGTGGTTATTGTAGCGATATAACAGTATCTACATTGTACTCTATACGTTATGTGGTTATTGTAGCGATATAACAGTATCTACATTGTACTCTATATACGTTATGTGGTTATTGTAGCGATATACCAGTATCTACATTGTACTCTATATACGCTATGTGGTTATTGTAGCGATATAACAGTATCTACATTGTACTCTATATACGCTATGTGGTTATTGTAGCGATATACCAGTATCTACATTGTACTATATACGTTATGTGGTTATTGTAGCGATATACCAGTATCTACATTGTACTATATACGTTATGTGGTTATTGTAGCGATATAACAGTATCTACATTGTACTATATACGTTATGTGGTTATTGTAGCGATATACCAGTATCTACATTGTACTATATACGTTATGTGGTTATTGTAGCGATATACCAGTATCGACATTGTACTATATACGTTATGTGGATATTGTAGCGATATAACAGTATCTACATTGTACTATATACTTTATGTGGATATTGTAGCGATATAACAGTATCTACATTGTACTATATACGTTATGTGGATATTGTAGCGATATACCAGTATCTACAGTGTACTATATACGTTATGTGGTTATTGTAGCGATATAACAGTATCTACATTGTACTATATACGTTATGTGGTTATTGTAGCGATATAACAGTATCTACATTGTACTCTATACGTTATGTGGTTATTGTAGCGATATACCAGTATCTACATTGTACTATATACGTTATGTGGTTATTGTAGCGATATAACAGTATCTACATTGTACTATATACGTTATGTGGTTATTGTAGCGATATACCAGTATCTACATTGTACTATATACGTTATGTGGTTATTGTAGCGATATACCAGTATCGACATTGTACTATATACGTTATGTGGTTATTGTAGCGATATACCAGTATCGACATTGTACTATATACGTTATGTGGTTATTGTAGCGATATAACAGTATCTACATTGTACTCTATACGTTATGTGGTTATTGTAGCGATATATCAGTAACTACATTGTACTATATACGTTATGTGGTTATTGTAGCGATATACCAGTATCTACATTGTACTATATACGTTATGTGGTTATTGTAGCGATATACCAGTATCTACATTGTACTATATACGTTATGTGGATATTGTAGCGATATACCAGTATCTACATTGTACTATATACGTTATGTGGTTATTGTAGCGATATAACAGTATCTACATTGTACTCTATACGTTATGTGGTTATTGTAGTGATATAACAGTACATTATAATTGACATAGTCAGCATAACTATTCCACAGGCTCCGCCAAAAGATCGAGGAAAAAGATTGTTTCCACTGTTGACGATAATAACCCTAATATTTACATAACTGGTAAGATGGCGTCTATTTTTATCTCAGCCTACGCCACGCCTTCAGTTGCATTTCAAACATATATCTATTAACTTCATGAACAGTAGTATTTGGCAGTTGTGTGCATTATTAGCTCCGTTTTGTTGATGCCGAGTTATTGCTATGGATTAGTTCGGTGTTCCTGTGTTCGCTCGTCTAGAATTAGTCCCAAAACTGTAATGATGGCCATACGTTTTGTCTTTCGTGAATGTAAGATGCGCAAACAGCAAAATGACAAATTAAACATTGGACGAGAACAAGAGCGTCAATCCGCACCCTAAGATGTTTTTAAACGATTGTAAAATGGCTATGATTTCGGGAACACTTTATTTCACGACTTTAACAATTTTGAAAATTCATATAATTTTGAATTCGCGCATGCCTGATGTATCGCGAAAAATGAAGATGAATGTTTATATAGTTCGCTTATAATTATATTGAATTTTATATAATGTACCTATTTACGGATACAACTCTATATTCGGACACAGCATTATTCATGAGAATCATGAATTCGCGATCAACTTAGATCGCGAAAATTAGCGAAATATAAAATCTCGCGAATAAATAGTGTTCTACAGTATCACTCCATTGAGATCGTATATCAACTGATTAGCAGCTGCTTCTTAGAAAACATTACAACAATGACATGAATGGATAAAGATATGCATCAGCATTATCTGCATGAGTAAAATGATCCTATTTGTAAAAGGCTATATCTGATCAATACAGGACTAATAAATTAAGTATTTAATTATTCTGTATGCGGTACCTTTAAACAAAGGTTAGATGCGACAGACACATTATGTTCCAAAAGGATTTATCATAGAGCATTGTATAAAAGACATTCTATGAGCACTTGTTTCAGTTTGCCTACCTTACAAAATGTTTTACAAATTACAAAGATATTTTCTGTCGTCAATTCTCAAATTATCTTATCTATCAGATTTTAATCTAATATGGACAACCTGTATGCAGTGCATTTATATATACAACCAACTCATTGATATACAATGTAAACAACAAGGGAGACAGGATTCAACCTTCTCCCAATCCTGATTGTACATTAAACGTAGCTGTATGATAACCCTTACACGTGAATGGCTTGTAGTGGTAGTGATGCTGTTAGAGCTCTCCATTACACTTATACAGGCAGTGATGCTTTCATCGAACTGGTAGAATGACATCGCGATGACGTCAGTTCCCTGTCATACTGATCAAACTACGGAGGTCATACATACATACACCGTCTCCGTGGCATAGTGGTTAAGGAGTTCGCCTACGGAGCGGGAGGTCGAAAGTTCGAACCACATCAGGCGTCCATTATTAGCGAAGTTATATGCAAATGCATATTTAGTGGTGGTCATTTTGAATTATGGCCCTTAAAAATTGCCCACATGTCACATATTGTTCTCTACTAGTCTGGATTCAAGTCTGTCGATTTTTCACTTTTTTACTTCCGGCAAAATATGATCAGAAACTCAATACGGCTCAATTAATTGTCTCGGTGTTAAAACTATATTTATATGACTGGCCAGGCAACATACATGTGCCCAGGCCAGTTCTCTACATGAACTTATATCATAATGCATATAATTATATGAGGTCAGTTTATTTGATACAAATTTATTTGAGCTCGATTGCGAAACAAGTTCTTACAACTTATATTAATCACTCTCGAGGACTCATTCCTGGTGGAATCCATCGCCACGAGGGAGAGAGAAGAGGCAACGTGGAATTTTAAATGCCTTGCCTAAGGACACAGTCGTAATGCCTCCAGTGGAGCTCGAACTCCGGGCCTTTCGCATCTGAAGCGAACACTCTACCACTGCGCTATTTATGGTCAAATATATTAAAAATGAACTAAATGTGTTTTGTAATAATTCATGCAAAGTTTTCAGTATAATCTCCATCATAACAAATACTTTACACAAAAATCCTAATATTTTTTAGTGTTTCCCGGTAGTTCTACGTACCGCGCGTAGATTGCGCATGCGCGTAATATTTACTTTTCCGGTCAAGGCAGACAGTAAAACCGCATAGCAACCGATTAGGACATTATTTATAAGATGCATCGATAACGATTCAATAAATATACTGTACACATATATTATATATATAAATATAAATATTTAAACGAACAAAATAACGAGATTCATTGCATTAAGTATATATATCATAATTTCATGAGATATTTCGACGGGGCCAGATTAACGTCACGGTTCGTGCTTCGGTACGAACCACCCCAGAAACGAACCTTCGGGTTGCGTTTCATCGGGTCCCGCCGTGCAGTATGGTTGCAAACCATCCGCATTATTGTTTTTAACAATTCATTCGTACTCTATCGCAATCCGAATTTGTTTAATACACAATCATGTCCGTCCCACAGAGACACGGTGGAGTCTGGACAAATAGTCCCGGGTTCAAAACCAAATGGCTTCTTCTTTTTTTCCTTTTTTTTTAAAGAACATTATTATAGACTATTGGCTTGCAATTGATTAGTTACATTCCAAGCAAGTTTTGAAATGACATCGAGTTACTATCATGGCCAACATGGGTTTTCAACCCGAAACACTATTTTAGAGCTCTCCATTACACTTATACATGCTTTGATCGAACTGGTAGAAAGACACCACGATGACGTCAGTTCCCTTATGTTAGTCATACTGATCAATCATGCATACATACACCGTCTCCGTGGCATAGTGGTTACGGAGTTCGCTTACGAAGCGGGAGGTCGAAAGTTTGAACCTCATCAGGCATTCATGCTGATATGGCGGGTTTGTGAACCGCCAGCTAGTTAAATAATGGTTAACGATTATGGATTATGTGCTCGCTATGGATATATATATTCGTTATGGACATGTGTTCACTATGGATATATATTCGTTATGGACATGTGTTCGCTATGGATATATATTCGTTATGGACATGTGTTCGCTATGGATATATATTCGTTATGGACATGTGTTCGCTATGGATATATATTCGTTATGGACATGTGTTCGCTATGGATATATATATTCGTTATGGACATGTGTTCGCTATGGACATAATAATTATATATTCGTTATGAACATGTGTTCGCTATGGACATATATATTCATGGTCGTATGAAGCTAATGTACATCTTCTCCAAACTGGAGACGGAGAGCTGAAATTTAAGTGACCTCATAAGACCGATCCTCTGCCATGCTTTGGCTAGAACGAACGAGTTATGCGTATTCCATTTTGGGTTGTTCGACAGGCATATACCAAGATGCCTATGTGAGTCAACTGTAACACTATGGATGGTATTCATATAACGGGTTTAATCTTATGTCTGAAACATATAATGGTCTCTGTTTTAGAGGGGTTAAAATATATTAAATTAGTTAGACCAAGTGAATCTCTTTTGGAGAATGTTAGCTGATGTTTCCGGATTGTCAATGATAATGATACGACTTGTATCATCAGCAAATAGACGGATGTTAGCCTCGATATTAGAAACAATTTCATTTATGTAACTGAGAAAAAGAAGCGGGCCGAGTATAGTACCTTGCGGGACACCAGCAGACGACCAGGATGAAGTAGTGGTAGGGATAACAACCGGACAAGTATGAAGAGAACCAACGTAGCAGGTTGCCTTGGACAACGATGCACGAGAGTTTATGTATTAATCTTCGATGCCAGACTCTGTCGAAGGCCTTAGAAATATCGCAGAACACTGCCCTCACCTATTTTCCTTCGTCCAGGGCCATATATATATCGTTGCAAAGAAACGTTAGTTGATCGATTGTTGAGTCGCTCTTGACAAAACCTGACTGATAAGAAGATACTTGTGACGTAGTTATAGAGGTTTATTTTACATTACATATATACATACATACATACATACATAATCATGGCAAGTCAAAGAAAATAAGCAAATTGGGTTAGGCAACAATTAATAATAATAATAAAATAATAATAAGAATAATAAGTAGAGAAACTATATATATACATGTAATATGCTATGGAATATGATGATATATGAACTTGTCTAGTAGAGTAGAAAAGGGGAATGAGACAATTAATGACAATAAATCTATATAACAATGTGCAGATATAACTTATAGGGGAAATAAGTATGAAATCCGCTTATAGACAGCCATTCACAGAATCTAGTAACTATAGCAATGGTAATGCTCAAATGTGCTAAAGACTGTGTACAATATCATCTGAAGTAATACTAGTAGAAATATGTGATTAGTTTGTATTGTTATTGTTTCACCTTAAGTAGAGAATTTTTAACTGTTGGATAATTGGAGCATTTTGAACTGAGTGAGGCTATGGATTCCTTACAACATTTAATTAAAAAAATAGTGAGCTGCCTTCTCCTATTAAATGTCCGATTAGCGCAGTGGTTAGCACGCTCGCTTATCACCAATGCAACTCGGGTTCGATCCTCTGACCGGGAAGTATGTGAGATGGTACTTGGTCACCAGATACCAGATCGGACAGGTGGGTTTTCTCCGGGTACTCCGATGTCCTCACACACGAATGTATACACCACATTTACGCTTTCATCCGCGCCAACGAGATTGATTAATATAAGTTGTTAGGGCCTGTTTCGCAATCATTGTAAAATAAATAAAGTTTAAGCTAAACTTAGATCAATTACCGACGACATTTAATAGATATTACAGCTTACCAAGTGATTGTTTGCATTTAAATTATAATATCTGTCCACAAAGCCAGGCGCGTACCCAGGCGAACGCAAGTACAACAATGTCAGCAAAAGTGAAAACAAGTCTCAACTATACAATAAGAAACGTAGCGACATACATGTTGTTGATAAATGTGCTGCGTTTGGCTCCACAAACTGCATTTTGTTTTCTAAAGACATATTATTTAACACTAGTAATACTTCGCATGATCGCCCCCTGATCACATCGTGCTGAACAGTGTCATCATTTATATTACCACTAACGGTGTTCCGTAGTTTCTAACAATATATATAATCATATAAACTGTACATGTAACAATGTTTTGTTTTTCTGTCTCACCTATTCTCAGCATATGTAACTATTATGACCCATATTGTAGGACAGAAGAATATTCATGTTTAATGAACGTTTAAAGTACATCACCCCCCCCCCCCCCCCCACCGAATCGAAATAAACCAATGAATGCGCTAAACGTCTAGTTTATACATATATGTATGCGCATGCGTGGCTTGGCATAATTTATGTACGTGTGCTTGATAGTAACAATCATGCAATGGAATTCCGCTGGGCCCTTAATCGAATGATCGATCCACTCCGTGTCCGAGTGGTTACGGTCGTTGACTTGTATGCCACTGTAACATATCGTACCCAGCTCAGACCATGCATCTTTATAATTATGAAAAAGGTGGCGGTTTCTTACGGAGGTTTGTGCACCAAGTACTGGTTAACTGTTGGAGCCTGCCAATGAATGGTGCTGTTATGTAAACTGTCCGTCGCTCAAATTGGCAACAGGTAACAACGTTAAATAAACTTAAATAAAAATAATAAAATCCCATGATCGTAGGTTCGAAGCCCTGATACACCGTAAGAAAATTGCTTTCAACCGATTTCTCGTGACGGTGCTTTCTGAGAAACGAGAATAAGGATCATAAAAAAGGAATAGACTCAATTTTCCACTGCCAATCGTTGCAAGCTCCTCCCAATTTTCCACTGCAAATCGTTGCAAGCTCCTCCCAATTTTCCACTGCGAATCATTGCAAGCTCTTCCCAATTGTCCACTGCCAATCGTTGCAAGCTCCTCCCAATTTTCCACTGCTAATCGTTACAAGCTCTTCCCAATTGTCCACTGCCAATCGTTGCAAGCTCCTCCCAATTTTCCACTGCCAATCGTTGCAAGCTCCTCCCAATTTTCCACTGCCAATCGTTGCAAGCTCCTCCCAATTTTCCACTGCTAATCGTTACAAGCTCTTCCCAATTTTCCACTGCCAATCGTTGCAAGCTCCTCCCAATTTTCCACTGCTAATCGTTACAAGCTCTTCCCAATTGTCCACTGCCAATCGTTGCAAGCTCCACCCAATTTTCCACTGCCAATCGTTGCAAGCTCCTCCCAATTTTCCACTGCCACTCGTTGCAATCTCCGCCTTTCCTATATGCTTTGCAATGAATGATAGGGTTTTATCAGTGAAAGAAAACTCCACCTTCCATTGCTTTGAAACAGTGAAAGATGGCATTTTCTCTGTCACTGCTTCGTATCCTCCGGTTGGATGCGATTTTGTATTTTGGCACATTTTCTGACAATCATGAATGTTAATTATAGTGTAATATAATTGTAATGAATTTGTTTTGTCGGAATCTATACCGGAACTATTTCTTATTACGGACATTCACACTAACATGAAGTGGTTGTGTATTGTAGTGCAATGAGGCTCCCACAGGGGCAGTTAAAATAAATAAAATTTGAAAGAATTTTTTTTATATTAAATAAAATCATTGGAAATCATCAAAGAAAAAGAAAATATGTGTAAGATAATATTTGATTTCATCACGTGATCACCGAACTTTGTATTCCCGTGCACTAGCCACGCGTGGAAATACATATTTCAGTGAACACGAGATGAACATGAAATCCTATCTTACACTAATAAACACACATATCCTCTATGTGTTGCAGTATGGGCGCTTGTGTACGTAATCTGGTGCTATAGTATGCAGCTAGGAAGTGTACTCATTGAATGCAAAGTAAACTACAAACATTAACGCACATATGTGTATATGTGTATATGTGTATATGTGTATGTGTATATGTACAGCTTTATTTCACCATTGTGTGTTGCATCATATATATCACTATAATATGACATGAAATGTTAATTACCAATTTGAATTGTTCGACTCTTTCTGTATTGTTTGAAATGCATATTGTAAATCATAAATATAACTATACGACCGTTTCATGTACTAGTAAGATTAGATTTACATCACATCTACAAGAATTAGATACGCTAAATAGACAGTGTATAGCGGCATACATAGATTGTGTTTGATTTAACATTGTATTTGTTTATGAATTGGCAGTAATCAACTGATAAGAATGTGCAATGTAACTTTTCCAACTATGTCAAAGACGCATTATCTTTAAGAAACACAATGCTGAATAATCAAAGCCTTATATAGTATATTATATGTTCATCCTCGTTACCCTAATTGGTAATCAGTAATATACTGATAGAAACTTTCTTGTAAACTGATTGAAATTATATGAATATTGTTAACTATTAATATATGATATATCACATGACCAGTAATTATGTTTAATATATTGTGCCTTTCGACGATGTACTATGTACAAGTCTTGTAAATACACACTATATTCTGTTCTGTTGTTGCGGAACGCACGTGTAGCACGAGATTATGTCACTTCTCCTATGTGTTTTAATCAATGTTTTTCTTTCTTTATTTACAGCAGAAACAAATCACATAAAGCGTGGTAAGTATATTTTATACACTTGTGTTCATCAATCGCTAGTATCATGTACATATATATATGTGAAAAATATCTGCTCCAAGACATACCACACGTTTTGTAAGGAATGTTAACAAAAACCACACAACTGCAGCATCTGCTGACTCTCTATTTAAATTATATCTGTGTCGGAATATGTCGTCTATGTCAGTCTCTGTCGGTCTATATCGGACTATGTCGATCTATATCGGACTATGTCAGTCTATATCGGACTATGTCGGTCTATATCGGACTATGTCAGTCTATGTCGGTCTATATCGGACTATGTCAGTCTATGTCGGTCTATATCGGACTATGTCGGTCTATATCGGACTATGTCGGTCTATATCGGACTATGTCAGTCTATGTCGGTCTATATCGGACTATGTCAGTCTATGTCGGTCTATATCGGACTATGTCAGTCTATATCGGACTATGTCAGTCTATATCGGACTATGTCGGTCTATATCGGACTATGTCAGTCTATATCGGTCTATGTCGGTCTATATCGGACTATGTCAGTCTATATCGGACTATTTCAGTCTATATCGGTCTATGTCGATCTATATCGGACTATGTCGGTCTATGTCAGTCTGTGTCGATCTATATCGGACTATGTCAGTCTATATCGGACTATGTCGGTCTATGTCGATCTATATCGGACTATGTCAGTCTATATCGGACTATGTCGGTCTATGTCGATCTATATCGGACTGTCAGTCTATATCGGACTATGTCGGACTATGTCAGTCTATATCGGACTATGTCGGTCTATATCGGACTATGTCAGTCTATATCGGACTATGTCGGTCTATGTCGATCTATATCGGACTATGTCAGTCTATATCGGACTATGTCAGACTATGTCAGTCTATATCGGACTATGTCGGTCTAGGTTGGTCTATGTTGGTCTATGTCGGTCTATATATACGCCTTTATCCGCCAGAATGTATACTTGTGGTTTTATCAAATAGAACGTCCGTATATGTAATGAGGGACATCGGTCAGATATGTAGGTCCTCTTAAGTGATTTCCTCTGTTTGTATCGTTGTTTCTTTTGCACAACATGCTATCAATTTTCGTCCACTTTCCCATCTTATAATTATTAAATTACTAAATTGTGATGGCTATCCCACAGCATATCAATTAATTAACATGACGTTGATAAAATCACATTTATCATGCCGCCGCAACATCTGGTTAGGGAACAGCAGTAATAACAATGGATTCAAACTGAAACGACCGCTATACATTTCGGGATCACTCGGACTTTATCTGCCAAGGGAGGTAATGGAAAAGCCAGCGAGGTCGCTCAAATTCTGTAAATATTGTATTGCAGAATGTCGTTTCATAATGTGATAAGCGCGAGCGGGCCACACAGCTTGCGAGACAGAATTGGCATTGAATTATGCTTAATCAAAATACTACGGATTAGTGTACCTTGTAAACGACCCAGGGCATCTTACCACACTTGCTTTATTGCGTTCTCGGGACATAACAGCAACATTTGTGGTAATTAGTTAATACAATTTTATTTTAGCTCGAGTGCGAAACAAGTTCTAACAACTTATATTAATCATTCTCGAGACCTCATTCCTGATGGAATCCATCGCCACGAGGGTGAGAGAAGAGGCAATGTGGTATTTAAATGCCTTGGCTAAGGGCACAATCGTAACGGCTCCAGTGGGCCTTTCGCATCTGAAGCGAACGCGCTACCAATGCGCTATTACGACTACCTGTGATAATTAAGCGGGTGGAGTGTGTAGATTTTAAAAGTGTAATTTGATCGAGATTCTATATCATACCTAAATGAAATACATTCTGCTGTACATGTATTGCCATATTAACAATATGATCGTGTGGACAGAGTTTGGCCCTTAATTGTTTTGTCTGTGCAAATTTCAAGAAAAACACCCAAGACTGAATATTCATGGAAAACGAATTTCTCAATTTGAGATTCACTTCTGCCTGATAGCATAGACTTTGCGTGCTGATATTTTACATGTATATGTAATTAATGTCCTGCTGTTGTTTAACACCATTACTTCTCTCGTAATCAAGCACTCGCCTAAATGTCTGTGCAATCATTGTTTCCTCCACTACACCTCGTATTGTTCTACATCGTCTGCTCTCTAAAGGAGGGACGTTAAGTGGTAAGCTTCCATCCATTGCATGTTTATTCCTGTAGTCTATATTCATATTATTCACGCACGTAGGTCATTATGCACATTAGTATATCTGTCTGCTGATCCATTAGTGCTATAGCATACGAACCCTACTGGTCTCTATGAACCCCTACACATCCATATGATCCATACTGGCCATACATCCCCTACATATCCATATGATCCATACTGGCCATACAGCCCCTACATATCCATATGATCCATACTGGCCATACATCCCCTACATATCCATATGATCCATACTGGCCATACATCCCCTACATATCCATATGATCCATACTGGCCATACAACCCCTACACATCCATATGATCCATACTGGCCATACATCCCCTACATATCCATATGATCCATACTGGCCATACAGCCCCTACATATCCATATGACCCATACTGGCCATACATCCATTACATATCCATATGACCCATACTGGCCATACATCCCCTACATATCCATATGACCCATACTGGCCATACTACACATCCATATGACCCATACTGGCCATACAGCCCCTACATATCCATATGATCCATACTGGCCATACATCCCCTACATATCCATATGATCCATACTGGCCATACAGCCCCTACATATCCATATGACCCATACTGGCCATACTACACATCCATATGACCCATACTGGCCATACATCCCTTACATATCCATATGACCCATACTGGCCATACAGCCCCTACATATCCATATGATCCATACTGGCCATACAGCCCCTACACATCCATATGACCCATATAGGCCATACATCCCTTACATATCCATATGACCCATACAGGCCATACATCCCTTACATATCCATATGACCCATACTGGCCATACAGCCCCTACATATCCATATGACCCATACTGGCCATACATCCCCTACATATCCATATGATCCATACTGGCCATACAGCCCCTACACATCCATATGACCCATACTGGCCATACATCCCTTACATGTCCATATGACCCATACTGGCCATACAGCCCTTACATATCCATATGATCCATACTGGCCATACAGCCCCTACACATCCATATGACCCATACTGGCCGTACATCCCCTACATATCCATATGATCCATACTGGCCATACAGCCCCTACACATCCATATGACCCATACTGGCCGTACATTCCTTACACATCCATATTACCCATACTGGCCGTATATCCCTTACACATCCATATGACCCATACTGGCCGTACATCCCTTGCATATCCATATGACCTATACTGGCCATACAGCCCCTACATATCCATACGATCCATACTGGCCATACAGCCCCTACACATCCATATGACCCATACTGGCCATACATCCCCTACACATCCATATGACCCATACTAGCCATACAGCCCCTACACATCCATATGACCCATACTGGCCGTACATCCCTTACATATCCATATGAACCATACTGGCCATACAGCCCCTACACATCCATATGACCCATACTGGCCATACAACCCCTACACATCCATATGACCCATACTGGCCGTACATCCCTTACATATCCATATGACCCATACTGGCCATACATCCCCTACACATCCATATGACCCATACTGGCCGTACATCCCTTACATATCCATATGACCCATACTGGCCATACAGCCCCTACATATCCATATGATCCATACTGGCCATACAGCCCCTACACATCCATATGACCCATACTAGCCATACAGCCCCTACACATCCATATGACCCATACTGGCCGTACATCCCTTACATATCCATATGAACCATACTGGCCATACAGCCCCTACATATCCATATGATCCATACTGGCCATACAGCCCCTACACATCCATATGACCCATATAGGCCATACATCCCTTACATATCCATATGACCCATACAGGCCATACATCCCTTACATATCCATATGACCCATACTGGCCATACAGCCCCTACATATCCATATGACCCATACTGGCCATACATCCCCTACATATCCATATGATCCATACTGGCCATACAGCCCCTACACATCCATATGACCCATACTGGCCATACATCCCTTACATGTCCATATGACCCATACTGGCCATACAGCCCTTACATATCCATATGATCCATACTGGCCATACAGCCCCTACACATCCATATGACCCATACTGGCCGTACATCCCCTACATATCCATATGATCCATACTGGCCATACAGCCCCTACACATCCATATGACCCATACTGGCCGTACATTCCTTACACATCCATATTACCCATACTGGCCGTATATCCCTTACACATCCATATGACCCATACTGGCCGTACATCCCTTGCATATCCATATGACCTATACTGGCCATACAGCCCCTACATATCCATACGATCCATACTGGCCATACAGCCCCTACACATCCATATGACCCATACTGGCCATACATCCCCTACACATCCATATGACCCATACTAGCCATACAGCCCCTACACATCCATATGACCCATACTGGCCGTACATCCCTTACATATCCATATGAACCATACTGGCCATACAGCCCCTACACATCCATATGACCCATACTGGCCATACAACCCCTACACATCCATATGACCCATACTGGCCGTACATCCCTTACATATCCATATGACCCATACTGGCCATACATCCCCTACACATCCATATGACCCATACTGGCCGTACATCCCTTACATATCCATATGACCCATACTGGCCATACAGCCCCTACATATCCATATGATCCATACTGGCCATACAGCCCCTACACATCCATATGACCCATACTGGCCATACATCCCCTACACATCCATATGACCCATACTAGCCATACAGCCCCTACACATCCATATGACCCATACTGGCCGTACATCCCTTACATATCCATATGAACCATACTGGCCATACAGCCCCTACACATCCATATGACCCATACTGGCCATACAACCCCTACACATCCATATGACCCATACTGGCCGTACATCCCTTACATATACATATGACCCATACTGGCCATACATCCCCTACACATCCATATGACCCATACTGGCCGTACATCCCTTACATATCCATATGACCCATACTGGCCATACAGCCCCTACGTATCCATATGATCCATACTGGCCATACAGCCCCTACACATCCATATGACCTATACTGGCCATACATCCCCTACACATCCATATGACCCATACTAGCCATACAGCCCCTACACATCCATATGACCCATACTGGCCGTACATCCCTTACATATCCATATGACCCATACTGGCCATACAGCCCATACATATCCATATGATCCATACTGGCCATACATCCCCTACATATGCATATGATCCATACTGGCCATACGTCCATTACATATCCATATGACCCATACTGGCCATACAGCCCCTACATATCCATATGATCCATACTGGCCATACAGCCCCTACATATCCATATGACCCATACTGGCCATACTACACATCCATATGACCCATACTGGCCATACAGCCCCTACATATCCATATGATCCATACTGGCCATACAACCCCTACATATCCATATGACCCATACTGGCCATACTACACATCCATATGACCCATACTGGCCATACATCCCTTACATATCCATATGACCCATACTGGCCATACAGCCCCTACATATCCATATGGTCCATACTGGCCATACAGCCCCTACACATCCATATGACCCATATAGGCCATACATCCCTTACATATCCATATGACCCATACAGGCCATACATCCCTTACATATCCATATGACCCATACTGACCATACAGCCCCTACATATCCATATGACCCATACTGGCCATACATCCCCTACATATCCATATGATCCATACTGGCCATACAGCCCCTACACATCCATATGACCCATACTGGCCATACATCCCTTACATATCCATATGACCCATACTGGCCATACAGCCCCTACATATCCATATGATCCATACTGGCCATACAGCCCCTACACATCCATATGACCCATATAGGCCATACATCCCTTACATATCCATATGACCCATACAGGCCATACATCCCTTACATATCCATATGACCCATACTGACCATACAGCCCCTACATATCCATATGACCCATACTGGCCATACATCCCCTACATATCCATATGATCCATACTGGCCATACAGCCCCTACACATCCATATGACCCATACTGGCCATACAGCCCCTACACATCCATATGACCCATACTGGCCATACAGCCCCTACACATCCATATGACCATACTGGCCATACTACACATCCATATGACCCATACTGGCCATACATCCCCTACACATTCATATGACACATACTGGCCATACTACACATCCATATGACCCATACTGGCCATACAGCCCCTACACATCCATATGACCCATACTGGCCATACAGCCCCTACATATCCATATGACCCATACTAGCCATACATCCCCTACACATTCATATGACCCATGCTGGCCATGTAACCCCTACACATCCATATGACCCATACTGACCATACAGCCCCTACATATCCATATGACCCATACTGGCCATACATCCCCTACATATCCATATGATCCATACTGGCCATACAGCCCCTACACATCCATATGACCCATACTGGCCATACATCCCTTACATATCCATATGACCCATACTGGCCATACAGCCCCTACATATCCATATGATCCATACTGGCCATACAGCCCCTACACATCCATATGACCCATACTGGCCGTACATCCCCTACATATCCATATGATCCATACTGGCCATACAGCCCCTACACATCCATATGACCCATACTGGCCGTACATCCCTTACACATCCATATGACCCATACTGGCCGTATATCCCTTACACATCCATATGACCCATACTGGCCGTACATCCCTTACATATCCATATGACCCATACTGGCCATACAGCCCCTACATATCCATATGATCCATACTGGCCATACAGCCCCTACACATCCATATGACCCATACTGGCCATACATCCCCTACACATCCATATGACCCATACTAGCCATACATCCCTTACATATCCATATGACCCATACTGGCCATACAGCCCCTACACATCCATATGACCCATACTGGCCATACAGCCCCTACACATCCATATGACCCATACTGGCCATACAACCCCTACACATCCATATGACCCATACTGGCCGTACATCCCTTACATATCCATATGACCCATACTGGCCATACATCCCCTACACATCCATATGACCCATACTGGCCGTACATCCCTTACATATCCATATGACCCATACTGGCCATACAGCCCCTACGTATCCATATGATCCATACTGGCCATACAGCCCCTACACATCCATATGACCTATACTGGCCATACATCCCCTACACATCCATATGACCCATACTAGCCATACAGCCCCTACACATCCATATGACCCATACTGGCCGTACATCCCTTACATATCCATATGACCCATACTGGCCATACAGCCCCTACACATCCATATGACCCATACTGGCCATACAGCCCCTACACATCCATATGACCCATACTGGCCATACAGCCCCTACACATCCATATGACCCATACTGGCCGTACATCCCTTACATATCCATATGACCCATACTGGCCATACATCCCCTACACATCCATATGACCCATACTGTTCATACAGCCCCTACACATCCATATGACCCATACTGGCCATACATCCCCTACACATTCATATGACCCATACTGGCCATACAACCCCTACACATCCATATGACCCATACTGGCCATACATCCCCTACACATTCATATGACACATACTGGCCATACTACACATCCATATGACCCATACTGGCCATACAGCCCCTACACATCCATATGACCCATACTGGCCATACATCCCCTACACATTCATATGACCCATGCTGGTCCATGTGAACCCCTACACATCCATATGACCCATACTGGCCATACAGCCCCTACACATCCATATGACCCACACTGGCCATACATCCCCTACACATCCATATGACCCATACTGGCCATACAGCCCCTACACATCCATATGACCCATGCTGGCCATACAGCCCCTACACATCCATATGACCCATGCTTGTCCATGTGAACCCCTACCTATCCATATGACCCATACTGGCCATAGATCCCCTACATATCCATATGATCCATACTGGCCATACAGCCCCTACACATCCATATGATCCATACTGGCCATACTACACATCCATATGACCCATACTGGCCATACATCCCCTACATATCCATATGACCCATACTGGCCATACTACACATCCATATGACCCATACTGGCCATACTACACATCCATATGACCCATACTGGCCATACATCCCCTACATATCCATATGACCCATACTGGCCATACAGCCCCTACACATCCATATGACCCATACTGGCCATACAGCCCCTACACATCCATATGACCCATACTGGCCATACAGCCCCTACACATCCATATGACCCATACTGGCCATACAGCCCCTACACATCCATATGACCCATACTGGCCATACAGCCCCTACATATCCATATGACCCATGCTTGTCCATGTGAACCCCTACATATCCATATGACCCATACTGGCCATACAGCCCCTACACATCCATATGACCCATACTGGCCATACAACCCCTACACATCCATATGACCCATACTGGCCATACAGCCCCTACATATCCATATGACCCATACTGGCCATATATCCCCTACATATCCATATGACCCATACTGGCCATACTACACATCCATATGACCCATACTGGCCATACAGCCCCTACACATCCATATGACCCATACTGGCCATACATCCCCTACATATCCATATGACCCATACTGGCCATACAGCCCCTACATATTCATATGACCCATACTGGCCATACAGCCCCTACGCATTCATATGACCCATATTGGCCATACAGCCCCTACACATCCATATGACCCATACTGGCCATACAGCCCCTACACATCCATATGACCAATACTGGCCATACAGCCCCTACATATCCATATGACCCATACTGGCCATACAGCCCTTACATATCCATATGACCCATACTGGCCATACAGCCCCTACACATCCATATGACCCATACTGGCCATACATCCATTACATATCCATATGACCCATACTGGCCATACATCCCCTACACATCCATATGACCCATACTGGTCCATACAGCCCCATACACATCCATATGACCCATACTGGCCATACATCCCTTATATATCCATATGATCCATACTGGCCATACATCCCCTACATATCCATATGACCCATACTGGCCGTACATCCCCTACACATCCATATGACCCATACTGGCCATACAGCCCCTACACATCCATATGACCCATACTGGCCATACAACCCCTACACATCCATATGACCCATACTGGCCATACAACCCCTACACATCCATATGACACCTACTGCATGGTCCTTATGATATGACCGGTACATTGATGCTTAATCATACGACCCCTACCGGTTCATATAAACCCTTTGTGATCCATACCATGCAGGCTGGTTCATTATTGATAATAGAATATGTTTTAGTCCATTTCCTAATGAACCACATTGTGTATGTTCATTTCCAACAGACTAAATGAATGGTCACATATAAAACGAAATGACACATATTACTTGCAATGCTGGTACCCCCGTATCTAAAGTCATTGCCAGAGCATGTCTACACATATTGATACCCCACTCCCACGGGCCAACGCCAACCCCACCAGATAATGTTGCTGTGTTTACAGTGGTCACCTGTTTAGCCACCAAAATATGTTGGATATATGAAACATCCTAGGCATAGTTTGATGTCGTTGTGTGTGCGATGTTTTGACCGCCGTGTGCATGTTTCATCAACTGTTCAATCGATATTCATATTGATATATAGAATTATAGATTTCCCAGTACGAAATTCTTAGCTATAATATGACCCCAATATGGCTATATTTTGGGTATACAAGTGCTGTATGTCCATACAATTTTGCTAAAGTGATCACCTCGCAGTTATTTCACGCCCTTATTACTTAGATATGAATTTTAGCCTGTTTTTGCCTGTATGGTTACGTGCCCGTATCAAACCAGAAAACAAACCGTAACGTAACTAATTTCTGAAAAAGTAACACTCGGTGCTAGTTTGTTTACTTCCCGTAGCGTCTCAGACAGCAGATGTAAAGTTTGAATTTCCGTAGCAATATTTCAATGGTTTTCGTGTAGAACTAGAGCGATTAGCAATTAGTCCGGTAATTGTGATTCATTGATAAATGGATAACGGAGAGCAGGATTTCAAATTCATATCACGGTGATAAAGACGTTATTACATGGTTAGTTTCATATCAGCCTAGGTATCGACCCTCTGTAGCTTGATATCAGCCTATGACCTACGGTCTCAGGATGATCTCAAGTTACCTGGGGTCGTTGCCTAGATTGATATGAAACTAGCCACGTAATAACCTCTAAATATTGTTGATGTCAGTGATCAATGGAAAGTTGGCTCCTTAATCGAATATCAAACCAGTATTTGTACATATTGTGTACTTTGTTTACTTTATTTATATAATAATTGTTTTTAATTTACGGATATTTAATTGTTTTTGCAAGAATGTGGAACTATACCTGAGGCCATTAATTACGCAAATTATATCTAACGATCTCGTTAGTTTATCTGTCCTGCGGAAATCATTACATTACCATGTACATGTCGGGTAAACAAACATTCTGCAATCGTGAAAACCACGGTCTAGGTGTGCCTCTACAATTGGACACACTGAAGTGGGCCGACTTCTGAGAGCCTCGTAATGGCAATGTAAATTTACAATGTTGACGTATTTAATGTGTGGCTGCTCGAAAATCTACCAAATCAATGATTCAACGCATGTGCACACATGCACGAGACGCTCGTGCACGCTCATACCATGGTTTCACTAAATCGGCAGTTGAATGTCATTTGGTACACACAAAGCACGGGTGCACGCTTTTCACGAGTGTAGAATGCTTACCAGACATGTACATGGTAATGTCATGATTTCCACGAGACCTATATACTAAAGAGACGGCTACATATAATGTGCGTATTTAATGGCCTCGAGTATATATAGGTGGCCACTATATAAAGGTAACAATGCTGTATAAATAAACATAATGACTGATGAAATATTGTTTGAAATATGATATCCTATGATGTCAATAATATTACAATAATATGGTCATAATGCATGTATGCTGTCCGAGTAGCGCAGTGGTTAGCGCGCTCGCTTCTCATCACTGCAACCCGGGTTCGATCCTCGGACCGTGAAGTGTGTGAGATGATACGGTGGTCGCCAGATTGGACAGGTGGGTATTGTCCGGGTACTCCGGCTTCCTCCCACACAGGACCACAGTTACGCTTTCACCGGCGCCAACGAGAGTGATTAATATAAGTTGTTAAAATTTGCTTCGCTATCGTTGTAAAATAAATAAACGTTTAAACTTTAATAAATCTCGGCCGAAAGTAATAACCGTAATTTTATATCTCTTTATTTCCACCTTATAATGATTAATAGTTACAGTTTCACAAATAATAGTACACATGTATTTAGAACTAACACAAGCAATGGAACATAAACGGTTGTTCAGACATTACAATGGACAATGATATTTCATTAAGTAATGACTATGTTACATGCATACAAACGACGAGGGCATAAAGAGACCTTCGACTAATTACCCCTGACTGTGTTACCTAGGTTGCGGTTGGCTTTATCTTGGAAGAGCTATTCGTCTGCACATAGTTGTGTGCCCTTTCATGGTTAAAGATCTAGAACACATTTATTGCCCATAATATGGCATTGTTACTTATTTCATACACATTATGTTTGCTTCGCATCAAACTTATCAGGGACGTAGCTAGTGATTTTGAGTTTACAGGCCCGACTAATAAATGGAGCATCAAAGATGCGATGTTACTAAAGGGGCTGGGAACATACTCCCCCAGGACGATTTTGAATCGTAGAACGTCAATGGTGCACTCTGACGCATTTTAATGTACATCTTAGACTTTCAAAGTTTACAGTTTTTATTGCATTTTTCGGAAATTTCGATTTTTCATTTTCTGGGACAATCTGCAGTACCCCCTTCAGTACCTTATAGTATCTACGTGCCTGCTTATCAGAATATGAAGAAATAATGATTGAAATATAATGCAAGTAAAGTGGAATTATTGTCACCTGCATGGTTGTTCATGTTGAGCATGTGGTTGCTGGTAAGGCAGATAATGGAACACATTGCCAGATGCCGCAATGAAAGAGACATCAATCAGTTCTTCTACAAATGTTTTAGTTTTGAAACTGATAGTGACATGGGGGATCACAACCTTATTGTTGAATGTATAATTGAGGCGGAGTTTGCTGCACAGATGCTGGAATGCTCTTAGACATCTAGACCATAGCGAAGTTGATCGATTCAAAAACACTACTGTTAATAATGATGATATAGTACCGTGAGATACAATAGTTCACGTGGTTAGAGAGTTGAACTTATTACAGGATGACCCCGTGAGATACAATAGTTCACGTGGTTAGATAATTGAACTTATTACAGGATGATTCCGTGAGATGCAATAGTTCACGTCGTTAGAGAGTTGAAAGGTTGCGGGATGATTCCGTGAGATATGATAGTTCACGTCTTTAGATAGTTGAATGGTTGCAGGATGATTCCGTGAGATGCAATAGTTCACGTCTTTAGAGAGTTGAAAGGTTGCGGGATGATTCCGTGAGATACGATAGTTAACGTCGTTAGAGAGTTGAAAGGTTGCAGGATGATTCCGTAAGATACGATAGTTCACGTCTTTAGAGAGTTGAAAGGTTGCAGGATGATTCCGTGAGCTACGATAGTTCACTTCGTTAGATAATTGAAAGGTTGCGGGATGATTCCGTGAGATACGATAGTTAACGTCGTTAGAGAGTTGAAAGGTTGCGGGATGATTCCGTGAGATACGATAGTTCACGTCGTTAGAGAGTTGAAAGGTTGCAGGATGATTCCGTGAGATACGATAGTTAACGTCGTTAGAGAGGTGAAAGGTTGCGGGATGATTCCGTGAGATACGATTGTTAACGTCGTTAGAGAATTGAAAGGTTGCAGGATGATTCCGTGACATACGATAGTTCACGTGGTTAGTGAATTGAAAGGTTGCAGGATGATTCCGTGAGATACGATAGTTCACGTCGTTAGATAATTGAAAGGTTGCAGGATGATTCTGTGAGATACGATAGTTCACGTGGTTAGAGAATTGAAAGGTTGCAGGATGATTCCGTAAGATACGATAGTTCACGTGGTTAGAGAATTGAAAGGTTGCAGGATGATTCCGTAAGATACGATAGTTCACGTGGTTAGAGAATTGAAAGGTTGCAGGATGATTCCGTGAGATACGATAGTTCACGTCGTTAGATAATTGAAAGGTTGCGGGATGATTCCGTGAGATACGATGGTTCACGTGGTTAGAGAATTGAAAGGTTGCAGGATTATTCCGTGAGATACGATAGTTCACGTCGTTAAAGAATTGAAAGGTTACGGGATGATTCCGTGAGATACGATAGTTCACTTCGTTAGATAATTGAAAGGTTGCGGGATGATTCCGTGAGATACGATAGTTCACGTCTTTAGAGAGTTGAATGGTTGCGGGATGATTCCGTGAGATACGATGGTTCATGTGGTTAGAGAATTGAAAGGTTGCGGGATGATTCCGTGAGATACGATAGTTAACGTCGTTAGAGAGTTGAAAGGTTGCGGGATGATTCCGTGAGATACGATAGTTCACGTCTTTAGAGAGTTGAAAGGTTGCAGGATGATTCCGTGAGATACGATAGTTAACGTCGTTAGATAATTGAAAAGTTGCGGGATGATTCCGTGAGATACGATAGTTAACGTCGTTAGAGAGTTGAAAGGTTGCAGGATGATTCCGTGAGATACGATAGTTCACGTCGTTAGATAATTGAAAAGTTGCGGGATGATTCCGTGAGATACGATAGTTAACGTCGTTAGAGAGTTGAAAGGTTGCAGGATGATTCCGTGAGATACGATAGTTAACGTCGTTAGATAATTGAAAAGTTGCGGGATGATTCCGTGAGATACGATAGTTCACGTCGTTAGAGAGTTGAAAGGTTGCGGGATGATTCCGTGAGATACGATGGTTCATGTGGTTAGAGAATTGAAAGGTTGCGGGATGATTCCGTGAGATACGATAGTTTATGTGGATAGGGAATTGAAAGGTTGCGGGATGATTCCGTAAGATGCTCTAAAACAACTTATATGTTTTCGTCTGTTGATGTATTATATCTTTTCTTGTACCAATAAATATTGGAATTTTATTTCGATAGTAACCATCGCAGAATCCAATATATATATATTGGAAGTAATAAATGGCAACGTGCTCATGCAGTACCGCTATCTGGACTCAACATTCATAATATATATATTGGAAGTAATAAATGACAGCGTGCTCATGCAGTACCGCTATCTGGACTCAACATTCATAATCGCTCACCTGCAGGTGTTTTACAGTATTTGGAACAAACTGATAACCCAACAACATCAAATATTCATATACAGTTAAACCTGTGTTAGTGGTCACCTCCATTAAACAGCCAACCTGTATTAAGCAGCCAGTTTCCAGATTCCAAATATGTTGTTTTATTATATATTTCACCTCTATTAAGCAGCCACCTGCGCTAAGCAGCTACTTTCTCGGACTCCCTTGGCTGGCTGCTTAATACAGGTTTGACTGTAATCTGATTTGATCTATTTTATTACATATCTTCATGCAATGAATTGCTGTATAATCATGTAGATATAAAATGAATTAAATGACAATATGAAACTATTTACATTGTATGATTATTAGTTAGTTTCAAATATAATAAAGAGTTGAGTCTGATCGTTACATTTATTACGTCACGTTATTTGCCATATATACCTGGTACCAACATCAAGTAAGCATTGGAAAGAATTACCTTAAACTCTTAGCTTTCAGTTCAATATGCATGTCACGATATGAATGATTGTTTCTGTAGATTTCTCAATGTATATCACACGTATCTTGATAAATAAATGTGTTTAAACCAAGTATACTAAAACACCAGGTGAGCCATTATGACGTTTGTTGAGTGTAGTTTCAGGGAATATAGTTCGTGTTTGTAATTTGAATTGCGAACATTGTATTTAAGTGTTTCGTGTTTGTGTTTCAGAAAACCCTGGCCAGAGAGGTAACCCATCGGCATCCACTAGCAGCGCGGCTTGTACTCTGGCGGTTATAATGCATAATGGCAATGTGTGTGCAAGTGTGTTGACCATGCTGTGTTTTATATATGTGGCACTTCATATGTGCAATAGAACTTTATAGAAGCGAGTACTTGTGCACAGTGGTAGAGTTGTGAAACAGGTTTAACCCTCGTTAATAACTGTAATAATAGTCCAGACACAATCAACCGCGGGAATAATGTGTGTGTAAAATACCGGTATTCACATCGTTGTTCGCGCATGCGTGAGAAATCGACGCGGTAGAAGATGTCGGCGAGATATCGTTGCTTGCGCATGCGCGAGAAATCGACGCGGTAGAAGATGTCGGCGAGATATCGTTGCTTGCGCATGCGCGAGAAATCGACGTGGTAGAAGATGTCGGCGAGATATCTGCAGTAGGCAATACCACACAAACTTAGAAAACAAGTCAGTTGTTCAAATGTGGTTATTTAATTGCGAGGTATAATAAACATTGGTGAAGTTATGGCAGTATATGATATATATATATACTGATCGTATTTGCGTGTGGAACTGAAAACGGGTATGGCGCGTAACTATAGTAGTCCGGAGGGATCAAACTTGTATGCACAGCCGCTTTGGGTCTGGACAAATGTGTTCGGGTTCAAAACCGCAAAACGAAAACACATTTTGTTGTCATTTTGTTTTTAAAAACACTATGATACACTACAGACTTGACACTATACATACATGTTTAGGTCATTCCAAGCAAGTTTGAAAATGACACCCCGTCACTATCAAGGCTATATAGTGAGTATACAGCCTTGATAGTGACGGAGTGTCATTTTGAAACTTGCTTGGACTGACCTAAACATGTATGTATAGTGTCAAGCCTATAGTGTATCATGGTGTTCTTAAAAACACTTCTTTCTTCTCTGGTTTTTAACCCGAAAACATGTTCAGACCCCAAGCGTCCGTGCTTGGATAGATCCTTGACTTATAAAACGTGCATTTTACAAATTGTTGCGCTGTAAGGCGCTGTAGGATCTAAGATGTGCTTGATATTGACCCTAAATCTGACCCCCAAAGAATACTTAATGACATTAACTATTGGGACAAATACGATCAATGCTTAGAAATAGGAATTGTGTCCTAACAGCGATCGCTCTGCATTGTGTCCTAACAGCGATCGCTCTGCACTGTGTCCTAACAGCGATCGCTCTGCATTGTGTCCTAACAGCGATCACTCTGCATTGTTTCCTAACAGCGATCGCTCTGCATTGTGTCCTAACAGCGATCGCTCTGCATTGTGTCCTAACAGCGATCGCTCTGCATTGTGTCCTAACAGCGATCGCTCTGCATTGTGTCCTAACAGCGATCGCTCTGCATTGTGTCCTAACAGCGATCGCTCTGCATTGTGTCCTAACAGCGATCGCTCTGCACTGTGTCCTAACAGCGATCGCTCTGCATTGTGTCCTAACAGCGATCGCTCTGCACTGTGTCCTAACAGCGATCGCTCTGCATTGTGTCCTAACAGCGATCGCTCTGCACTGTGTCCTAACAGCGATCGCTCTGCATTGTGTCCTAACAGCGATCGCTCTGCATTGTGTCCTAACAGCGATCGCTCTGCACTGTGTCTGTATACGCAAAGAAGGAATTTACCATGTTTAATCTGCAATAGAACATGGTTTAGCGCGTGATGTCAAACGTGAAGTCATGTGTGCAGTTTTTTGACGTCATTTGCGGCTGTCTAAAAAAATACCACCAAGTATATTTGTCGTTTTTAGACATTTTGGTCATGTTAGAAATGTTAGAATGGAAATAATAGTTGTGCTTTCGTTATTTATATCATAAAACATGGTTTGTGGTTCTGAACACCGGAATTAACCACTCAGGCTAACGATCTACGACCTGCACTGTTAATGCATACACGACAGGCTAACGATCTACGACCTGCACTGTTAATGCATACACGACAGACTCAGGCTAACGATCTACGACCTGCACTGTTAATGCATACACGACAGACTAACGAGCTACGACCTGCACTGTTAATGCATACACGACAGGCTAACGATCCACGACCTGCACTGTTAATGCATACACGACAGACTAACGATCTACGACCTGCACTGTTAATGCATACACGACAGACTAACGATCTACGACCTGCACTGTTAATGCATACACGACAGACTCAGGCTAACGATCTACGACCTGCACTGTTAATGCATACACGACAGGCTAACGATCTACGACCTGCACTGTTAATGCATACACGACAGACTCAGGCTAACGAGCTACGACCTGCACTGTTAATGCATACACGACAGACTAACGATCTACGACCTGCACTGTTAATGCATACACGACAGGCTAACGATCTACGACCTGCACTGTTAATGCATACACGACAGGCTAACGAGCTACGACCTGCACTGTTAATGCATACACGACAGGCTAAGATCTACGACCTGCACTGTTAATGCATACACGACAGGCTAACGATCTACGACCTGCACTGTTAATGCATACACGACAGGCTAACGATCTACGACCTGCACTGTTAATGCATACACGACAGGCTAACGATCTACGACCTGCACTGTTAATGCATACACGACAGGCTAACGATCTACGACCTGCACTGTTAATGCATACACGACAGGCTAACGAGCTACGACCTGCACTGTTAATGCATACACGACAGGCTAACGATCTACGACCTGCACTGTTAATGCATACACGACAGACTCAGGCTAACGATATACGACCTGCACTGTTAATGCATACACGACAGGCTAACGATCTACGACCTGCACTGTTAATGCATACACGACAGGCTCAGGCTAACGATCTACGACCTGCACTGTTAATGCATACACGACAGGCTAACGATCTACGACCTGCACTGTTAATGCATACACGACAGGCTCAGGCTAACGAGCTACGACCTGCACTGTTAATGCATACACGACAGGCTAACGATCTACGACCTGCACTGTTAATGCATACACGACAGACTCATGCTAACGAGCTACGACCTGCACTGTTAATGCATACACGACAGGCTCAGGCTAACGAGCTACGACCTGCACTGTTAATGCATACACGACAGACTAACGAGCTACGACCTGCACTGTTAATGCATACACGACAGGCTAACGAGCTACGACCTGCACTGTTAATGCATACACGACAGGCTAACGATCTACGACCTGCGCTGTTAATGCATACACGACAGACTAACGATCTACGACCTGCACTGTTAATGCATACACGACAGGCTAACGATCTACGACCTGCACTGTTAATGCATACACGACAGACTAACGAGCTACGACCTGCACTGTTAATGCATACACGACAGATTAACGATCTACGACCTGCACTGTTAATGCATACACGACAGGCTAACGATCTACGACCTGCACTGTTAATGCATACACGACAGGCTAACGAGCTACGACCTGCACTGTTAATGCATACACGACAGACTAACGAGCTACGACCTGCACTGTTAATGCATACACGACAGACTCAGGCTAACGATCTACGACCTGCACTGTTAATGCATACACGACAGGCTAACGATCTACGACCTGCACTGTTAATGCATACACGACAGGCTAACGATCTACGACCTGCACTGTTAATGCATACACGACAGGCTAACGAGCTACGACCTGCACTGTTAATGCATACACGACAGACTAACGAGCTACGACCTGCACTGTTAATGCATACACGACAGACTCATGCTAACGAGCTACGACCTGCACTGTTAATGCATACACGACAGACTCGGGCTAACGATCTACGACCTGCACTGTTAATGCATACACGGCAGAACTCCAGACCATGTTAAACGCCAATAAATAACTGAAAGACAAATATTATTTCTTAAAAGTTTGTAATTGTGTGGTTAATATATCACGTATATCGACATAGGACACGAACTGTTTGTGTCAATATTTGACCTAGATCTATTCAAGGTCAATATCTAGAGATGTTACATGGGCGTAGTCACATTCACGGGCAGCTCCGAACATTGTACCAATCACTTTAACCCATTCAACACCAAGTAACTGACATGGACTGGTCCATGATATTTTTAGACCAATAAATTAATAACAAAATTACATTTGGATCAGTTCATTTATCAAAATGGGTAATTTTTTTCCTAAAAATAGTTATATTACTTGAAAAAAGTGCAGGTGACAGCCGGCTCATCTGGATCTACACTTTTTGTAAGCCTATATAGAGGTCTGTGGTGTTGAAAGGGTTAAGAGAAAACTGGAATATTCCACATACTATATATTAGTGTATTATTCAGTATTTATAAAAAAAAAAGTATAAACATTTATTGTGTGTTTAGGAACACTTGTTTAAACTGTATTTATTTTACAATGATTGCGAAGCAAGCTTTACCAAGTTATATTAATCACTCTCGTTGGCGCGGATGAAAGCGTTTTATGTGTTCAATCGTGTGGGAGGAAACGGGAGTACCCGGAGAAAACTCACCTGTATTTACCTGTACCCCGCAGCTATGTGGCCCACTGATTCCATCGCCGCGGGTTCGGGGTGAGCCTGTTACATCTGTCCGATCTGGCGACCACAGTACCATCCCACATACTTCCAGGTCCGAGGATCGAACCTGGGTTGCATTGGTGAGAAATGAGTATTCCTATGGTCGATTATTCAGTATTTGAGTAGCAAACATTGACATATTAGCAATAATAACAGCACAGTACTTGTAATCTACACAATAAGTGTGTGTGTATTTACATTTGTTTACCGTCGCTACCGGTTGCCATATGAGCGACGCCTCCTGAAGAGATTAGTCATTTTCTCCCTTTTTTAGATAAACACTGGCTTGAATGGTTTAGAACTACGGCCATGTGTATTTAAGAACATATGTTAATAGTCGTGAATTACAAACTGCGCTATACAGTACTTCCGGTGTGTGAACACGCGTGCGTTTTACGTTTATTTATCGTCGCTACCGGTTACCCATATGAGCGACGCCTCCTGATGATATTAGTCATTTTAGATTTTGGAGGATAGTGCATGATACAGACAGAGACCCATTCCAGAGTCTCCTCTGGTTCTTTTACGTGCACGGTGTAAAGCACCGACACGAGACCTCGGTTTAACGTCCCATCTGAAAGACAGTTAATTTTATTAGGGTCAGACGGGGGATCGGGGATCGAACCTGCGATCCCTGGATTACCAGTCCAGCGTGTTACCACTGGACTACCACTGGACTACAGATCCGTCTGATGTGAACACGCTCATGTAATAATGTGTAGTTATAGTATGTCTGACTCATGTATCGAACTTCCGGTTTACGTACGACCACGTGACACCATGTAGAGCTTCAAGAGATAGTCTTGCAAACAAAGTGTGATATATGGCCCCGGTTCAGGAAATTAGAGGATGCGTAATAAATATTTGCCCAACTTTCCAGTTGCATGTCTCGACTCGTAAAGCAGGTAAATGAAAGAGTTCATTCTTATTATTCTCGAAGATTAAACACAGCATAATGGTGGCTCTTGGCGGGTTCGTTATTAGATCTCCATGTAATACTCCAGTCAACATGTCATATTGGGTCAACGTCAATCTGATATTGCATTGTAGGTATATGGCGGCTCGACATCGGGTTGAACATCGACTGCAAATAGAGCAATCTGTCAACCCGATGTCTGTAATCTGTATATGTCGGCCCGATGTTTGTAATCTGCATATGTCGACCCGATATATGTAGCCTCTATATATCGACCCGATGTCTGTAATCTCTATATGTCGACCCGATGTCTGTAATCTCTATATTTCGACCCGATGTCTGCAATCTCTATAATATGTCGATCCGATGTCTGCAATCTCTATATGCCGACCGATGTGTGCAATCTCTATATGTCGACCCGATGTCTGTACTCTCTATATATCGACCCGATGTCTGCAATCTCTATATGTCGACCCGATGTCTGCAATCTCTATATGTCGACCCGATGTCTGTAATCTATATATATCGACCCGATGTCTGCAATGTCTATATGTCGACCCGATGTATGTAATCTCTATATGTCGACCCGATGTCTGCAATCTCTATATGTCGACCCGATGTCTGCAATTTATATATATCGACCCGATGTCTGCAATCTCTATATGTCGACCCGATGTCTTTAATCTCTATATGTCGACCCGATGTATGTAGATTATTACAGCAGATTATTTTAGTACTGTGTCACATTTTGTTTACAACACTATCTGATTTGTCCATGTACAGCAGGTGCTGGTGATGATGGTGGATATCGCGACAGGTCGGGTCCATAAACAGCGATATTCCTTTCATCGTTATTAGTCTGGCTGCTTAATACAGGTTGGCTGCTTAATACAGGTGACCACTAACACAGGGTTTGACTGCAGCTACTTAGTTACATCGACTTGGCACGGGGGCCCTGCCATTTTCATGTAAGGCCCACACGGGGCCCTGTCATCTTCATGTAAGGCCCGCACGGGGGCCCTGTAACTTTCATGAAAGGTCCGCACGGGGGCCCTGTATCTTTCATGTATGGCCCGCACGTGGACCCTGTAACTTTCATGAAAGGCCCGCACGGGGGCCATGTACCTTTCATGTATGGCCCGCACGTGGACCCTATAACTTACATGTAAGGTCCGCACGGGGGTCCTGTAACTTTCATGTAAGGCCCGCACGTGGACCCTGTAACTTACATGTAAGGTCCGCACGGGGGCCCTGTATCGTTCATGTAAGGCCCAGGTAGAGTGCCGTGCGTAGTTGTGCACTCTATATGTCTTCGCTAAAGATACATTTAAAGTTCTTAATTTAAACAATATTTAAAGCGACACTACATTGGTGAAAACGCAAATTTGTACACACTGTATTTTCCAATTTCCAACATCTGTACCATTGTGCCTGTGCATATTTATTATTAGACTAATTCGATTTAAAATATCTCTAAGTGACAGTAGCACGCACTTGGTATAGACTCCAATAATAAACGAAAGGTCCATTCAGGAGCGTAGCTGACCGTTATATGTGACATCCTACTTTCACTTTCGAGTTTGTATACCACAAAACACTGTTTATATATAGAAAATTAGTGTTCGAATTATTTCGGAAGCATTTGCAATAGCAATGCTATTTATATGTAATAAAGCATTTTCAGAGCTTTTTGCGATGTAGTGTCGCTTTAAAGTTCTTAGGAATATATTTTTATTCGTTATTGTCCTGAACTAAATAAGTAAATGTTATCAAAAGAAACAATATGAAATAATTAAAAACGTATGACAACATTATTTTAATCAATATTGTATTATTTTAATATTTCCAGCAGAAAAAGCATATAAACTTACTTTCCCTTGACTACTCTTTAATGGAAACAAACATTCGTATCCATGTATTCCGTTATCATGTATTCCGTGTTCCTATGCGACATTATAATCCTCGGAATTCGAAACGTTTTGACAAAACCTGCACCGTGTATGAATGGAATTTCGATGTTGGAGACTTTATTGTTGTACTATTTCAGTTCTTGTCAACCATATATAGTATCCGATGCTCATTGAGCGCTCGAGAATAAAAGCTTTATTAATCACCCGAACCCACTCTTATATTGAAAATACAAACATGCCAAACTTAACCTTATAATTGATGATACAAAAATAATACTCCATTGTGTTGACAAGGTAAATTGTGATTTATTAACATGTTACTTTTCTAAAGTGGTTTGCTTTTATTGCCTTAGTAATTAACTTTGTTCAATAATTACGTGGGCACCTGCTGCATAATTCCGCATATTCTGCGATAGGGGAATATTATGAAAAGAGCTAGCTGTATTGGCATTACCCATAAATAAGTGATGGTGGAAAATCCAGCCTATTCTTGATGTTACAATAATTAGTTCTGTTTATACACATTTAGTTTAGCTCGATTGCGAAACAAGTTCGTAGACCAATAAGATATTTATAGTAATGAATTAATACCTCTCGTACACGCTCACCCAGCTTGCAGTGTATAGTGTATGTACATAGATGTGTATATATTTAATATTTATTTCTGTCTCCAATAGCAATGTACGCACATATCTATATGCATGCATACACTCCTCAATAACACGCTGTACATAATCACTTCGTGTGCAGCTACACGACACGTATCATATAGACAACACATGCATCACACACAACACCCGTGCATGTGTTATCGTAGAAATCAATTGTTGTCTAGACATTAACATAATTATATACCAGAATTGTATAACTTTAAATTATGATCGCGAAAGTGTTATCTAAATAATAAAAATCTCATGCCATGTCAATGTTAATTTGACGTTTGTGAATACTAAAAACTATAAGCGACGTCCACTGCCCGACGTCCACTGCCCGACGTCAAACGTTTTATATGTAGTAAAATGAATAACATTTGCATTCTCTGTGATATTTGCAAATTGTAATCATTTATTAGAACCATAGATTCTGTAGTTGCCAGTACTTCATCCTGATATAAACAATCAAAATATGACTACGATTTGTAGAAATTGGTAAATCACTGAAAAAGTATGTCTAGAATTAAGCTAAGTGTGCTAAGTTCCAGGAAATAGTGCAACTGTTCCAGTTATATTGATAGAAAGTGTAGAGGTAGTGAATTATGAAATCCCAACCATTTATAGCATTCCAAATATATCCAGAACAGAAACACTATCACAGCGGCGTTATCCCGTGTATGTGTTATTTGTAAATAAGCCATATGTAACTCTATACAACAAACAATATTTACTGTGGAAAGTTGATATAGCAATACAAAGCAGATATAACAGAAACTAACGTCATGCATTTTCATTGTTCGTATATTTACTGTGGAAAGTTGATATAGCAATACAAAGCAGATATAACAGAAACTAACGTCATGCATTTTCATTGTTCGTATATTTACTGTGGAAAGTTGATATAGCAATACAAAGCAGATATAACAGAAACTAACGTCATGCATTTTCATTGTTCGTATATTTACTGTGGAAAGTTGATATAGCAATACAAAGCAGATATAACAGAAACTAACGTCATGCATTTTCATTGTTCGTATATTTACTGTGGAAAGTTGATATAGCAATACAAAGCAGATATAACAGAAACTAACGTCATGCATTTTCATTGTTCGTATATTTACTGTGGAAGTTGATATAGCAATACAAAGAGATATAACAGAAACTAACGTCATGCATTTTCATTGTTCGTTGTATTCACTTTTCACAGAAACGACGATATGCTGTAGCGGGTTGCCTAGTGACATAACTTTGTATATAACCAACTCATTTATAGTTATTGAATAGTGCGAGGCATAGCTGAACTAATGTGCATGACCGCTACACCCAAGCTGGTAATTGTAAATGCTTGCCGGGAGTGCTGGTAATTGTAAGTGCTTGCCGGGAGTGCTGGTATGTGTAAATGCTTGCCGGGAATGCTGGTAATTGTAAGTGCTTGCCGGGAGTGCTGGTATGTGTAAATGCTTGCCGGGAGTGCTGGTAATTGTAAGTGCTTGCCGGGAGTGCTGGTATGTGTAAATGCTTGCCGGGAGTGCTGGTAATTGTAAGTGCTTGTCGGGAGTGCTTGTAATTGTAAGTGCTTGCCGGGAGTGCTGGTAATTGTAAGTGCTTGCCGGGAGTGCTGGTAATTGTAAGTGCTTGCCGGGAGTGCTGGTAATTGTAAATGCTTGCCGGGAGTGCTGGTAATTGTAAGTGCTTGTCGGGAGTGCTTGTAATTGTAAGTGCTTGCCGGGAGTGCTGGTAATTGTAAGTGCTTGCCGGGAGTGCTGGTAATTGTAAATGCTTGCCGGGAGTGCTGGTAATTGTAAGTGCTTGCCGGGAGTGCTGGTAATTGTAAATGCTTGCCGGGAGTGCTGGTAATTGTAAATGCTTGCCGGGAGTGCTGGTAATTGTAAATGCTTGCCGGGAGTGCTGGTAATTGTAAATGCTTGCCGGGAGTGCTGGTAATTGTAAATGCTTGCGGGAGTGCTGGTAATTGTAAGTGCTTGCCGGGAGTGCTGGTAATTGTAAGTGCTTGCCGGGAGTGCTGGTATGTGTAAGTGCTTGCCGGGAGTGCTGGTAATTGTAAATGCTTGCCGGGAGTGCTGGTAATTGTAAATGCTTGCCGGGAGTGCTGGTAATTGTAAATGCTTGCCGGGAGTGCTGGTAATTGTAAGTGCTTGCCGGGAGTGCTGGTATGTGTAAGTGCTTGCCGGGAGTGCTTGTAATTGTAAATGCTTGCCGGGAGTGCTGGTATGTGTAAATGCTTGCCGGGAGTGCTGGTAATTGTAAGTGCTTGCCGGGAGTGGCGCGCATACGTTGTACTTGGTTCTGGCCAACGAGCTGGTTCTACCCGGGTTCAGTAATCTGTTCCCACACTACTCGCAATCTCTATCGGGATTAGAGCTTCCCATGTTCGTTGGCATTGTACATTAGTTTGTGAACAATGTCGGATACAGGAGCTCTTCAGTTTGTGAACAATGTCGGATACAGGAGCTCTTCAGTTTGTGAACAATGTCGGATACAGGAGCTCTTCAGTTTGTGAACAATGTCGGATACAGGAGCTCTTCAGTTTGTGAACAATGTCGGATACAGGAGCTCTTCAGTTTGTGAACAATGTCGGATACAGGAGCTCTTCAGTTTGTGAACAATGTCGGATACAGGAGCTCTTCAGTTTGTGAACAATGTCGGATACAGGAGCTCTTCAGTTTGTGAACAATGTCGGATACAGGAGCTCTTCAGTTTGTGAACAATGTCGGATACAGGAGCTCTTCAGTTTGTGAACAATGTCGGATACAGGAGCTCTTCAGTTTGTGAACAATGTCGGATACAGGAGCTCTTCAGTTTGTGAACAATGTCGGATACAGGAGCTCTTCACAATGCTGCCCATTATTACTTAGATATGAATATTAGCCTATTCGTTGACGTGATTTGTCTACCATAACACTGTCTACCATAACACTGTCTACCATAACACTGTCTACCATAACACTGTCTACCATAACACTGTCTACCATAACACTGTCTACCATAACACTGTCTATCACCCAAGTTGATGCGCTGTGTTTCCCCGTCTGATATTACCCTCAATGGTTTGACACGATCACAAGCCGTATAAAACCAGAACAACCGTATCACAACTAGTTCCTGAGAAAATACCACAAGCGCACTTGGTTGGTGCTAGTTTGTTTACTTCCTGTAGCGTCTCTGTGTGTCAAATTTGACAGATATTTATTGTAATCAGTCTATGTCAATGTTGTTTACTATTAAATATCAAAGTAATAAAGACGTTAGTATGTGGCTAGATTACTATTAAATGTTCAAATTCATATCTGAGTAATAAATACATTATTACGTGGCTAGTTTCATATATCCTTCGGTCGCATACTGGTATCAAGTAACCTCGGGTCGATACCTAGACTGATATCGAGTAACCTCGGGTCGATGCCTAGGCTGATATCAAGTAACCTCGGGCCGATACCTAGGCTGATATCGAGTAACCTCGGGTCGATACCTAGACTGATATCGAGTAACCTCGGGTCGATACCTAGGCTGATATCAAGTAACCTCAGGTCGATACCTAGGCTGATATCAAGTAACCTCGGGTCGATACCTAGACTGATATCAAGTAACCTCAGGTCGATACCTAGGCTGATATCAAGTAACCTCGGGTCGATACCTAGGCTGATATCAAGTAACCTCAGGTCGATACCTAGGCTGATATCAAGTAACCTCGGGTCGATGCCTAGGCTGATATCGAGTAACCTCGGGTCGATACCTAGGCTGATATCAAGTAACCTCGGGTCGATGCCTAGGCTGATATCAAGTAACCTCGGGTCGATACCTAGGCTGATATCAAGTAACCTCGGGTCGATACCTAGGCTGATATCAGGTAACCTCGGGTCGATACCTAGGCTGATATGAAACTAATAACGTCTAAGTATTATGTATGTATGAAACATGATTTAGCTGTATACTCAATATGACTTTACCATTTATTTATTACTAGAATATTCCATTTTATTTAGCAAATTGAATGTCTGTGTACATATATAATATATATGTTTGATTTATACCACAATATTCCACAGCAGAATTTTAATATATATAATATGTGTAACACGGAGCGCTTGTCAACACTGCACTTATATTCTGTATAACAGTGTATATATGACCCAATAACCAATTTAAAGTCAGTGCGTATTGCCCCTCGCCGCTATAGGTTTGAATCCCACTGGGAGGTGTCGAATTGATGGAATATATCCAGCTGGATTACGGTCGCTTGTTCAATGCACGGTGAAACATGGATATGTTTTCATTCAAAGCATAACTCGTTTAGTATGCAGGGTGAAACATGGATATGTTTTCATTCAAAGCATAACTCGTTTAGTATGCAGGGTGAAACATGGATATGTTTTCATTCAAAGCATAACTCTTTCAGTATGCAGGGTGAAACATGGATATGTTTTCATTCAAAGCATAACTCTTTCAGCGACGCATAAATTCAAAGCAATGTGCAAACAACATAGATCCAGATCAGCGTAGCGCCGCGTCTGATTCAGATCTATCTTGTTTGCTATTCTGACATGTGCTTCAGCTCCATTGTGTGAAGAGCATTCGGCATATATCGTGATCAGACGACACGTTCTGTTCTGCCGCCTGATCGGGTTCTCGGTGGTTTTTATGCGATATTGGCGGTTAAAGAGTTAAATACAATTGTCACCAACTATTTAGATGATGCAGATCGCTAGTTCAGTTAATATTTATAGATATAGAAGGGCACCCCTGGTTTGTATATGTGTTATGTATTGTTCGGTCGACCATGATTGGTTGTTCGTAAGTAGGTCCCTTACATTATGTTGTTCGTAAGTAGGTCCCTTACATTATGTTGTTCGTAAGTAGGTCTACCTTGTCCCTTACATTATGTTGTTCGTAAGTAGGTCTACCTTGTCCCTTACATTATGTTGTTCGTAAGTAGGTCTACCGTGTCCCTTACATTATGTTGTTCGTAAGTAGGTCTACCTTGTCCCTTACATTATGTTGATATATATGTCATGTTCATCTCACAGATTATGATAATAAACTATTAATACAGTTCCACTCTCGGCAACCAGATACAACAACGTGTCAACTACTGCCACAAGCTGATATAACGTAACACGAATAGGCGATTAGTTTAGTTTATACAAATATATTTTAGCTCGATTGCGAAACAAGTTCTTGCAACTTACATGAATCACTCTCGAGACTTCATTCCTGATGGAATCCGTCGCTACGAGGAGAGAGAAGAATCATGTGTAATTTAAATGCCTTGTCTAAGGGCATATTCGTAACGGTTCCAGCGGGGGCACGAATTTCGAGCCTTTCGCTACGACTGCGCTATCACGACTTTCCATAAAGTATTAATATAAACCGGTAGCTAATTCTAGCGGATAACCTAGATAACAGTTCTAGAGTTTCATTAATTGCTCCCGTAATTGTAAAACTCGTATCTCTGCTCAATCTAAGCCTCATATCTGGGTGAATAGTTAATTAAAAAAAATACAAGTGGGGTTATTATTTAGAGCGTTCTATAGTTCTATAGATCCAAATGCGATAAACAGAACATTGCGTTTTAAAGTTCATGATTAATTAATCAAGGTCTGCTAGAATATATAAATACATTTTATGTAACCCAGAGCAACCAAACATTACGAACAATTTATGCTAATTCAATTTAAAAGCACGAGAACCCCGGTAGCAGTGACATAGTTACTTATTTCCAAGAAACAGTTTTGATCAATATCTAGAATTATGTGATATGTGTATTACTACAGTGAGCGGATGTTTCGTGAATCTCTGTTTAGAACAATGTCATGCCCTAGAATAATATAATGTACCGTCACCTCGCAATTAGAAATAACGACACAATTTGTAATAAAAATGTTCAAGTTATTTCCCTGACCATTTTATATTGGAAGTATATATATGTACGTAAGTGTATGTCATGATAGCGCTTCGAGTGCGAACGGTCTGGAGTTCGAGCAACGCCGGAGCCATTACGATTGTACCCTTAGGCAATGCATTTAAATTCCACGTTGCCTCTTCTCTCCCTCGTGGCGATGGAATCCATCAGGAATGAGGTATCGAGCGTGATTAATATAAGTTGTAAGAACTTGTTTCGCAATTGAACTAAGCTAGATGTGTATAAACTAACGAATTGTGTACGTTTAGTTTATACAAAAGATTACGATTACATTGAATCACTTTTCGTACAAATAAATACTTCCAATGTAAAAACAATTGCAAACAATAACTGACATTTATTATTACAACTAAAACAAGTTGTAATAAATTCTCAAACATTCATTGTAGAGTTGGAATCGGAAAGTTGATTCGTAGTGTCTCTATCTATACCTCTATCAGACCTGCAGCCATCCAGCCAAAGGAATCACAGAAAGTGGCTGATTAGCACAGGTTGTTGCTTAATAGAGGTAACATGTTTAATACAGGTTGGCTGCTTAATGGAGGTGACCACGAACATAGGTTTGACTGTACTTCCAAAGTAAAATTCATGAGAAAAATATAGTTACGTTTGTTATTACAAATTGCGTCGTTATAAATGGAGTGGTGTCATCGTACACCATGCACCATGGAATGTATGTGTGCACGTGTGTACGGCCTGTTTGTACACAGTAAAAATATAAAATACACACTCATTGAATATTCTACTCAGTCGTGTCGAGTAATGGCATTTTAATAATTGAATTAAAGAATGTGTTCGATAATTAAATTGTTTCATTTGTTTTAGTTTTATGACCTTAGTTTTATGTTATTGTTTCAAAATTATGTGTATATATTTTGACATCCAATGTGAATTCGAAGTCGTTGATTTTATTAAAAATATCTCAATGCAGTCATACTTTGTTGTTTCTATTTATTGCATACTGCTGATTAATGCCATTTCGGATTTTCGTTTTCACCAAAAAATCAAACAAAAAGATTGTGTGTGTTTTACGTTTATTTATCGTCGCTACCGGTTGCCCATATGAGCGACGCCCCCTGAAGAGATTAGTAATTTTAGATTTTTGGAGGATAGTGCAATGATACAGACAGAGACCCATTCCAGAGTCTTCTCTGATTCTTTTACGTGCACGGTGTACAGCACCGACACGAGCCCTCGGTTTAACATCCCATCTGAAAGATTGTTAATTTTATTAGGGTCAGACGGGGGATCGAACCTGCGATCCCTGGATTACCATTCCAGCGTGTTACCACTGGACTACAGATCCGTCTGTGCACAAAAGACAACAGAACTTCAGGTGCCTATGTTAGTCGTGTTATAGTGTTTGATTTGTTATTTCTCCTGTCCAACGAGCTGTTGACAGACTAACTACCGAAACAATGACACATTGACAGAAGGAAAACTGCAACGTAACACGGCATTTACGGTGGCAGCGCTGATGCTGCAGGTTGATTACAGCATACAACACTTGGAGGTGGTTCGACCAACCAGATGACCATGTATGGAACCAAGGTAGGATGGCAGAAATCGTTGAGACCGCCAACCCAGTACATACAATGTGCGGATGGGGGAGATGGTATGCAGTCAGGGTCCTATGCATGACCAAACATGACCATTTTCAGAGCCGATTGAATGATCGCCTTTTCATTTATAATGTGGTCTGCTGTACCTCATTGGCCAGCAGTATTTACAGCTGTCCGCCTTTGTTCACAACCCACCGTGGTACAAACTTTAGTTACTCACAACTTACGGTGGCAGTACACTGTTCACAATATGGTTTATAAACGTTTATAAAATACCACCATCTCCGGTATACCTAAGAATGCATGTATGGTCTCGAATTAATAAGACCATACTCCTAGAGTGTATGTGTCTTCGGCAGGATCAACTGACAAAACTGAACCTTGTCTGAACTGCTCGAATTGAAATACAGTCAAACATGTCTTAAGCAGCCAGCCAAGGGAATCATAGCAAGTGGCTGCTTAGCACAGGTGGCTGCTCAATAGAGGTCAAATGTATAATAAAACAACATATTGGGAAGCTGGATACTGGCTGCTTAATACAGGTTGGCTGCTTTGTGGAGGTTACCACTAACGCAGGTTTGACTATTTTATATTTTTTACTTTTCAGCAAAAACATTATAGTCGGTTGTTCAACCCAGATGCCCTACCATGTGTTGAATAATAGTGAGGCATGCCCCCCCCCCCTCCACGTGTAAATTTGTTTAGAGGTACACTGTCGGGCGCAAATTCCATTGTCTGACAAGACTGACGGATGCCGAACAGCCGGGTGCATATTTCGTAAAGCTGTTTACAAGTATAATGTACATTCACCAATATCCCTTCAATTTAAAGGCTTATTTTATATTACTTATAATTTTGGCACTTTTATCTCTTCGGTGTTTCGGTGGGAGGGAGCTGGGTGTAGACAGCGGACTACATGGCCTTTAGCAGGCTACAGCTACGGAATCAGGCTACATGGGTTATTCCTCATCAGAACATATGCTGTATAGTGTGAACTCTATAGTGTAGATCGATGTAGTGGATTGACCTTCATAAAATGAACAACACACCCACAATAGTCACCTCAATGGCCACCTCTCCTTGGATGATGCAGAAGATTAGGGATAGAGGCAGTAATCTAGCGACCGATCGTTAACGATAGAGGGCAGTAACGAAACATAATCTTGGGAGCGTTGTATGTTCGAATAAGATAGGAAACGACATGGATTTGGGTTGGCCAATATGAGAAATCTCAGGAAATCGTAGTAAATGTGTCTATTGTTTTTTAAATTTTGAGTGTAAACAGGCGAAGGTAGACGTCCAGACTATCATGGATGTATGTATGTATGTATGTACCATTAATGTCAAACCCCTTACGGGGACCTATACATGTTTTCCTGGGCATGCTTAGCCGACCTAAGCGGTTAACCAGTACTAAGCAATGTGTGTGAGGTGCCTTGCTCAATGACACTACATACGTGGCCTGACTGAGTATCGAACCCGGACCGTTCGATTCCAAATCCGACGCTCTACCATTGGACCACGGACGCCACACATCGTTTGATTGACAAATGATTGCTGCGGAGAACTAAGATAGTGTCTTTACAAGTAGGCTAAGTTTAGATACTGTCATATTACGGCCGTTGATTTGTGTAGCATGCGGTTTGTTTACATTTGCGACCTTGTCATATCTATCTTCCTCTAATATCTACAATTTCAACATAGATCTCGAAACCCTCCTATCAGGAAATCCGGCCCTATCCGACCAGGAAAACAGTCTCATATTCACACATGTTCATACCTACATATCTGATAGCAAGCGATTTGAATAATAGTATTAATAACGATTATTGTGACATGAGACATACATTCTCTCCTCTCTTATCTTCTTATCACCTTCTTCTCACTACATTCTTTTTTCTCTCGCTCTCTCACTCACAATCCACTATATTATGATCTTTATTAATGTTTAACATGTAGTTATTTTCGCATGTTTTCATGTTAAACCTTTCCTAACTCTATAACACAACTGCAAAAGCCAACCGAAATACATACAATCTTTGCAGAGGAGAAGAATTATATAAGACTCTGTCTTCCATTCTAATCCTGTTTCTGTATTCTGATTATGCGTGGTGTATGCATTGTTCAATATGTATTATATCGGGAAATAAAATATGTTTAAACTAATATCGAACCCCTCGCGGTGATGTAGACATGTAATAGTTGAGTATATAGCCTAGTACTCCGGTTTCCTTCCACATGAATGACCACATATAAACGCTTGCATCCGTGTAAACGAGAGTGATTAGTATAACTTCGCAATAGTTGTAAAATAAATAAAGTTTAAACTTTCTCTTTCCTTAACACCAAAACAATGTAATTTGTCCAGACCTCAAGCGTCATTTCACGTGTTACGAAGTATAGCTTGACATATTTGTCTTTCCGCGGAACATATTCCGTAGAGTGGTTGTCTTGGTCAGTTCTTGCACGGGGTTTTCATGGTATGCGTGTTTTAGATATCGTGTGTAGCTGGGTATTGAAAGGTTCATTCTACTATACGAATTCGTTCACAGCACACTACATTTTGATTCGGGATTTGTCAACAAAAGTGTAATACTTACAAACTGTTTACAGGCTGTGATGAGGCGCTACACAAATGTGATTGGACGTTGACAAACGGTACCGATTTCCATAGTTTTTCGTATAGAAAATAGTTTTTAATCCTTGGTTTTGTTTCTGGGCGAGTCGAATCATAAACATAGCATTCGGACGATGGATGCATTTTAAATGTGTTTCTTGAACAGCCTGGAAATCAACGTCAGGGTAGGGTGGGTGTCCACATATTGTGTTCAGTTTGTAAACTTGGACATTATAATATTGTGAATACAGGATATATTCTACGAATTGCAAAATTTACTGTATTTGATAAAAAAATACACCATATATGTGGCGTCCGTGGTCCAGCGTCGGATTTGGAATCGAGCGGTCCTGTGTTCGATGTCATTGAGCAAAGCACCTCGCACACATTGCTTAGTACTGGTTAACCACTTAGGTCGGCTAAGCCTGCCCAGGAAAACATGTCTACGTCCCCGCAAGGGGTTTGACATTAATGGAACATACATATCCATGTGTCAGCTGCTTATCAACAATAAATCACGCAGTCTAGTCATTGAATGTGCAATGTAGTGGTTTGCTATGATTGTATAGTGTACCTAATACTATACACGTGCTTCCACTGGACTATCGGGCACTGGGTATTAGTCGTATCTAAAGTGTTGTCTCCCTTGTGTATTTACTCTCGTCAAAGAAGGCGATTACCAATGACGCGAGTACGAACTTAAAACTTTCATTTTCATTTGTTGGCTGAATGAAATAGATTACATTAACTAATTTATTTTATATATGCGTCTTGAAGTAGATATAGAATGGAAGAGACGACAAAAACAAAAAATCTTTTCGAACAAATGAATGTTGGAGTGTTGAAATATTTAGGTAAGCTTTTCGTCAATCGCCCTGTTTCTGTTCCTCGCCTGTTTCCGGCCCTTTGTTTTTCGCGTGATTTTGTTTACTTACGGTGCACGTCACGGCTGGCACTAGCGTGTTATTTGCAAGGTGCACACTAGAAGTTTTGAAAGAGTAACTGCTCAAAATGCAGGTAAATAATCGCATTTTATTTTGAATTGTCTGATAGATGGCAATGTTGATGTTTTCATTAATCTATATATATCCTGGGTATACCGGTACCGGTGACATAGCAATAGCCTGTGTATTTTTGTTCCAAAACGAGGCTGTGCAAATAATGTTCACTCTCAATTAAGCATAATCATATTTATTTTATTGTATGCAATATTAGTTAGTAGGAAATAATCTATTAAATCAAAAACAAAGTGAAAGCAACAGCACATGCCTCCATCTTTTATTTACGCGGTGATACCAATAACCGGTGACGATGTAAATTTCACCTCACAAGTTTATACCAGTAGCAATAAATGCCATATAAGGCATCACGTGATGTCACATGAGTAGCGGGCACCTTACAAATGTCAATGCAGCCGATAGATAACAAATCCATTGAAATTCACCTAAATATTGACAACATGAACACAAACTTACGAGTGTAAGAGGAAAAAACAAGTTTTGAATAAATTACGGTAAATTTACCCGTAGAAATGACATTTCAGCTAGTTTTTGCTATGGACAGTTGCAGAAAGCTGACGGAAATTGTCAATATATGCACAAAATGAACATGTGCGCTTCATTTGGATTTATTCTAATATCAGTTTTGTTTGTTTGTTTGGGGCATGTATGTTCCATAATGTCAAACCCCTTGCGGAGACGTAGACATGTTTTCCTGGTCAAGCTTAGCCGACCTAAGTGGTTAACCAGTACTAAACGATGTGTGCGAGGTGCCTTGCACAATGACATGGCCTGACCGAGTATCGAACCCGGGACCGATTGATTCCAAATCCGACGCTCTACCACTGGGCATTGCATGCCACATCTAATGTATATGTAGAGTGGTGGAATGTATATGTAGAGTGGTGGAATGTATATGTAGAGTGGTGGAATGTATATGTAGAGTGGTGGAATGTATATGTAGAGTGGTGGAATGTATATGTAGAGTGGTGGAATGTATATGTAGAGTGGGGAATGTATATGTAGAGTGGTGGAATGTATATGTAGAGTGGTGGAATGTATATTAGAGTGGTGGAATGTATATGTAGATGGTGGAATGTATATTAGAGTGGTGGAATGTATATGTAGAGTGGTGGATGTATATGGAGTGGGGAATGTATATTAAGTGTGGAATGTATATGTAGAGTGGTGAATGTATATGTAGAGTGGTGGAATGTATATGTAAGTGGTGGAATGTATATGTAGAGTGGTGGAATGTATATGTAGAGTGGTGGAATGTATATGTAGAGTGGTGGAATGTATATGTAGAGTGGTGGAATGTATATGTAGAGTGGTGGAATGTATATGTAGAGTGGTGGAATGTATATGTAGAGTGGTGGAATGTATATGTAGAGTGGTGGAATGTATATGTAGAGTGGTGGAATGTATATGTAGAGTGGTGGAATGTATATGTAGAGTGGTGGAATGTATATGTAGAGTGGTGGAATGTATATGTAGAGTGGTGGAATGTATATGTAGAGTGGTGGAATGTATATGTAGAGTGGTGGAATGTATATGTAGAGTGGTGGAATGTATATGTAGAGTGGTGGAATGTATATGTAGAGTGGTGGAATGTATATGTAGAGTGGTGGAATGTATATGTAGAGTGGTGGAATGTATGTAGAGTGGTGGAATGTATATGTAGAGTGGTGGAATGTATATGTAGAGTGGTGGAATGTATATGTAGAGTGGTGGAATGTATATGTAGAGTGGTGGAATGTATATGTAGAGTGGTGGAATGTATATGTAGAGTGGTGGAATGTATATGTAGAGTGGTGGAATGTATATGTAGAGTGGTGGAATGTATATGTAGAGTGGTGGAATGTATATGTAGAGTGGTGGAATGTATATGTAGAGTGGTGGAATGTATATGTAGAGTGGTGGAATGTATATGTAGAGTGGTGGAATGTATATGTAGAGTGGTGGAATGTATATGTAGAGTGGTGGAATGTATATGTAGAGTGGTGGAATGTATATGTAGAGTGGTGGAATGTATATGTAGAGTGGTGGAATGTATATGTAGAGTGGTGGAATGTATATGTAGAGTGGTGGAATGTATATGTAGAGTGGTGGAATGTATATGTAGAGTGGTGGAATGTATATGTAGAGTGGTGGAATGTATATGTAGAGTGGTGGAATGTATATGTAGAGTGGTGGGAATGTATATGTAGAGTGGTGGAATGTATATGTAGAGTGGTGGAATGTATATGTAGAGTGGTGGAATGTATATGTAGAGTGGTGGAATGTATATGTAGAGTGGTGGAATGTATATGTAGAGTGGTGGAATGTATATGTAGAGTGGTGGAATGTATATGTAGAGTGGTGGAATGTATATGTAGAGTGGTGGAATGTATATGTAGAGTGGTGGAATGTATATGTAGAGTGGTGGAATGTATGTGTAGAGTGGGAATGTATATGTAGAGTGGTGGAATGTATATGTAGAGTGGTGGAATGTATATGTAGAGTGGTGGAATGTATATGTAGAGTGGTGGAATGTATATGTAGAGTGGTGGAATGTATATGTAGAGTGGTGGAATGTATATGTAGAGTGGTGGAATGTATATGTAGAGTGGTGGAATGTATATGTAGAGTGGTGTACAGAATGTATATGTAGAGTGGTGGAATGTATATGTAGAGTGGTGGAAGAATGTAGAGTAGAGGGTGAATGTATATGTAGAGTGGTGGAATGTGTATGTAGAGTGGTGGAATGTATATGTAGAGTGGTGGAATGTATATGTAGAGTGGTGGAATGTATATGTAGAGTGGTGGAATGTGTATGTAGAGTGGTGGAATGTATATGTAGAGTGGTGGAATGTATATGTAGAGTGGTGGAATGTATATGTAGAGTGGTGGAATGTATATGTAGAGTGGTGGAATGTATATGTAGAGTGGTGGAATGTATATGTAGAGTGGTGGAATGTATATGTAGAGTGGTGATGTATGTATATGTAGAGTGGTGGAATGTATATGTAGAGTGGTGGAATGTATATGTAGAGTGGTGGAATGTATATGTAGAGTGGTGAATGTATATGTAGAGTGGTGGAATGTATATGTAGAGTGGTGGAATGTATATGTAGAGTGGTGGAATGTATATGTAGAGAATGTATATGTAGAGTGGTGGAATGTATATGTAGAGTGGTGGAATGTATATGTAGAGTGGTGGAATGTATATGTAGAGTGTGGAATGTATATGTAGAGTGGTGGTGTATATGTAGAGTGGTGGAATGTATATGTAGAGTGGTGGAATGTATATGTAGAGTGGTGGAATGTATATGTAGAGTGGTGGAATGTATATGTAGAGTGGTGGTGTATATGTAGAGTGGTGGTGTATATGTAGAGTGGTGGAATGTGTATGTAGAGTGGTGGAATGTATATGTAGAGTGGTGGAATGTATATGTAGAGTGGTGGAATGTATATGTAGAGTGGTGGAATGTATATGTAGAGTGGTGGAATGTATATGTAGAGTGGTGTACAGAATGTATATGTAGAGTGGTGGAATGTATATGTAGAGTGGTGGAATGTATATGTAGAGTGGTGGAATGTATATGTAGAGTGGTGGAATGTATATGTAGAGTGGTGGAATGTATATGTAGAGTGGTGGAATGTATATGTAGAGTGGTGGAATGTATATGTAGAGTGGTGGAATGTATATGTAGAGTGGTGGAATGTATATGTAGAGTGGTGGATGTATATGTAGAGTGGTGGAATGAATGTAGAGTGGTGGAATGTATATGTAGAGTGGTGGAATGTATATGTAGAGTGGTGGAATGTATATGTAGAGTGGTGGAATGTATATGTAGAGTGGTGGAATGTATATGTAGAGTGGTGGAATGTATATGTAGAGTGGTGGAATGTATATGTAGAGTGGTGAATGTATATGTAGAGTGGTGGAATGTATATGTAGAGTGGTGGAATGTATATGTAGAGTGGTGGAATGTATATGTAGAGTGGTGGAATGTATATGTAGAGTGGTGGAATGTATATGTAGAGTGGTGGAATGTATATGTAGAGTGGTGGAATGTATATGTAGAGTGGTGGAATGTATATGTAGAGTGGTGGAATGTATATGTAGAGTGGTGGAATGTATATGTAGAGTGGTGGAATGTATATGTAGAGTGGTGGAATGTATATGTAGAGTGGTGGAATGTATATGTAGAGTGGTGGAATGTATATGTAGAGTGGTGGAATGTATATGTAGAGTGTGGAATGTATATGTAGAGTGGTGGAATGTATATGTAGAGTGGTGGAATGTATATGTAGAGTGGTGGAATGTATATGTAGAGTGGTGGAATGTATATGTAGAGTGGTGTACAGAATGTATATGTAGAGTGGTGTATGTAGTGGTGGAATGTATATGTAGAGTGGTGTACAGAATGTATATGTAGAGTGGTGTACAGAATGTATATGTAGAGTGGTGTACAGAATGTATATGTAGAGTGGTGTACAGAATGTATATGTAGAGTGGTGTACAGAATGTATATGTAGAGTGGTGTACAGAATGTATATGTAGAGTGGTGTACAGAATGTATATGTAGAGTGGTGTACAGAATGTATATGTAGAGTGGTGTACAGAATGTATATGTAGAGTGGTGTACAGAATGTATATGTAGAGTGGTGTACAGAATGTATATGTAGAGTGGTGTACAGAATGTATATGTAGAGTGGTGTACAGAATGTATATGTAGAGTGGTGTACAGAATGTATATGTAGAGTGGTGTACAGAATGTATATGTAGAGTGGTGTACAGAATGTATATGTAGAGTGGTGTACAGAATGTATATGTAGAGTGGTGTACAGAATGTATATGTAGAGTGGTGTACAGATGTATATGTAGAGTGGTGTACAGAATGTATATGTAGAGTGGTGTACAGAATGTATATGTAGAGTGGTGTACAGAATGTATATGTAGAGTGGTGTACAGAATGTATATGTAGAGTGGTGTACAGAATGTATATGTAGAGTGGTGTACAGAATGTATATGTAGAGTGGTGTACAGAATGTATATGTAGAGTGGTGTACAGAATGTATATGTAGAGTGGTGGAATGTATATGTAGAGTGGTGTACAGAATGTATATGTAGAGTGGTGTACAGAATGTATATGTAGAGTGGTGTACAGAATGTATATGTAGAGTGGTGTACAGAATGTATATGTAGAGTGGTGTACAGAATGTATGTAGAGTGGTGTACATGTATATGTAGAGTGGTGTACAGAATGTATATGTAGAGTGGTGTACAGAATGTATATGTAGAGTAGAGTGGTGTACAGAATGTATATGTAGAGTGGTGTACAGAATGTATATGTAGAGTGGTGTACAGAATGTATATGTAGAGTGGTGTACAGAATGTATATGTAGAGTGGTGTACAGAATGTATATGTAGAGTGGTGTACAGAATGTATATGTAGAGTGGTGTACAGAATGTATATGTAGAGTGGTGTACAGAATGTATATGTAGAGTGGTGTACAGAATGTATATGTAGAGTGGTGTACAGAATGTATATGTAGAGTGGTGTACAGAATGTATATGTAGAGTGGTGTACAGAATGTATATGTAGAGTGGTGGAATGTATATGTAGAGTGGTGGAATGTGTATGTAGAGTGGTGGAATGTGTATGTAGAGTGGTGGAATGTATATGTAGAGTGGTGGAATGTATATGTAGAGTGGTGGAATGTATATGTAGAGTGGTGTGAATGTATATGTAGAGTGGTGTACAGAATGTATATGTAGAGTGGTGTAAGAATGTATATGTAGAGTGGTGGAATGTATATGTAGAGTGGTGGAATGTATATGTAGAGTGGTGGAATGTATATGTAGAGTGGTGGAATGTATATGTAGAGTGGTGGAATGTATATGTAGAGTGGTGGAATGTATATGTAGAGTGGTGGAATGTATATGTAGAGTGGTGGAATGTATATGTAGAGTGGTGGAATGTATATGTAGAGTGGTGGAATGTATATGTAGAGTGGTGTAAGAATGTATATGTAGAGTGGTGGAATGTATATGTAGAGTGGTGGAATGTATATGTAGAGTGGTGGAATGTATATGTAGAGTGGTGGAATGTATATGTAGAGTGGTGGAATGTATATGTAGAGTGGTGGAATGTATATGTAGAGTGGTGGAATGTATATGTAGAGTGGTGGAATGTATATGTAGAGTGGTGGAATGTATATGTAGAGTGGTGGAATGTATATGTAGAGTGGTGGAATGTATATGTAGAGTGGTGGAATGTGTATGTAGAGTGGTGGAATGTATATGTAGAGTGGTGGAATGTATATGTAGAGTGGTGGAATGTATATGTAGAGTGGTGGAATGTATATGTAGAGTGGTGTACAGAATGTATATGTAGAGTGGTGTACAGAATGTATATGTAGAGTGGTGTACAGAATGTATATGTAGAGTGGTGTACAGAATGTATATGTAGAGTGGTGGAATGTATATGTAGAGTGGTGGAATGTATATGTAGAGTGGTGTGAATGTATATGTAGAGTGGTGTGAATGTATATGTAGAGTGGTGTGAATGTATATGTAGAGTGGTGTGAATGTATATGTAGAGTGGTGTACAGAATGTATATGTAGAGTGGTGTGAATGTATATGTAGAGTGGTGTACAGAATGTATATGTAGAGTGGTGTACAGAATGTATATGTAGAGTGGTGTACAGAATGTATATGTAGAGTGGTGTACAGAATGTATATGTAGAGTGGTGTACAGAATGTATATGTAGAGTGGTGTACAGAATGTATATGTAGAGTGGTGTGTGTTTGTGGTGGTGTGTGTTTGTGGTGGTGTGTGTTTGTGGTGGTGTGTGTTTGTGGTGGTGTGTGTTTGTGGTGGTGTGTGTTTGTGGTGGTGTGTGTTTGTGGTGGTGTGTGTTTGTGGTGGTGTGTGTTTGTGGTGGTGGTGTTTGTGGTGGTGTGTGTTTGTGGTGGTGTGTGTTTGTGGTGGTGTGTGTTTGTGGTGGTGTGTGTTTGTGGTGGTGTGTGTTGTGGTGGTGTGTTTGTGGTGGTGTGTGTTTGTGGTGGTGTGTGTTTGTGGTGGTGTGTGTTTGTGGTGGTGTGTGTTTGTGGTGGTGTGTGTTGTGGTGGTGTTGTTTGTGGTGGTGTGTGTTTGTGGTGGTGTGTGTTTGTGGTGGTGTGTGTTTGTGGTGGTGTGTGTTTGTGGTGGTGTGAATGTATATGTAGAGTGGTGTACAGAATGTATATGTAGAGTGGTGTGAATGTATATGTAGAGTGGTGTACAGAATGTATATGTAGAGTGGTGGAATGTATATGTAGAGTGGTGGAATGTATATGTAGAGTGGTGGAATGTATATGTAGAGTGGTGGAATGTATATGTAGAGTGGTGGAATGTATATGTAGAGTGGTGGAATGTATATGTAGAGTGGTGGAATGTATATGTAGAGTGGTGGAATGTATATGTAGAGTGGTGGAATGTATATGTAGAGTGGTGGAATGTATATGTAGAGTGGAATGTATATGTAGAGTGGTGGAATGTATATGTAGAGTGGTGGAATGTATATGTAGAGTGGTGGAATGTATATGTAGAGTGGTGGAATGTATATGTAGAGTGGTGGAATGTATATGTAGAGTGGTGTACAGAATGTATATGTAGAGTGGTGTACAGAATGTATATGTAGAGTGGTGTACAGAATGTATATGTAGAGTGGTGTACAGAATGTATATGTAGAGTGGTGTACAGAATGTATATGTAGAGTGGTGGAATGTATATGTAGAGTGGTGGAATGTATATGTAGAGTGGTGGAATGTATATGTAGAGTGGTGGAATGTATATGTAGAGTGGTGGAATGTATATGTAGAGTGGTGGAATGTATATGTAGAGTGGTGGAATGTATTGGTGGTGGAATGTATATGTAGAGTGGTGGAATGTATATGTAGAGTGGTGGAATGTATATGTAGAGTGGTGGAATGTATATGTAGAGTGGTGGAATGTATATGTAGAGTGGTGGAATGTATATGTAGAGTGGTGGAATGTATATGTAGAGTGGTGGAATGTATATGTAGAGTGGTGGAATGTATATGTAGAGTGGTGGAATGTATATGTAGAGGTGGAATGTATATGTAGAGTGGTGGAATGTATATGTAGAGTGGTGGAATGTATATGTAGAGTGGTGGAATGTATATGTAGAGTGGTGGAATGTATATGTAGAGTGGTGGAATGTATATGTAGAGTGGTGGAATGTATATGTAGAGTGGTGGAATGTATATGTAGAGTGGTGGAATGTATATGTAGAGTGGTGGAATGTATATGTAGAGTGGTGGAATGTATATGTAGAGTGGTGGAATGTATATGTAGAGTGGTGGAATGTATATGTAGAGTGGTGGAATGTATATGTAGAGTGGTGGAATGTATATGTAGAGTGGTGGAATGTATATGTAGAGTGGTGGAATGTATATGTAGAGTGGTGGAATGTATATGTAGAGTGGTGGAATGTATATGTAGAGTGGTGGAATGTATATGTAGAGTGGTGGAATGTATATGTAGAGTGGTGGAATGTATATGTAGAGTGGTGGAATGTATATGTAGAGTGGTGGAATGTATATGTAGAGTGGTGGAATGTATATGTAGAGTGGTGGAATGTATATGTAGAGTGGTGGAATGTATATGTAGAGTGGTGGAAGCTATCTAAGCGACATTTTCCGAAACACACCTTATAGATTCTAGAACAATACCATTGGCGTACCGGTAATCGGCCGTCCAAGGCTTTTCGGTGAATGTCTTCTAAGTTATAGTCGGTCTCTTTTACGGCAAGTGGAATAATATTACTAAGTAAAATGATAATTTCTGCATTTAATGCAATTGTCCAAGATTGCATAAAAAAGAATTAAAATAAACACCCCGTTCACTCAACATGATGTTGAAAAGAGAACCTGTTTTCGGCCGACCTACGAAAATGTTAACATTAGAACCAGAATGGTAATTTTTCTGTTATTTTATCGGTTGGTAATATATGAAAAATACACCCGTAAACCGAGGTAAATATAAAGAAATGTGTTTTTGTAAACGATAAACTTCTTTCTCTTTTATTTGTCTGCCTTGCGAGGTCACATGACAAGACAAGTCATGTGACAATGCCATAGCACACATTCTACGTCGATTCAAATATGTTGTTTCCCTTATACATTTTAAAATTTCTTTCTTCAAAAAAGCTGGATCGGTCGGGGAAACCGTAAACACAGGTGTTTATTTTTGGCCCAATAGAAAGTAATGATATCTATGTAGATTTCATCAGTCCATTTATTGTTAATGCTCAATTAAACTTTCTTGTTTTTATGTTTCAGAAAACAAAACGGGAGTATGTAAACTGGAGTTGGAGTCGAGACGATCAGCTGATAGACCAGGACTGTTGTCATGGGAACAGGTAGAAATAAATTGTGTTCCAACTGTTTTACTAGCAAAATGAACCAACACTGAAGGTTGCAGTCTCAACATTAGACGTATATGTAGTCCAGTGGTAACACGCTGGACTGGTAATCCAGGGATCGCAGGTTCGATCCCCCGTCTGACCCTAATAAAATTAACTGTCTTTCAGATGGGACGTTAAACCGAGGTCTCGTGTCTGTGCTTTACACCGTGCACGTAAAAGAACCAGAGGAGATTCTGGAATGGGTCTCTGTCTGTATCGTGCACTATCCTCCAAAATCTAAAATAACTAATCTCTTCAGGAGGCGTCGCTCATATGGGCAACCGGTAGCGACGATAAATAAACGTAAAACACACACTCAACTTGGAGGCATGACGCAAGATTGTCTATATAAATTATAATCAGTGGCCCAAGTTAAAAAGCTTGGCCTTCAAGGATAGGAGTTGGGAAGTGCTGATGTTCATAAGAGGGGTCTCATAAGTCATAAAGTGCAACAATTCATTGGTGCCTCCAAGCGATTCACTCATTGATCTACGAACACACGGACAGACTTGGAGGTGAACATGTATTTTTTTCCCCAATATTTTGCAGCACTTTCAATTACAATCTGGAAATATGGACTATATTTTAGTTTAAAATAAACAATATTAAACTTGACCATTTCATAATACATATACTTTCTTTAATCGGATAATTAGACTTTATGTTTACCACGGAGATGAATTTACATAAGCTTTGTATTAAGCTTGTTTTCAAATCCTATTTGTCTTACAATCATTTATAATAGTTGTATATATGTATATATATGTAACAGAACAAATAAATAATGTTTAAACCTAGTCAGAAATGGCTGGCCATATCAATAGGGGCGACGCATTGTTCTAATGTTGGTTATAACTTGTGGCCCGACCCTTTTGCTATGTTACACAAAAGTATATATGTGCCTTATAATCTGTTAGCTTATTTCACATCTGATTCATGCTCGTATGTAATATTGTATTGTCGAATGTAGGATTTATTCTTTATTTCAGTCTCATCGTTGTACACAACCAATTATCATGGGAAAGTACAACGCCATTCAGTATAAAAGTACAACGCCATTCAGTATAAAAGTACAACGCCATTCAGTATAAAAGTACAACGCCATTCAGTATAAAAGTACAACGCCATTCAGTATAAAAGTACAACGCCATTCAGTATAAAAGTACAACGCCATTCAGTATAAAAGTACAACGCCATTCAGTATAAAAGTACAACGCCATTCAGTATAAAAGTACAACGCCATTCAGTATAAAAGTACAACGCCATTCAGTATAAAAGTACAACGCCATTCAGTATAAAAGTACAACGCCATTCAGTATAAAAGTACAACGCCATTCAGTATAAAAGTACAACGCCATTCAGTATAAAAGTACAACGCCATTCAGTATAAAAGTACAACGCCATTCAGTATAAAAGTACAACGCCATTCAGTATAAAAGTACAACGCCATTCAGTATAAAAGTACAACGCCATTCAGTAAAAGTACAACGCCATTCAGTATAAAAGTACAACGCCATTCAGTATAAAAGTACAACGCCATTCAGTATAAAAGTACAACGCCATTCAGTATAAAAGTACAACGCCATTCAGTATAAAAGTACACGCCATTCAGTATAAAAGTACGCCATTCAGTATAAAGTACAACGCCATTCAGTATAAAGTGTTCAGTATAAAAGTACAACGCCATTCAGTATAAAAGTACAACGCCATTCAGTATAAAAGTACAACGCCATTCAGTATAAAAGTACAACGCCATTCAGTATAAAAGTACAACGCCATTCAGTATAAAAGTACAACGCCATTCAGCATAAAAGTACGTCATTCAGTATAAAAGAATGAGAAGAGACTAATCTAATCATAAACAAAATATGGAACGCCTCACGAATTTGCGTGTCATGTATTGCATATGCAATAAAATATGGTTACGTCAGGGGCGACACTATAATAAACACGCACACTTTATAGATATTGTGTTGTGTATATTTTACACTTTATAGATATTGTGTTGTGTATATTTTACACTTTATAGATATTGTGTTGTGTACATTTTACACTTTATAGATATTGTGTTGTGTACATTTTACACTTTATAGATATTGTGTTGTGTACATTTTACACTTTATAGATATTGTGTTGTGTACATTTTACACTTTATAGATATTGTGTTGTGTACATTTTACACTTTATAGATATTGTGTTGTGTATATTTTACACTTTATAGATATTGTGTTGTGTACATTTTACACTTTATAGATATTGTGTTGTGTACATTTTACACTTTATAGATATTGTGTTGTGTACATTTTACACTTTATAGATATTGTGTTGTGTACATTTTACACTTTATAGATATTGTGTTGTGTACATGTAGTTGATTATTTTAATTATATTGATATTATTCTCCCATTACAGAAAAACACAGTGTTTTTGCCAGAGGACTTGAAAAGTTTCTATTTAACTTCGGATGGATTTCAGTTGACTTGGTGTGTCAAAATTGACAGTGAGTATTGTCTTCTGTATCATGTCTATTTCTTGTTACTATTCAATATTATACAATGACGGATGCTGGATGTCAGACAATATTATACAATGACGGATGCTGGACGTCAGACAATATTATACAATGACGGATGCTGGACATCAGACAATATTATACAATGACGGATGCTGGATGTCAGACAATATTATACAATGACGGATGCTGGATGTCAGACAATATTATACAATGACGGATGCTGGATGTCAGACAATATTATACAATGACGGATGCTGGACGTCAGACAATATTATACAATGACGGATGCTGGACGTCAGACAATATTATACAATGACGGATGCTGGACGTCAGACAATATTATACAATGACGGATGCTGGATGTCAGACAATATTATACAATGACGGATGCTGGATGTCAGACAATATTATACAATGACGGATGCTGGATGTCAGACAATATTATACAATGACGGATGCTGGATGTCAGACAATATTATACAATGACGGATGCTGGATGTCAGACAATATTATACAATGACGGATGCTGGATGTCAGACAATATTATACAATGACGGATGCTGGATGTCAGACAATATTATACAATGACGGATGCTGGATGTCAGACAATATTATGCAATGACGGATGCTGGATGTCAGACAATATTATGCAATGACGGATGCTGGATGTCAGACAATATTATGCAATGACGGATGCTGGATGTCAGACAATATTATGCAATGACGGATGCTGGATGTCAGACAATATTATACAATGACGGATGCTGGACGTCAGACAATATTATACAATGACGGATGCTAGACGTCAGACAATATTATACAATGACAGATGCTGGATGTCAGACAATATTATACAATGACGGATGCTGGACGTCAGACAATATTATACAATGACGGATGCTGGACGTCAGACAATATTATACGATGCTGGATGTCAGACAATATTATACAATGACTGATGCTGGATGTCAGACAATATTATACAATGACGGATGCTGGACGTCAGACAATATTATACAATGACGGATGCTGGATGTCAGACAATATTATACAATGACGGATGCTGGATGTCAGACAATATTATACAATGACGGATGCTGGATGTCAGACAATATTATACAATGACGGATGCTGTATGTCAGACAATATTATACAATGACGGATGCTGGATGTCAGACAATATTATACAATGACAGATGCTGGACGTCGGACAATATTATACAATGACGGATGCTGGACGTCAGACAATCTGCCAATACCATCCATACTCGTCTGTAAGATGAGTTTGTTTTACAACGGGTTAAATGTGTTGACCATAATTACGTTTTTGAAAAGAAAACACTCTGACACTGAACATTTCTTCGACTTGCACTGGCCAAACGTGAATGCAAATTGCCCCCCGAGTTCGCGCTACGATTGTGCCTGTGGCAAGGCATTTACATTCCACCTTGCCTCTTCTCTCCCTCATGATGATGTATTCCATCAGGAATGAGGTCTTCAGAGTAATTAATATAAGTTGTAAGTACTTGTTTCGCAATCGAGCTAAAATCAATTTGTATATAATAATTAAAGAAAGTATATGTGTCTTTTCAGATGGACCTATCCCGGTTGGACGGATGTTTCTGAATAGTGTGAGTAAGCTGATGAAGATTGGTTGTGGAACTAACAACAGCACCTTGGTCAACCCCAGCCTTGCAGATCTGGATGCGGACTCCGATATTGAAGATGAATCTTTAGGTAATCTTATCACAGTGGGGGGGGGGAACTATGTCACAGTTGGAAGGACTCTGTCACACTTGATGGTACTTCTGTCACACTTGAGGGTACTTCTGTCACGCTTGATGGTACTTCTGTCACGCTTGATGGTACTCTGTCACGCTTGATGGTACTTCTGTCACGCTTGAGGGTACTTCTGTCACGCTTGATGGTACTTCTGTCACGCTTGAGGGTACTTCTGTCACACTTGAGGGTACTTCTGTCACACTTGATGGTATCTGTCAGCTTGAGGGTACTTCTGTCACACTTGAGGGTACTTCTGCACACATGGTATCTGTCAGCTTGAGGGTACTTCTGTCACACTTGAGGGTACTTCTGTCACACTTGATGGTACTTCTGTCACACTTGATGGTACTTCTGTCAAGGCTACCACACACAGGGTATCTGCCAGCATGGAGGGTGGTGCTGGGACTCTGTCATAGTGTAGGGAAGGCTACCACACACAGGGTATCTGCCAGCAGGGAGGGTGGTGCTGGGACTCTGTCATAGTGTAGGGAAGGCTACCACACACAGGGTATCTGCCAGCAGGGAGGGTGGTGCTGGGACTCTGTCATAGTGTAGGGAAGGCTACCACACACAGGGTATCTGCCAGCAGGGAGGGTGGTGCTCGGACTATGTCACAGTTGGGGTACTCTGTTGCTAGGGTAATAATGGCGCCATAGGATAACTCAGTTGTTGAGATGTCTATAATTGACCTTTCTGCCGATTTTGATCGACAGCTGGCGTTAGCCAATCGCATCGCACCATTTGCGCACACCCCCGGCAACGGCTTATCGCCGCCATCTTGTTAGACAAACAATGCATATTAGACAAACTAGTAACGAGTAGACAAATTTGAAAAGGCGTGAATTTGATCGAAAATACGGGTTTAAAATTGTTTTAATGATGTTGAAAATGTGTAGCTTTGGTGTGTGGGTTAGTTATAGTACAATATTAGTCTATATCCTGGTGATCGACGTTAAATTCAACCCATTTCAAAATCCTTGGACAAATCTAAAAGTGTGTATATGAACCACAAAATACCAGACAGCTGCTTTAAAAACAATGCATCTATAAAAACACCGACTGACCCCATATAGTCATTCTTTTCTAGCAAACACAGCAATCAAATTTAAGCGTGTCACACTGTTTATTGGGAGTAACTAATCGACTACCGGTACATCACAGAGACCGCCGACTGTATAATATGCCGGATTATCAAGATCAAAATTGCACATCGGAATTTAGCACCGATTGTGCTAATTGGTCAATTATAAAATGTGTGCACATAATTATAGCATTGATTACTACACCGAATCATTGTTTTATCGTTCTGTCAGACAAACAAGTTATTTAGTAACGTTTTAATCAAATCTGATAACGAGTAATCGTGATCTGAAATTATGTTTTGAAAAATAATTACAAATTAATTAATGCTGTCTGTCATTGACAATGGTGAAAAGATGTAGTTACGGTCTGTGTGATAGTATATATCCAGATCGATTGATAGGTGACGTTAAATTCGTGCCATTTCCAAGTCAAGTCAAAATCCTTTATTTCTCTCAATTCATGTTAGCATGAACACATGAGGTTATACATGTAAATATGTTACAAAACCTAAGACAAATCTTGAACATGTCTAAGGTGAATTAAGCGACCAGCTGAATACATCCAAAATTAATGCAAACAGATATATTTGCACAAAAGTATGTTGAAATTAATTTATTTATGCATAATAAAATATTTCGAAAAAATATATTCTGCATTTATAGATTTACTGTTCACAAGAGATATGTGAGTATAATGATACATGTGGTTCATACATATTGTCGTGGATGGTGGACTAGGGATCAGATAGTAGTAATAGTACCCATGCATGTGCAGAGCTGTGGGATTCCCATATTAGCTCAGTGAATGTACTGGTGTTCAGTTTGTGGGCCTAATGTTCGAGTCTTCTAGGAGGCATAGGGTCGAGTCTCTCAAGACGGTGGCATATTTCATTTCTTTTGATGTCAAAGTTGACACGATATGGTTGTTCACTCTTCCGTTGACTGCGAAAGCATTTTCCACGAACACTTAACACGTCCTCAATCCGTTAAATATATCTGTACTTTAGAGAAATAACCATCACTTGAAAAACTTAAACCATTGCTGTTTTGCTTTCAACGAGATTCTTATCTGGGTGAAATAAAACCGAGAAATTCGACGGAATTTATCTAGATTAACTCGATGCAGGACTGCGTTAGACGCCATTTTGTTAGATAGCTTGTCTCGCGTGGTTACAGCGAACACCGGTAACTATGGGGGGCGTGCCTAAGTAGCGTTTGCAGAAAGGTCAATTGTATCGAGATTGTTGTAATTTACAGCATCTATCTGTCTGTTCTGCAGGTATAGAAAAGCCCACGTTTGATAGCCGTTGTAAAATGTTTGAGTTGGATCCCTGTGATGGTTATGGGAAAGTGTGCCTTGTATACAAGGAACATAAAACAGGTAGGGTTAATCAATGTATATATGGATGTCTAAAACTGTGAACACAAAACAGGTAGGGTTATTCAATGTATATATGGATGTCTAAAACTGTGAACACAAAACAGGTAGGGTTATTCAATGTATATATGGATGTCTAAAACTGTGAACACAGAACAGGTAGGGTTAATCAATGTATATATGGATGTCTAAAACTGTGAACAAATTGTCTGTAATCAGTCGTATGCACACCAGCAGAATGTTTTCTGGCGATAAGATGACCGGTTTATGGAGACAGATGTTTACGATATGTGCCTTTTACCCCACCCACCATTTTATGAATGTAGATTCTCATGATTTTAAAATCTTATCTATTGAATTTTATAATTATTTCCAGATACATAATTAACTTCCCAATATACGTTTACTTAGAATTTGTTGCACACCCAAGTCCGCCTCCGTGGTCAAGTGGTTACGGTCGCTGACTTGTATACCACTGTATCCTATCATCACTGATGGTCACAGGTTCGAGCCCCCCTCAGGCCATGTCTCATTTATAAGCAATTTATAAACTAAAAACATACCTGCAAAAACTTACAGACTTATCTGTCAAACATGTATTAGATCTCTTTGATAAACTGATATTACCGATATTAAATTATGGGTGCGAAGTCTGGGATATAAACGAATCTAAAAAGATTGAAAATGTGCATCTGCATTTTTGTACAAATTTACTAGGTGTTAGGCTTCAAACACAAAACAGTTTTATTTACGGTGAACTTGGGAGAACCCCATTAAAAAATGATAGAATAATTAGTCGTTAAATATTGGTTTAAATTACTCAAATGTGATAATACTAAATACGTTAAGAAAATATACAATATGATGTTAAATGATATAGATCGCTTACCGAACAAAAAATGCTGGGCTAAATCAATTAAAACTTTGTTTGAAAATCTCGGATTTTATTAGGTATGGTTCTTTCAAGGAGTAGGAAATGAAAATATATTAATAGAGCAACTTAAACAACGATTAAAAGACACATATCGTCAACATTGGGGTGAGCAGTTGGACAAGTCAACAAGAGCATCATCATATAGACTATTCGCAGACTTTAGCTTCAAATTATATTTAGAAACACTAACACTGAAAAAATATAGATTCGCTGTAACAAGACTCCGATTATCCGCGCACAGATTAGCAATAGAAACAGGTAGGTGGCATAAACCAAATAAAATTCCAAGAAACGAAAGGAAATGTTTGTACTGTCGCACGTTAGAAGACGAATTTCATTTTTTATTAGAATGCTCATTATTTAAGGAACTTAGAACGCAATATATAAAGAAATATTTCTGGAAAAGACCAAACATTCAAAAATTTGTAGCGCTGCTCTCTTCAGAAAACTATAATATTTCGACCAATTTAGCATTATTTATTGCAAAAGCCTTCGAGAAAAGAAACCATTTATTCTATTAAGCACTTTTCTCCGCAAATATTATAGTAATTGGTACTTCTACACATCTTATATATTTCAGAATGTTCTTTGATATACCACTGACCATCATGATTGTAAAATGTTTATATGTTTGTGAGCTCATGGGCATATTGCCTCTTGTTCAAATAAATCTATCTATCTTTATATGAAAAAGTTGGCAGTTTCTTACTGAGGTTGGTGCACCCAAGTACTGGTTAACCGCTGGAGCCTGCCCAGGAAAGGTGTTGTTAGGTAAACTGCCCGCCGGCAATAGAGCCCAAAATGGTGCTGATGCAGGCATAAAACCCGAAATATAACATAATTGTTGCACACCGAGATATTGTAAAGAAGCGGATGATTAGATATTGTGATTGTCTTACATTTGCCTTTTTCAATAATATATTATTACTGTAAAATGTAAAATTAGGAAAATATGGCCACAAATGAACCAGCTTTTATGAAATTAACATTCGTAAATTACCTGCCTTTATTGGTATTGTTAAGTCTGTAAATGGTTGTTTACTAAAGTTAGCACTGGAATTATTTCGGAAGAATTTGTTGTATCAATGTTATTTATATGATATATATATATTTTGGGGGATTTTTGCGATGCAATGTCGCTTTAAGCATACTGATATTTATTTTATTGTATGCAATATCAATTAGTAAATATAGAGTTCAAAATGAAAGCAACAGCACTGACCTCCATCTTTTATTTACGTGGTGACTTTATCGGCGACTATGTAAATTTTGCTTTGGAAAGTTTATACATACCTACGGAAATAGTAAACATGTGGAAGTCATGATAGCGCAGTAGTAGAACGTTCGCTTCAGGTGTGAAAGGCCCGGAGTTTGAGCCCTGTTGGAGCCGTTACAAATCTGCCCTTGGGCAAGGCATTTAAATTCCTCGTGTATCTTCTCTCTGTGGCGATGGATTGGAATTGCCTTGCCTAAGGAAACTATCGTAACAGCTCCAGCGGGGCTCAATCTCCGGACCTTTGGCACCTGAAGTGAACTTGCTACTACTGCACTGTCACAACTTCCACTATCAAAACAATTGGAAGTTATTGGTGGCACACATATTGTATTAATCCTAACTTAGATCGTAGAGAAATCACCGTCACTTCAATAAGTCTCTTCTTATTTTAAAAAGTAGACCACGTGTCCTTTAATTAACATGGCTCATTCTAGAGGGTGAAATCCTGGGCGCCCCAGTTCTCCCTTCTTTTTTTTACAATTTTCAGCCAAATTTTGTCCAGTAAGATGCACTGGCCCATTATAAAACACTCCTTCTATTAAAATGTTGTATTTAATTGTGATACTCGTATTTTGTTGAAATTTATTAAATAACCCCTATTTAAGGACGCGATCATGCGCTCTCTCACTTCTCCCAAACATTCTGACCTAGAATGAACCCTGATTAACGAGATACATCGCTGGCTTTTTATTACCTCCCTTTGTAGATAAGGTCCGATTTATTTCGAAATCTATATTGGTCATTTTTGTTTGAATCCTTTGTTTTTACTGTTATTCCCTATACTAACCAAATGTTGTGATATGATAAAAGTAATTTTATGATAATCGTGTTAATTAATTTGATAACAGATCTTAACAATTAGTACCCGTTGGATATACTATAGGATATTAAAGCGGATGAACATTTATAGCATGTTGTGCAAAGGATACAAATGATAAAAACAGAACACTTGAGAGTGTGTGTTTTACTTTTATTTATCGTCACTACCGGTTGCCCATATGAGCGACGCTTCCTGAAGAGATTAGTCATTTTTGGAGGATAGTGCAATGATGCAGACAGAGACCCATTTCAGAGTCTCCTCTGGTTCTTTTACGTGCACGTTGTAAAGCACCGACACGAGACCTCGGCTTAAAGTCCCATCTGATAGACTTAATTTTATTAGGGTCAGACGGGGGATGGAACCTGCGATACATGGATTACCAGTCCAGCGTGTTACCACTGTACTTCAGATCAGTCTGTACACTTGAGAGGACCTATGTACTTATTTATAGGAAGTATTCTGGGGGTGGGGGCAGTAACTGACTGGTGTCTCTCATTAACTAAGACCAATCACTACCGATACTGGTGTCTCTCATTAACTAAGACCAATCACTACTGATGCTGATGTCTCTCATTAACTAAGACCAATCACTACTGATGCTGGTGTCTCTCATTAACTAAGACCAATCGCTACTGATGCTGGTGTCTCTCATTAACTAAGACCAATCGCTACTGATGCTGGTGTCTCTCATTAACTAAGACCAATCACTACTGATGCTGGTGTCTCTCATTAACTAAGACCAATCACTACTGATGCTGGTGTCTCTCATTAACTAAGACCAATCACTACCGATGCTGGTGTCTCTCATTAACTAAGACCAATCACTACTGATGCTGGTGTCTCTCATTAACTAAGACCAATCACTACCGATGCTGGTGTCTCTCATTAACTAAGACCAATCACTACCGATGCTGGTGTCTCTCATTAACTAAGACCAATCGCTACTGATGCTGGTGTCTCTCATTAACTAAGACCAATCACTACTGATTTCTCTCATTAACTAAGACCAATCACTACTGATGCTGGTGTCTCTCATTAACTAAGACCAATCACTACTGATTTCTCTCATTAACTAAGACCAATCACTACTGATGCTGGTGTCTCTCATTAACTAAGACCAATCACTACTGATTTCTCTCATTAACTAAGACCAATCACTACCGATGTCTCTCATTAACTAAGACCAATCACTACTGGTGCTGGTGTCTCTCATTAACTAAGACCAATCACTACCGATGCTGGTGTCTCTCATTAACTAAGACCAATCACTACCGATGCTGGTGTCTCTCATTAACTAAGACCAATCGCTACTGATGCTGGTGTCTCTCATTAACTAAGACCAATCACTACTGATTTCTCTCATTAACTAAGACCAATCACTACCGATGTCTCTCATTAACTAAGACCAATCACTACTGGTGCTGGTGTCTCTCATTAACTAAGACCAATCACTACCGATGCTGGTGTCTCTCATTAACTAAGACCAATCACTACCGATGCTGGTGTCTCCCATTAACCTAGACCAATCACTACCGATGTCTCTCATTAACTAAGACCAATCACTACCGATGCTGGTGTCTCTCATTAACTAAGACCAATCACTACCGATATTGAAGTACAGTCAATCTACCAAACTGCAACCAAGTATTTTTAAGACTTGTAGTCCAATCCTTTTTACAATTTGAAAATGTCATGTATATGGAGAGTTCATGTATATGGAGAGTTCATGTATATGGAGGGTTCATGTATATGGAGGGTTCATGTATATGGAGAGTTCATGTATATGGAGAGTTCATGTATATGGAGAGTTCATGTATATGGAGGGTTCATGAATATGGAGAGTTCATGTATATGGAGAGTTCATGTATATGGAGGGTTCATGTATATGGAGAGTTCATGTATATGGAGAGTTCATGTATATGGAGAGTTCATGTATATGGAGAGTTCATGTATATGGAGAGTTCATGTATATGGAGGTTCATGTATATGGAGAGTTCATGTATATGGAGTTCATGTATATGGAGGTTCATGTATAGGAGAGTTCATGTATAGGGAAGTTCATGTATAGGGAGAGTTCATGTATAGGGAGAGTTCATGTATATGGAGGGAGAGTTCATGTATATGGAGGGAGAGTTCATGTATATGGAGGGAGAGTTCATGTATATGGAGGGAGAGTTCATGTATATGGAGGGAGAGTTCATGTATATGGAGGGAGAGTTCATGTATATGGAGGGAGAGTTCATGTATATGGAGGGAGAGTTCATGTATATGGAGGGAGAGATCATGTATATGGAGGGAGAGTTCATGTATATGGAGGGAGAGTTCATGTATATGGAGGGAGGATTCATGTATATGGACATTTCATGTATATAGATATTTCATGTATATGGAGTGGAGATTTCATGTATATGGAGTGGAGATTTCATGTATATGGAGGGGAGAGTTCATGTATATGGAGGGAGGTTTCATGTATCGGTATATGGAGGTTTCATGTATCGGTATATGGAGGTTTCATGTATCGGTATATGGAGGTTTCATGTACCGGTATATGGAGGTTTAATGTATCGGTATATGGAGGTTTCATGTATCGGTATAGGGAGGTTTCATGTATCGGTATAGGGAGGTTTCATGTATCGGTATATGGAGGTTTCATGTATCGGTATATGGAGATTTCATGTATCGGTATATGGAGGTTTCATGTATCGGTATATGGAGGTTTTGTCATGTATCGTTATAGGGAGGTTTCATGTATCGGTATATGGAGGTTTCATGTATCGTTATAGGGAGGTTTCATGTATCGGTATATGGAGGTTTCATGTATCGGTATATGGAGGTTTCATGTATCGGTATATGGAGGTTTCATGTATCGGTATATGGAGGTTTCATGTATCGGTATATGGAGGGTTCATGTATCGTATATGGGTTTTTGTATAGGGAGGTTTCATGTATCGGTATATGGAGGTTTCATGTATCGGTATAGGGAGGTTCATGTATCGGTATATGGAGGTTTCATGTATCGGTATAGGGAGGTTTCATGTATCGGTATAGGGAGGTTTCATGTATCGGTATATGGAGGTTTCATGTATCGGTATAGGGAGGTTTCATGTATCGGTATATGGAGGTTTCATGTATCGGTATATGGAGGTTTCATGTATCGGTATATGGAGGTTTCATGTATCGGTATATGGAGGTTTCATGTATCGGTATAGGGAGGTTTCATGTATCGGTATAGGGAGGTTTCATGTATCGGTATAGGGAGGTTTCATGTATCGGTATAGGGAGGTTTCATGTATCGGTATATGGAGGTTTCATGTATCGGTATATGGAGGTTTCATGTATCGGTATAGGGAGGTTTCATGTATCGGTATAGGGAGGTTTCATGTATCGGTATATGGAGGTTTCATGTATCGGTATAGGGAGGTTTCATGTATCGGTATATGGAGGGTTCATGTATCGGTATATGGAGGGTTCATGTATATGGAGATTATCAGGATTTATGTATGTTATAAATGCAACAGTAGTGCTATTGTGATATGTACCAGTAATTGTATTGTACCTCTTGTGTAAAAGTTTAAAAAATATTCATGTAATATATTTACTTATATATAAAGTATGTATTATAATGTAATATATTTACTTATATTTAATGTATGTATTACAGTTTTATACAGTTTTATATCCGTGTCATTTATAAATGTCCACTTGTATACAGTTTTATATCCGTGTCATTTATAAATGTCCACTTGTATACAGTTTTATATCCGTGTCATTTATAAATGTCCACTTGTATACAGTTTTATATCCGTGTCATTTATAAATGTCCACTTGTATACAGTTTTATGTCCGTGTCATTTATAAATGTCCACTTGTATACAGTTTTATGTCTGGACCCTGGTTACAGTTTTGCACATTGATTTTAATTTTAAAATTGTTTCATATACTATTACAGTTTACAGCAACATTTTTCAAAATGATCTCGTCTAAATGTTTTGAATTTTCTGCCAGGTTGATGTGTGGTCTGGTTTACTCAATCAAGCTAGCGATATAGGTCCATCATGACATTTATATTTGGCTTTCTCCACAGCTCCATTAGTTTATACATGCTAAATGTTGATGTGCTAAATGTTGACACTAAAATCAGTGAAGTGTTACCGGAGAGTGCTGTCAATGAAAGCTGATATTGATATGTTTTTCTACTCTGCATATTTTATTTATGACCTGATAAATCCCCGTCTCGCCCTAACAAGTTCATACAACTTATACTAATTACTCTCGAGACCTCATTCCTGATGGAACCCATCGCCACGAGGGAGAGAGAAGAGGCATGTGGAATTTAAATGCCTTGCACAATCAAACTCCTGGCCCTGAGGTTATAAAACTTTTCACAGATCTCAAGCTCAAGTGACCTGATTGGTTGATTTAGAGTGTTACTGTCAGCTGAACCAATCGGACGAATGAGACTTGAGTTTTGAGATTGGAGAAAAGTTTTATAACCTGTAGGCCAGGACTTTTGCAGGTGAAGCGAACTCGCTACTACTGCTTCATTAGTCTGCATAGCTGTGTGAACTTTTATCTTATCTTGAATATGATGTTAATAAAAGTTGTTTGTTTGGAATTGTTCAGATAACTGTTGTACTAGTTGTTTCATAGTAGTTTGAAACAAGCTTAGCCGGCAGAGTTATGATTGACCATATATTAGCATGGTTCCCTCTGTGTGAATTTTTGGACTGGAGCCAATTTGAAAAACTTGGAGCCAACTAAGAGCCAAATAGTTTACAGATAAATGTTTGAAGCCATGTATGTGACAACACATGTTGCGCCCAAAAAAAAATTGCTCCAAATATTTTTCGGCAATTCCCAAAATTTAGCGGGAACCCTGCTAGCAGATTGTTTTGTTTGATAAATTAATTTCTTATGCTGTATAATGGCTTTTCATTGTAGCACCAGAATATAAAAAGTCAGCTGACGTTGTATCAAAGGTGTACACTTCAGATTACATGACATATGGTATATCTTCAGTTGGCTAAATATGCAGATTTCCTCATATATACACGTGTCTCCTTATAGTGATGCCAGTGGTACATGTTATTGTTGCTAAAGTACATCTTCATCCCATATTGTCATTTTCATGTTTATAGTAAAAAATGGGCCATGTCCATCCAGGGCCTGCTCGGTCGATCGCCATGTCCATCCAGGGCCTGCTCGGTCGATCGCCATGTCCATCCAGGGCCTGCTCGGTCGATCGCCAATGTCCATCCAGGGCCTGCTCGGTCGATCGCCATGTCCATCCAGGGCCTGCTCGGTCGATCGCCATGTCCATCCAGGGCCTGCTCGGTCGATCGCCATGTCCATCCAGGGCCTGCTCGGTCGATCGCCAATGTCCATCCAGGGCCTGCTCGGTCGATCGCCATGTCCATCCAGGGCCTGCTCGGTCGATCGCCATGTCCATCCATTGGCTAAAATATGCAAAAATTGGCTAATAAAAACTATAAAGATTGGCGAAAATGATAAACGGTGAAAATCTGTAAAATCTCCACAAATTGGAAATTCCCCCCCCCCCCCACCCGAGATTATTTATGGAAAATTACACGGGTCAAGGTAAAATTGTGTCGCACATGATGTAACAAAAAGGACAATATGGCATAATTTTCACATTTTTATGTCCAGTGGTGATTAGTTAGTGGTTAGTACAGTGATTAGTTAGTGGTTAGTACAGTGATTAGTTAGTGGTTAGTACAGCGATTAGTTAGTGGTTAGTACAGCGATTAGTTAGTGATTAGTACAGCGATTAGTTAGTGATTAGTACAGCGATTAGTTAGTGGTTAGTACAGCGATTAGTTAGTGATTAGTACAGTGATTAGTTAGTGGTTAGTACAGTGGTTAGTACAGTGATTAGTTAGTGGTTAGTACAGTGATTAGTACAGTGATTAGTTAGTACAGTGATTAGTACAGTGATTAGTTAGTAGTGGTTAGTACAGTGATTAGCTAGTACTGGTTAGTACAGTGATTAGCTAGTACTGGTTAGTACAGTGATTAGCTAGTACTGGTTAGTACAGTGATTAGTTAGTACTGGTTAGTACAGTGATTAGTTAGTACTGGTTAGTACAGTGATTAGTTAGTACTGGTTAGTACAGTGATTAGCTAGTATTGGTTAGTACAGTGATTAGCTAGTACTGGTTTAGCTAGTACTGGTTAGTACAGTGATTAGCTAGTATTGGTTAGTACAGTGGTTAGCTAGTATTGGTTAGTACAGTGGTTAGCTAGTACTGGTTAGTACAGTGGTTAGCTAGTACTGGTTAGTACAGTGGTTAGCTAGTACTGGTTAGTACAGTGATTAGCTAGTATTGGTTAGTACAGTGATTCGACCACCAGGTAACATCTGTCCAGACCCCAAGGATCTGTACATGTGGTTACATCTCAAGGATCTGTACATGTGGTTACATCTCAAGGATCTGTACATGTGGTTACATCTCAATGATCTGTACATGTGGTTACATCTCAAGGATCTGTACATGTGGTTACATCTCACAAATGTTATTATGACCATGCTGACTATACACAAAGGACTTATTAGCTTACCTTACTGCACATTTCATTGTTTTTGTTGGAATATTTGAGGATTTGCTTGATCTGCAATGGCAAATAGCAGTCAGTTGTCGTTCTTAACTAGGTGGCGCCACCTGACCCGATCACAGGGATTCGGCACGTTTGGGGGTACTAGTATATATATTTAAGTACAGGGATTCTACTCTGTGTGCCGTCAGATTTCGCATCGATCAGTAAAATGGCCCTATCTGAGACAATTTTGTACAAAGCTGTCCAAATATAACGCCTATCCCGAGTCTTTATATTGTTCTTCAAATAAAACAGAACTTTAAGCTGCATGCATGTATACTTTGCAAACAATTGCCACAAACATTGGCCATAGCAGGTCACATTTCCGTACTAGGACACGGGTTCTGTCAGCAACAAAAAAAAATCTTAAATATATATACTAGTACCCCCAAACGTGCCGAATCCCTGTGGTCCCGATATGCTAAAATCTGAAGCAAAATTAATACCTTTCAACCAAATCCATTTTCCTTCCTGTCTGCTTTGCATTTCTCTTCTTTAATTCCGATTTTAACTGTGGTATTGTCATAAGACCGAACTTCGATGCCATGCTAATGATGTTTATTCTGCGAGAATTCCAGGACCGGGTACAGTGGCGCCCCTAGCGGCTGCCAAGAAAGATAACTGACTGCTATTTGCCATTGTTTCGTAGTCTATTATTCTATGTGTGTCTAGTCTTTAAAACTTTAGAAATTTATTAGTTTGCATGTAACATTTTATTAGCCAGATTCACTGAGTGGGAAGATAGATATGTGGATTCGTCCCCATGTGTGTTCGACCCAGAACATAAAATGTATTACTTGTAAATGAATCTACCTTTTCTCATTGTTAATCGTAATTGAGATTTATTCATGAAACCAAATTAAATTGATAATATACAGCATTGTGTTGCCTAGGTTATGAATAATTATTATGATTGTTATTTGTGTATTTTCAGTGTTTTATCACATACCTCACATTGATCAGACAATGTACTCTTGTTCAAATTAAAGATGAAATGGTTATCTATCTGTTGTGTGTACACACCCAGCACAGAATACACAGACTGCAAGCCAGCTGTATAGCTAACTCACATGAAAGAATTTGACCGGAAAAAAACATTTATTGAATTTATTTACGATTGCGAGACGAGCTTTAGCAACTTATTTTAATCACTCGTTGGCGCAGATGAAATGTGGTCATTTGTGTGCGAGGTACACAAGGAAAACCCACCTGTCCGATCTGGCGACCACCGTACCATCTCGCATACTTACCGGTCAGAGGATCGCATGACCATAACTCCTCGACTACAGACGTGGTCACGCCCTTTCGACTACAGATGGGGTCACGCCCCTTTGACTACAGACGGAGTCTGACCCCTTTGACTACAGACGGGGTCACGCCCCTTAGAATGTTTATCGTATTTAACTTCAAATCACATGCCCCTCACCACTGTAAGATTGAATCCCAAAGATATTACGAAACCTTAAACAATTTATTTATAAAATTTATACAGTCAAATTTATTGATAAGTACTGGATACTCTATTTGATAGTGATTGCGGACATTGGCCTTTGAAGGAATTTCATGTAAGGACAATGATCTAGCCCTCGAGTTCCGCGACTCCCTCCTTACAGAGCAATTAAGTCCGCTCCATTGATTCCGTATTAATTTACTGTTCTAAGCTGGACATAACTGTTATCAGGTTGTCGCACAATCCAGCATTCATTATTTATTCATACCGTAGTTGTGCAGCATTATACGTAACATACCGTAGTTGTGCAGCATTATGCGTAACATACCGTAGTTGTGCAGCATTATGCGTAACATACCGTAGTTGTGCAGCATTATACATAACATACCGTAGTTGTGCAGCATTATGCGTAACATACCGTAGTTGTGCAGCATTATGCGTAACATACCGTAGTTGTGCAGCATTATGCGTAACATACCGTAGTTGTGCAGCATTATACGTAACATACCGTAGTTGTGCAGCATTATGCGTAACATACCGTAGTGGTGCAGCATTATGCATAACATACCGTAGTTGTGCAGCATTATGCGTAACATACCGTAGTTGTGCAGCATTATGCGTAACCTACCATAGTGGTGCAGCATTATGCGTAACATACCGTAGTTGTGCAGCATTATGCGTAACATACCGTAGTTGTGCAGCATTATGCGTAACCTACCGTAGTTGTCCAACATTATACGTAAGATACCGTAGTTGTGCAGCATTATACGTAAGATACCGTAGTTGTGCAGCATTATGCGTAACATACCGTAGTTGTGCAGCATTATGCGTAACATACCGTAGTTGTGCAGCATTATACATAACATACCGTAGTTGTGCAGCATTATACGTAACCTACCGTAGTTGTGCAGCATTATACATAACATACCGTAGTTGTGCAGCATTATACGTAACATACCGTAGTTGTGCAGCATTATGCGTAACATACCGTAGTTGTGCAGCATTATGCGTAACATAGTTGCTTTAATTAAGTTTTATCATCATATGAGCATGTTTGTATTGGTATTCTTACAGCCTCATGCCTGTCCAATCTGGTGAACTTTATGCAAGGCTAGACTTTAACTTTTTGTGCATTGGTAAATGTTTGCTAAATTGCCAACTCACAATAGTTGAATTCTTCTCGCAATTTTTATAAAATGTCTTTTTATTTTTCAATTAGATCTACCGAGTCCGACTGTCAGAATAGAGTGCAGGCCGTTTCGTCTCGACGTTCACTTGTTATTGTTTTTGGAGATGGGCAAATTGTCTTTAAGGGCAGAATTGCCCGACTAGACTCGGGTACATGCACTTGCGATTGTTGCCTCCTCTCACCACTGTTACTGACATTAATTAATTGGGTTATTTTGGACACTTCGTCTTGGAATATCTACTGCTAGACAAATTACGCAGATTGGTTTTTATTATTAATTCGGATTTTCAAAATATCCACACCAATTGGCACACGAGGAGCAAAACGAAAAACCAGTCAAACAGTTGTGTTCTACGTCATTGTTTTATGTGTGTTTACTATCAGAAATTGAAATAGAACAGGACTGTAAATTATACATTTCACAGGTTTTAATATTGAACTCGCAAAATTGTGCTAGCGCCAAAGTTCAACTCGCAATTTTGTATTTCTACAGTGCTAAATTCGAGCCGTGCTTAATGTTAGATATAATTATGTATATCATTCATAGAACATTGCTTCATTTTACTGCAATCATTTGATATACCGTATTTACTCGCCTAGAAGACGGTCCTAGAACTTGGGTCTTAAGTCGCATAGACCCGAGTATAATACGGGTTGATAACATTAACCACACGAAAGTAAAATATCAAAGTTTAATCATATTTTATTTTGCTCTATGACACAGAATCTACGTACAATATATGCAAAGAAAGCAAACAATGGGTCGAGCCACAAGTTCTTACAACATTAGAGATGGCTCTTCCCAAAAAGGTCAAAGTAATTATTAAGCACCGTCAATTATTTTTGTCAAATCATAAAAAAAATCACTGATGCACAATAAATTTGATATGCTAAAATGCTAGAGAATGCAGATAGAGCTATGAAAGTCTATGCTTTTGTTACGCCCTTTCAGTTATTTCAATATAAGCCTTAACGTCGTCAATTATTGAGTTGAAACCAACTAATTTATAAAAAATGTAATCTTCGTTTTGTCACTCGTAAAATCCCGTCTTATTGGCAAGTAAATAAGGTATTTAATTTGCCAGTTTACAGAGCTCCGGCTATGTCACTAAGGTCCGTCAATGTTATTTCAGATCAATAAAAGTGACCTGTACAAGCTAAACTTGCCACAACCCTTTACTACACTAGTGACGTCATACCTTTGTACTTGCAGTCCATTATTAATAATATTGGACTGCTTTCAAAAGGCCAGAGTAATGTATCAAAGTCCAATATTGTACAGAACGGAACAACATTTTATTATCAGACTTGTACATAGAGGATTAGTATATAATCATATAATATATTTATTTACATTGTTAGTTACATATTCAAGTGTGTTCATTGTATTAGTAACAGAGGATGAACATTATATGTAAGCAGAATATCGTACAATATATATAATATAATATGTATAATATATCCTCATTGTTGTTTATAAACGTGTAGCAGCAGGGAGAATGAGATAAACGTGTAGCAGCAGGGAGAATGAGATAAACGTGTAGCAGCAGGGAGAATGAGATAAACGTGTAGCAGCAGGGAGAATGAGATAAACGTGTAGCAGCAGGGAGAATGAGATAAACGTGTAGCAGCAGGGAGAATGAGATAAACGTGTAGCAGCAGGGAGAATGAGATAAACGTGTAGCAGCAGGGAGAATGAGATAAACGTGTAGCAGCAGGGAGAATGAGATAAACGTGTAGCAGCAGGGAGAATGAGATAAACGCGTACGAGTTCACAGCTATTTCATTAATGATACTATTATTTGTTTTTCAGAAATTAAATGTAGTTCTCTAAGTATAAGAGAGCTGCTGGCGTACGGTAATGTCACAATATTTTCAGAAGCTCCAATTCAGGGTTTTATCAAATTTATTTGTTGTTTATATATATACAGCATATTTTATTCTGCAAATTCTGGCATGCCTAGGCCTGTGCACACCTATTGATACCCGGCTGTTTTTATAATAAAGCGGAACCAAATGATTAATAATAATAATAAAGACTTTATTTAACGAGGTAACTCATTTGAACTATTAAATCAATCTACTCTTGAGGCCCTCAATATTTGGAATGTACTGTAACAAAATGTTAAATTTCACAAAACTTGGTGTTTAAATATTTATTCCAGTGAATATGATTCCATTAATAATACAGATGTCTGTCCATCTTGCAGAATACTCTATCCTGACATTACTCTATCCTGACATTACTCTATCCTGACATTACTCTATCCTGACATTACTCTATCCTGACATTACTCTATCCTGACATTACTCTATCCTGACATTACTCTATCCTGACATTACTCTATCCTGACATTACTCTATCCTGACATTACTCTATCCTGACATTACTCTATCCTGACATTACTCTATCCTGACATTACTCTATCCTGACATTACTCTATCCTGACATTACTCTATCCTGACATTACTCTATCCTGACATTACTCTATCCTGACATTACTCTATCCTGACATTACTCTATCCTGACATTACTCTATCCTGACATTACTCTATCCTGACATTACTCTATCCTGACATTACTCTATCCTGACATTACTCTATCCTGACATTACTCTATCCTGACATTACTCTATCCTGACATTACTCTATCCTGACATTACTCTATCCTGACATTACTCTATCCTGACATTACTCTATCCTGACATTACTCTATCCTGACATTACTCTATCCTGACATTACTCTATCCTGACATTTTCCCAGCTCACCTGTTATTTACCATATTGGTTCCGTTACTTTCCTCATGTATAGAACCTGTATTGTACTGCCAAATATACATACAAATCAATTGAGTCCGCCTCTGTCGTTGAATGGTGTTGCTGACTTGTATACCACTGTAACCTATCATCACTGATGGTTACAGGTTTGAACCCCGCTCACACTGTCTCTTCATATGAAAAAATTGGCAGTTTCTTACGGAGGTTGGTGCACCAAGTACTGGTTAACTGCTGGAGCCTGCCCAGGAAAAACGGTTAATATTATTATGGTCATATGGGGAATGAAAGCTGTGATCCGTGGAATTGCAGTCCAATTATGTTAGCCCTGGTATCGCCAACCTGCCTTCTCCATTACATTGGTATGATTTGTTGGTTGTTTCAATAGTGTTGTCTGTCCCACCTATGTTTGCAAACCTCATTTCGTATGTAAAACTGTACATTTTATTTTATAACTGGAACGTACAATTTCTCGAGGACAGAATTATTTGTTTTTATCTCATTTTGAGGTATAAAAAAATCTCAACTTTGTTTTAAATTTCTCATAGGTCATACATAATACTTTCATGACTTGACGTCAATGTTCATGTATGTGGATCTCTGGACAAACTAACACAATTTCCATATTTGACATTACTGCATTACCTTGACATGACTGCATTACCTTGACATGACTGCATTACCTTGACATGACTGCATTACCTTGACATGACTGCTTTACATGACTGCATTACCTTGACATGACTGCTTTACATGACTGCATTACCGTGACATGACTGCATTACCTTGACATGACTGCATTACCTTGACATGACTGCATTACTTTTACCTGACTGCATTACCTTGACATGACTGCATTACCTTGACATGACTGCATTACCTTTACATGACTGCATTACCTTGACATGACTGCATTACCTTGACATGACTGCATTACCTTTACCTGACTGCATTACCTTTACCTGACTGCATTACCTTGACATGACTGCATTACTTTTACCTGACTGCATTACCTTGACATGACTGCATTACCTTTACCTGACTGCATTACTTTTACCTGACTGCATTACCTTTACCTGACTGCATTACTTTTACCTGACTGCATTACCTTTACCTGACTGCATTACCTTTACATGACTGCATTACCTTGACATGACTGCATTACCTTGACATGACTGCATTACCTTTACCTGACTGCATTACCTTTACCTGACTGCATTACCTTGACATGACTGCATTACTTTTACCTGACTGCATTACCTTGACATAACTGCATTACCTTTACATGACTGCATTACCTTGACATGACTGCATTACCTTGACATGACTGCATTACCTTTACCTGACTGCATTACCTTTACCTGACTGCATTACCTTGACATGACTGCATTACTTTTACCTGACTGCATTACCTTGACATGACTGCATTACCTTTACCTGACTGCATTACTTTTACCTGACTGCATTACCTTTACCTGACTGCATTACTTTTACCTGACTGCATTACCTTTACCTGACTGCATTACCTTTACATGACTGCATTACCTTGACATGACTGCATTACCTTGACATGACTGCATTACCTTTACCTGACTGCATTACCTTTACCTGACTGCATTACCTTGACATGACTGCATTACTTTGACATGACTGGACAAACTAACACAATTTCCATATTTGACATTACTGCATTACCTTGACATGACTGCATTACTTTGACATGACTGCATTACTTTTACCTGACTGCATTACCTTGACATGACTGCATTACCTTTACCTGACTGCATTACCTTGACATGACTGCATTACCTTGACATGACTGCATTACCTTGACATGACTGCTTTACATGACTGCATTACCTTTACATGACTGCATTACCTTGACATGACTGCATTACCTTGACATGACTGCATTACCTTGACATGACTGCATTACCTTGACATGACTGCATTACCTTTACATGACTGCATTACCTTGACATGACTGCATTACCTTGACATGACTGCATTACCTTGACATGACTGCATTACCTTGACATGACTGCATTACCTTGACATGACTGCTTTACATGACTGCATTACCTTTACATGACTGCATTACCTTGACATGACTACATTACCTTGACATGACTGCTTTACATGACTGCATTACCTTTACATGACTGCATTACCTTGACATGACTGCATTACCTTGACATGACTGCTTTACATGACTGCATTACCTTTACATGACTGCATTACCTTTACATGACTGCATTACCTTGACATGACTGCATTACCTTGACATGACTGCATTACCTTGACATGACTGCATTACCTTGACATGACTGCATTACCTTGACATGACTGCTTTACATGACTGCATTACCTTGACATGACTGCATTACCTTGACATGACTGCATTACCTTTACATGACTGTATTACGGCCAATGGGGAAAGGGACACTGAGTTATCTAAGTAGAAGTCACATTTAGATTGTTTTCCTGCGTTTTATCCTAAGCTGTTGGTGCGACGTTAAACCCAAAGAAAATCAAATGTTGGTTTCAGAATTCCCTCTAATTTTCTCATAGCATAATGTGACGGATCTCGTGCACCAGTGTGTGACGGATCTCGTGCACCAGTGTGAGACAGATCTCGTGCACCAGTGTGAGACGGATCTCGTGCACCAGTGTGAGATGGATCTCGTGCACCAGTGTGAGACGGATCTTGTGCACCAGCGAGACGGATCTTGTGCACCAGTGAGACGGATCTCGTGCACCAGTGTGAGACGGATCTCGTGCACCAGTGTGTGACGGATCTCGTACATCAGTATGAGACTGATCTCGTGCACCAGTGTGTGACAGATCTCGTGCACCAGTGTGAGACAGATCTCGTGCACCAGTGTGTGACGGATCTCGTGCACCAGTGTGTGATGGATCTCGTGCACCAGTGTGAGACGGATCTCGTGCACCAGTGTGAGACGGATCTCGTGAGACGGATCTCGTGCACCAGTACGAGACGGATCTCGTGCACCAGTATGAGACGGATCTCGTGCACCAGTACGAGACGGATCTCGTGCACCAGTATGAGACGGATCTCGTGCACCAGTGTGAGACGGATCTCGTGCACGTGTCTTGTTTAATTACTACCCACACACTGCTAGTCATATAGGAATAAACAAGCATCACCATGGTTACATTGCCTAGCAATAACAAATCTCACCACTCTACTACTATATAGTGTGGCGTCCAGTGGTAGAGCGCTGGGATTAGTGTGGCGTCCATTGTCCAGTGGTAGAGCATTGGGATTAGGAATGGAACAGTCCGGTCATGTAGTGTCATTGATAAAGGTGCTTCGCACACATTGTTTAGTACTGGTTAACTGCCTAAGTCTGCTAAGTCTACTCCGAAAAATGTCTAGGTCCCCGCAAGGGATTCACATGTAGGACAAACATACATTCATACTAGCTGTGTCTGCACGAAAATAACGCTCTATGCAAATTTGGAATCTTGTCATAATCAAAATTGTTAAACAGACTTGTTTCAGTGATAAGTGAAATGCTGTCTACTGTTCTGGTGTCTAGCGGGATAAGTTTGCAAGTATATTTATCTACTGTTCTGGTGTCTAGCGGGATAAGTTTGCAAGTATATTTATCTACTGTTCTGTGTCTAGCGGGATAGGTTTACAAGTATATTTATCTACTGTTCTAATGTCTAGCAGGATAAGTTTGCAAGTATATTTATCTACTGTTCTGGTGTCTAGCGGGATAGGTTTACAAGTATATTTATCTACTGTTCTAATGTCTAGCAGGATAAGTTTGCAAGTATATTTATCTACTGTTCTGGTGTCTAGCGGGATAGGTTTACAAGTATATTTATCTACTGTTCTAATGTCTAGCGGGATAAGTTTGCAAGTATATTTATCTACTGTTCTGGTGTCTAGCGGGATAGGTTTACAAGTATATTTATCTACTGTTCTAATGTCTAGGGGGAGAAGTATATTTATTGCGTTTGGTCTGGATCCGTAATTTGGCTCACTTATGTACTGTGTTTCAGGGGGTACGGATCCAACGATAGAGATATGGTTACTAGATCGAGCCTTGCGCTGGCATTACATTGCCGATTCCTTCACCTCCTATTATAGACTGATGATCATGCATCTGGGCCTGCCACAGTGGCAGTATGCCTTCACAGACATCGGGCTCTGTCAGCAGGCCAAGGTAGGCTTTCATTTCTATGCCTTCAGACATCGGGCTCTGTCAGCAGGCCAAGGTAGGCTTTCATTTCTATGCCTTCACAGACATCGGGCTCTGTCAGCAGGCCAAGGTTGGCTTTCATTTCTATGCCTTCACAGACATCGGGCTCTGTCAGCAGGCCAAGGTAGGCTTTCATTTCTATGCCTTCACAGACATCGGGCTGTCAGCAGGCCAAGGTAGGCTTTCCTTTGTATGCCATCAAATACAAGTGGTCTCTGTCTGCATGCCAAGGTAGGCTTTCCTTTGTATGCCATCAAATGCAAGTGGTCTCTGTCTGCATGCCAAGGTAGGCTTTCCTTTGTATGCCATCAAATACAAGTAGTCTCTGTCTGCATGCCAAGGTAGGCTTTCCTTTCTATGCCATCAAATACAAGTGGACTCTGTCTGCATGCCAAGGTAGGCTTTCAATGACAGTCAACAAACCAACAACATTTTCTATAATGCCAATTTCATATCTTGTTACCTCAGTACATGTCCATCTAATTGATGACCTCAGTACATGTCCATCTAATTGATGACCTCAGTATATGTCCATCTAATTGATGACCCCAGTACATTTCCATCTAATTGATGACCCCAGTACATGTCCATCTAATTGATGACCCCAGTACATGTCCATCTAATTGATGACCTCAGTACATGTCCATCTAATTGATGACCTCGGTATATGTCCATCTAATTTGTGACCCCAGTACATGTCCATCTAATTGATGACCTTGGTACATGTCCATCTAATTGATGACACCAGTACATGTCCATCTAATTGATGACCTCGGTATATGTCCATCTAATTGATGACCCCAGTACATGTCCATCTAATTGATGACCTTGGTACATGTCCATCTAATTGATGACCTCAGTACATGTCCATCTAATTGATGACCTCAGTACATGTCCATCTAATTGATGACCTCAGTACATGTCCATCTAATTGACGAAACGCTTGTAAATAGTATTTCGTCAGGAATTAATTGCCCATAAAATAATTTGGTTTATATTTTGTCACATTAATCAAAACCCTTCAGATCTAAATCTCGTCACACCCGAAGCAAATCGGCAGAATGTGTTGAATGTTTACATGAGAAGCACCTAGCAATGTAGCAATGACTTCTACCAGTTGTGTTCATATTTGGTCTATCTATATTGTAAAAAGTTTGATCCACCAGTATCTGTAAAAAGTATGAGGTCACTAGATCACTTGGTCAAATTAAAAGATACCGCTATTTGTTTTGCTATCAAATTAGTTTAAACAATATTTATTTCTTTGAATATACATAGTCTAGTGTACATAATATGTACATACATGTAGGATTGAGGAGAAAGCAACTTGCTTATATGGTTACCTCATCAAATTGGTCGTCTAAAGTTGTCTATTATGATAAGTAGTAATGGAGCTGCTGGGTAGTTTTATTCACAGTATTAATCATATAAGTTGGAGACGAGATTTGCAGAATATGTAGTGTATATCGTCCTGTAGTTATCTCTCTTAACCCTTTCAACCCCAAGTAACTGACATGGACTGGTGCATGCTATTTTTAGACCAATAAATTAATAAGAAAATTACATTTGGACCAGTTCATTTATCAAAATGGGTAATTTTATCTAAAAATAGTAATAATTATTACTGGCAAAAAAGTGCAGATCCTGATGAGACGGCTCGTTATGAGCGGGCTCATCTGGATCTACACTTTTCATAGCTTATTTAGAAGCCTGTGGGGTTGAAAGGGTTAACCCTTAGCACACTAGTGGCAGATAAAATCACTTTTGCAAACAGCATAGAGCCAGAGTTGACGGCACAATTCTGTGCCATCTATTGTGTCGTCTGATCAGGCTAGGCTCTATGCTGTTTGCTATTTGGATAGTGGAGCTAAAACACTTTGCTGAATAGCAAACAACATAGATCCTGATCAGATGCTATGTTGCGCTGCGGCTGATCTGGATCTATGTTGTTTGCAAAAGTGATTTTATTTACTCGGCAGGCAAAGGGTTAAATAGTCAAATGCTTATTCGCTTCGAAATAATTAAATACATAGAATATTTTTGCATAAATCAATTAAAATAATCATTTAATGTTCATATAGCAATGGTTCAACATGTATGCACCGCTAAGACTTGAACTCGACGCAGAACTCAGAATGCCCGGGACATTGCGTGCAGAATCATCCAGCTCCGTCACACAGATAGATGTAGGCAAAGTATTCAAAGGAAAATCCGATAAAAGGTAGGAATACTGTAACGTGTGTGTCCTACATGGTAGAGTGGTTGTAACGTGTGTGTCCTACATGGTAGTGTGGTTGTAACGTGTGTGTACTACATGGTAGTGTGGTTGTAACGTGTGTGTCCTACATGGTAGTGTGGTTGTAATGTGTGTGTCCTACATGGTAGTGTGGTTGTAACGTGTGTGTCCTACATGGTAGTGTGGTTGTAACGTGTGTGTCCTACATGGTAGAGTGGTTGTAATGTGTGTGTCCTACATGGTAGTGTGGTTGTAATGTGTGTGTCCTACATGGTAGTGTGGTTGTAACGTGCGTGTCCTACATGGTAGTGTGGTTGTAACGTGTGTGTCCTACATGGTAGTGTGGTTGTAACGTGTGTGTCTTACATGGTAGAGTGGTTGTAATGTGTGTGTCCTACATGGTATGGTGGTTGTAACGTGTGTGTCCTACATGGTAGAGTGGTTGTAATGTGTGTTTCCTACATGGTATGGTGGTTGTAACGTGCGTGTCCTACATGGTAGAGTGGTTGTAACGTGCGTGTCCTACATGGTAGAGTGGTTGTAACGTGCGTGTCCTACATGGTAGTGTGGTTGTAACGTGTGTGTCCTACATGGTAGTGTGGTTGTAACGCGTGTGTCCTACATGGTAGAGTGGTTGTAACGTGTGTGTCCTACATGGTAGTGTGGTTGTAATGGGTGTGTCCTACATGGTAGTGTGGTTGTAATGGGTGTGTCCTACATGGTAGTGTGGTTGTAATGTGTGTGTCCTACATGGTAGAGTGGTTGTAATGTGTGTTCCTACATGGTAGAGTGGTTGTAATGTGTGTGTCGTACATGGTAGAGTGGTTGTAATGTGTGTGTCCTACATGGAGGTGGTTGTATGTGTGTGTCTACAGGTAGTGTGGTTGTAACGTGTGTGTCCTACATGGTAGTGTGGTTGTAACGTGTGTGTCCTACATGTAGAGTGGTTGTAATGTGTGTGTCCTACATGGTAGTGTGGTTGTAACGTGTGTGTCCTACATGGTAGAGTGGTTGTAACGTGTGTGTCCTACATGGTAGAGTGGTTGTAATGTGTGTGTCCTACATGGTATGGTGGTTGTAACGTGTGTGTCCTACATGGTAGAGTGGTTGTAACATGTGTGTCCTACATGGTAGTGTGGTTGTAACGTGTGTGTCCTACATGGTAGAGTGGTTGTAACGTGCGTGTCCTACATGGTAGTGTGGTTGTAACGCGTGTGTCCTACATGGTAGAGTGGTTGTAATGTGTGTGTGCTACATGGTAGAGTGGTTGTAATGTGTGTGTCCTACATGGTAGAGTGGTTGTAATGTGTGTGTCCTACATGGTAGAGTGGTTGTAATGTGTGTGTCCTACATGGTAGAGTGGTTGTAATGTGTGTGTCCTACATGGTATGGTGGTTGTAATGTGTGTGTCCTACATGGTTTGGTGGTTGTAATGTGTGTGTCCTACATGATATGGTGGTTGTAATGTGTGTATCCTACATGGTATGGTGGTTGTAATGTGTGTTTCCTACATGGTATGGTGGTTGTAATGTGTGTGTCCTACATGATATGGTGGTTGTAATGTGTGTATCCTACATGGTATGGTGGTTGTAATGTGTGTGTTCTACATGGTAGAGTGGTTGTAATGTGTGTGTTCTATCTACATGGTATGGTGGTTGTAATGTGTGTGTCCTACATGGTAGAGTGGTTGTAATGTGTGTGTCCTACATGGTAGAGTGGTTGTAATGTGTGTGTCCTACATGGTAGAGTGGTTGTAATGTGTGTGTCCTACATGGTAGAGTGGTTGTAATGTGTGTGTCCTACATGGTAGGTTGTTGTGTGTCCTACATGGTAGAGTGGTGTAATGGTGTCCTACATGGTAGTGTGGTTGTAAGTGTGTGTCCTACATGGTGTGGTTGTAATGTGTGTGTCCTACATGGTAGTGTGGTTGTAATGTGTGTGTCCTACATGGTATGGTGGTTGTAATGTGTGTGTCCTACATGGTAGTGTGGTTGTAATGTGTGTGTTTGGTGTGGTTGTGTGTGTTGGTGAGTGGTTGTAATGTGTGTGTTTGGTGGTGGTTGTTGGGTCCTACAGGTAGTGTGGTTGTAACGTGTGTGTCCTACATGGTAGTGTGGTTGTAACGTGTGTGTCCTACATGGTAGAGTGGTTGTAACGTGCGTGTCCTACATGGTAGAGTGGTTGTATTGTGTGTGTCCTACATGGTAGAGTGGTTGTAATGTGTGTGTCCTACATGATAGAGTGGTTGTAATGTGTGTGTCCTACATGGTAGAGTGGTTGTAATGTGTGTGTCCTACATTGTAGAGTGGTTGTAACGTGTGTGTCCTACAGGGTAGAGTTGTTGTAACGTGTGTGTCCTACATGGTAGAGTTGTTGTAACGTGTGTGTCCTACATCAGAGATGTTAGGATTTTTCATGTGAGAAAGCTTGGTGGTTCTAACCAGATTGCCTACTGTGTGTATTGTTGGAGGGACATGCATGGTGAGACAGACTCTTGGGTACTTGTATACTAACCAGATTGCCTACTGTGTGTATTGTTGGAGGGACATGCATGGTGAGACAGACTCTTGGGTACTTGTATACTAACCAGATTGCCTACTGTGTGTATTGTTGGAGGGACATGCATGGTGAGACAGACTCTTGGGTACTTGTATACTAACCAGATTGCCTACTGTGTGTATTGTTGGAGGGACATGCATGGTGAGACAGACTCTTGGGTACTTGTATACTAACCAGATTGCCTACTGTGTGTATTGTTGGAGGGACATGCATGGTGAGACAGACTCTTGGGTACTTGTATACTAACCAGATTGCCTACTGTGTGTATTGTTGGAGGGACATGCATGGTGAGACAGACTCTTGGGTACTTGTATACTAACCAGATTGCCTACTGTGTGTATTGTTGGAGGGACATGCATGGTGAGACAGACTCTTGGGTACTTGTATACTAACCAGATTGCCTACTGTGTGTATTGTTGGAGGGACATGCATGGTGAGACAGACTCTTGGGTACTTGTATACTAACCAGATTGCCTACTGTGTGTATTGTTGGAGGGACATGCATGGTGACTCTTGGGTACTTGTATATAACCAGATTGCCTACTGTGTGTATTGTTGGAGGGACATGCATGGTGAGACAGACTCTGACAGACTCTTGGGTACTTGTATACTAACCAGATTGCCTACTGTGTGTATTGTTGGAGGGACATGCATGGTGAGACAGACTCTTGGGTACTTGTATACTAACCAGATTGCCTACTGTGTGTATTGTTGGAGGGACTGCATGGTGAGACAGACTCTGGGTACTTGTATACTAACCAGATTGCCTACTGTGTGTATTGTTGGAGGGACATGCATGGTGAGACAGACTCTTGGGTACTTGTATACTAACCATTGCCTACTGTGTATTGTTGGAGGGACATGCATGGTGAGACAGACTCTTGGGTACTTGTATACTAACCAGATTGCCTACTGTGTGTATTGTTGGAGGGACATGCATGGTGAGACAGACTCTTGGGTACTTGTATACTAACCAGATTGCCTACTGTGTGTATTGTTGGAGGGACATGCATGGTGAGACAGACTCTTGGGTACTTGTATACTAACCAGATTGCCTACTGTGTGTATTGTTGGAGGGACATGCATGGTGAGACAGACTCTTGGGTACTTGTATACTAACCAGATTGCCTACTGTGTGTATTGTTGGAGGGACATGCATGGTGAGACAGACTCTTGGGTACTTGTATACTAACCAGATTGCCTACTGTGTGTATTGTTGGAGGGACATGCATGGTGAGACAGACTCTTGGGTACTTGTATACTAACCAGATTGCCTACTGTGTGTATTGTTGGAGGGACATGCATGGTGAGACAGACTCTTGGGTACTTGTATACTAACCAGATTGCCCTGTGTGTATTGTTGGAGGGACATGCATGGTGAGACAGACTCTTGGTACTTGTATACTAACCAGATTGCCTACTGTGTGTATTGTTGGAGGGACATGCATGGTGAGACAGACTCTTGGGTACTTGTATACTAACCAGATTGCCTACTGTGTGTATTTGGAGGGACATGCATGGTGAGACAGACTCTTGGGTACTTGTATACTAACCAGATTGCCTACTGTGTGTATTGTTGGAGGGACATGCATGGTGAGACAGACTCTTGGGTACTTGTATACTAACCAGATTGCCTACTGTGTGTATTGTTGGAGGGACATGCATGGTGAGACAGACTCTTGGGTACTTGTATACTAACCAGATTGCCTACTGTGTGTATTGTTGGAGGGACATGCATGGTGAGACAGACTCTTGGGTACTTGTATACTAACCAGATTGCCTACTGTGTGTATTGTTGGAGGGACATGCATGGTGAGACAGACTCTTGGGTACTTGTATACTAACCAGATTGCCTACTGTGTGTATTGTTGGAGGGACATGCATGGTGAGACAGACTCTTGGGTACTTGTATACTAACCATATTGCCTACTGTGTGTATTGTTGGAGGGACATGCATGGTGAGACAGACTCTTGGGTACTTGTATACTAACCAGATTGCCTACTGTGTGTATTGTTGGAGGGACATGCATGGTGAGACAGACACTTGGGTACTTGTATACTAACCAGATTGCCTACTGTGTGTATTGTTGGAGGGACATGCATGGTGAGACAGACTCTTGGGTACTTGTATACTAACCAGATTGCCTACTGTGTGTATTGTTGGAGGGACATGCATGGTGAGACAGACTCTTGGGTACTTGTATACTAACCAGATTGCCTACTGTGTGTATTGTTGGAGGGACATGCATGGTGAGACAGACTCTTGGGTACTTGTATACTAACCAGATTGCCTACTGTGTGTATTGTTGGAGGGACATGCATGGTGAGACAGACTCTTGGGTACTTGTATACTAACCAGATTGCCTACTGTGTGTATTATTGGAGGGACATGCATGGTGAGACAGACTCTTGGGTACTTGTATACTAACCAGATTGCCTACTGTGTGTATTATTGGAGGGACATGCATGGTGAGACAGACTCTTGGGTACTTGTATACTAACCAGATTGCCTACTGTGTGTATTATTGGAGGGACATGCATGGTGAGACAGACTCTTGGGTACTTGTATACTAACCAGATTGCCTACTGTGTGTATTATTGGAGGGACATGCATGGCGAGACAGACACTTGGGTACTTGTATTGGACTTCCCCAATCACATAAAGATGGAAGGTCTGGTCTTTACTATACAGGTCAAGACTTATTTGTTTCACCGCGAGTCTCGTGCAGTTTCACCGTGAGTCTCGTGCAGTTTCACCGTGAGTCTCATTGTTTCACCGTGAGTCTCGTGCAGTTTCACCGTGAGTCTTGTGCAGTTTCACCGTGAGTCTCGTGCAGTTTCACCGTGAGTCTCATTGTTTCACCGTGAGTCTCGTTGTTTCACTGTGAGTCTCGTTGTTTCACCGTGAGTCTCGTGCAGTTTCACCGTGAGTCTCATTGTTTCACCGTGAGTCTCATTGTTTCACGTGAGTCTCGTGCAGTTTTACCGTGAGTCTCATTGTTTCACCGTGAGTCTCGTGCAGTTTCACTGTGAGTCTCGTTGTTTCACCGTGAGTCTCATTGTTTCACCGTGAGTCTCATTGTTTCACCGTGAGTCTCGTGCAGTTTCACCGTGAGTCTCGTGCAGTTTCACCGTGAGTCTCGTGCAGTTTCACCGTGAGTCTCGTGCAGTTTCACCGTGAGTCTCATTGTTTCACCGTGAGTCTCGTGCAGTTTCACCATGAATCTCGTGCAGTTTCACCGTGAGTCTCGTGCAGTTTCACCGTGAGTCTCATTGTTTCTCCGCGAGTCTCATGCAGTTTCACCGTGAGTCTCGTGCAGTTTCACCGTGAGTCTCATTGTTTCACCGTGAGTCTCGTGCAGTTTCACCGTGAGTCTCGTGCAGTTTCACCGTGAGTCTCGTGCAGTTTCACCATGAATCTCATGCAGTTTCACCGTGAGTCTCGTGCAGTTTCACCGTGAGTCTCATTGTTTCTCCGCGAGTCTCATGCAGTTTCACCGTGAGTCTCATGCAGTTTCACCGTGAGTCTCGTGCAGTTTCACCGTGAGTCTCGTGCAGTTTCACCATGAGTCTCGTGCAGTTTCACCGTGAGTCTCGTGCAGTTTCACCGCGAGTCTCGTGCAGTTTCACCGTGAGTCTCATTGTTTCACTGTGAGTCATTGTTTCACCGTGAGTCTCGTGCACTTTCACCCTGAGTCTCGTGCACTTTCACCCTGAGTCTCGTGCAGTTTCACCGTGAGTCTCGTGCAGTTTCACCGTGAGTCTCGTGCAGTTTCACCGTGAGTCTCGTGCAGTTTCACCGTGAGTCTCGTGCACTTTCACCCTGAGTCTCGTGCACTTTCACCCTGAGTCTCGTGCACTTTCACCCTGAGTCTCGTGCAGTTTCACCGTGAGTCTCGTGCAGTTTCACCGTGAGTCTCGTGCAGTTTCACCGTGAGTCTCGTGCAGTTTCACCGTGAGTCTCGTGCAGTTTCACCGTGAGTCTCGTGCAGTTTCACCGTGAGTCTCGTGCAGTTTCACCGTGAGTCTCGTGCAGTTTCACCGTGAGTCTCGTGCAGTTTCACCGTGAGTCTCGTGCAGTTTCACCGCGAGTCTCGTGCAGTTTCCAATGCCAATCACAGTCTCACCGCGTGTCTCGTGCAGTTTCCAATGCAATCACAGTCTCACCGCGAGTCTCGTCGAGTTTCCAATGCAATTACAGTCTCACCGCGAGTCTTGTGCAGTTTCCAATGCAATCACAGTCTCACCGCGAGTCTCGTGCAGTTTCCAATGCAATCACAGTCTCACCGCGAGTCTCGTGCAGTTTGCAATGCAATCATAGTCTCACCGCGAGTCTCGTGCAGTTTCCAATGCAATCACAGTCTCACCGCGAGTCTCGTGCAGTTTCCAATGCAATCGGTCTCACTGGAGTTTCTCACGCATTACAACATTTATTAGCCTCTATGTGAATGAATCGTATTTTCTTTTAATTAATTGCGTCTTATATTTAGTATTATTTTTCACAATGAGGATAACAATTTTCAATTACATATCACATTACTGTCACATTTCTGACATGCATAAAACCTGATAATATCCATATGCATGTACATAAGTGCAAAAGGATTGTGCTACAAGTTTTGAAAACATTAGCAACAGCCCTTTCCAAAAGGTCAAGTTTGATCCGATGTATGTAGTACTAATATAAGTAGGGGTGGCAACGAATGGTGATTGTGATATTCGAATATTCGGATGATCTTCCGAACGAATATTCGCAAATTTCTCCAACTTTCGATTTCCACTACAGTTAGTACCTGTAAAACAAATGCTTCTCAGTTTGTGTCCCGTCAAATAGACTGCATTAATCAATTAGTGACCCCTGTAAGGTGTTAACAACATGTCATCATCCTCCTTTGTTATTTGGAGCCAAATCGCGATGACATTTCGCACCTTCGGGCACGCATTGGGTCATTCTTTGTTTTCGAAACTTAATTGATTGAAATTTAAACAAACATATATATCCTTTTAAGTTATGATTTAAGTGCAATTGATTAAAATTTGATTTGAATTTTTTTTTTAATATTCGAATATGGTTTTAATATTCGAATATTCGGACGTTCGAACGAATATTCGAATATTCGAACATTCGTTGCCATCCCTAAATATAAGTAAGTCTTTCAAGAAAAGTATTGTTTAGATTGAATAATAAAATGACAGGATACGCTTAACATAATACTCAAAATGAACAAGAAGAATTGAAATCGCCCTAATAAGCTGTGATTGACTGCATCTCCTCGAAACCCCAAACCTCAGAACAATATGGGTCAAGTTATAGACAGAGATATCTCAATTAATGCAACTGTATGAGCAGTATGGATTTTAAATATCGATCAATATTGATATTAAGGTTTCCACTAATAAACATTTGATAAACTGGATTGATGGAAATGATTCTTAAATTGGAATATTGTGTATTATAGTAATAAACCTTCAGTTGTGCCTCACCTTATCCCCACAAAAGTGTTCACTCGGTGTTGATATACCCAAAAAGTGTTCACTCGGTGTCGATATACATGTACACAAAATGGAATGGTCTGCTCTAGGAAAACTTGGGGATCCAGACTCCTGTCAGGTCTCAAACTCACGACCCCATTATCCTCTGTTTGATAACCTCTGACCTTGGTCATTAGAATAAAACAAATTAATGCTTAATGGTTGAAAAATCTGTTCGGTAATATAATTGATGGATGCCCACAGGTGTAACATCACTCCCAGAATGCAGCATAGATTATCTATAGGACAGTTATTCCGGGGGTGGATACATGCCATGCCCCCTGCACCCCCTAGCAATCTCACTCTGAACAACAACAGACCCTTGATATGTATGCTATACATTAGTTTTGTAGTGACAAAGAACAGTGGCAAACCTAATTATGGAGTACTGTATCAATTCATTTATTTTAGCTCTATTGCGAAACAAGTTCTTACAACTTATATTAATCACTCTCGAGACCCCATAGCCATTAGGGAGAGGCAATGTGGAATTTTATATTAAATTTTAATCGATTCCAGATATTCCAAATTCTGGGACCAGATGTTCTTTAGATTTTCCTCACCAGTAGTTTTAAACAATTAACAAATAGTAAATGCATACAAACTCGTGCAAATACTAGGGAAACTAGATGGAAATTAAAAGAATAGAAATAAATGAAACTAGGAATTGTGTGCAGCAGCCGAGTGTAATAAAATAAGCGTGATCAGTAAGCCGACAAACTGTAGAATCCGCGGGGAACGTTGCTTGTATATGTGATCAGTAAGCCGACAAACTGTAGAATCTGCGGGGAACGTTGCTTGTATATGTGATCAGTAAGCCGACAAACTGTAGAATCCGCGGGGAACGTTGCTTGTATATGTGATCAGTAAGCCGACAAACTGTAGAATCCGCGGGGAACGTTGCTTGTATATGTGATCAGTAAGCCGACAAACTAGAATCCGCGGGGAATGTTGCTTGTATATGTGATCAGTAAGCCGACAAACTGTAGAATCCGCGGGGAACGTTGCTTGTATATGTGATCAGTAAGCCGAACAAACTGTAGAATCAGGGGGAAGTTATATCCAGCTGGCTTGCGGTCGGTGGTTCTACCTGGGTTCATGCCTGAGGAAGCTATATCCAGCTGGCTGCGGTCGGTGGTTCTACCTGGGTTCATGCCTGAGGAAGCTATTTCCAGCTGGCTTGCGGTCGGTGGTTCTACCTAGGTTCATGCCTGAGGAAGCTATATCCAGCTGGCTTGCGGTCAGTGGTTCTACCTGGGTTCATGCCTGAGGAAGCTATATCCAGCTGGCTTGCGGTCGGTGGTTCTACCTGGGTTCATGCCTGAGGAAGCTATATCCAGCTGGCTTGCGGTCGGTGGTTCTACCTGGGTTCATGCCTGAGGAAGCTATATCCAGCTGGCTTGCGGTCGGTGGTTCTACCTGGGTTCATGTCTGAGGAAGCTATATCCAGCTGGCTGCGGTCGGTGGTTCTACCTAGGTTCATGCCTGAAATACAGCTCGGAGGGGCAGGGGAGTCTTCCTCCACCAATAATAGTTGGTGAGTCGTCGCATGATCTAAGCTTTTGGTGTGACTTTAACCTCCAAAAAGCAACAAACAGTACTTGCATGAGTAATCATTTACGCAATAGTACCTATTACAGAGCATACAGGCAGAATGAACCATTATAAAAATGAACTGAACTTGTACGCAAAACATGTATACTTATACTCTTTTAACCCATTTCATTCTGGATACATTTAAAGGCTTTTGCAAACAACATAGATCCAGATAAGCCGTAGCGTGACACTGAATGCTGATCAGGATCTATGTTTGCTGCATAGACAAATGTCTTAGCAAGATCATCTGAATAGCATACAGCATAATGCCTGATCAGACGGCACGTTCCATGGTGGCTGATCTGGCTCTATGTTCTTTGCAAATACCGTTTGAACGGTATCCAGAATCAAATGGCTTAAAAGCATCAATTCCAAACCAGTATTGGCAAAACTGACATTTAATAATTGGTAATCAATTTGTTTGCGTTGTGCTTGATTGATATTAATGGAACATCTTCCTCCTATGTTTCCATGTGTAATTGGGCATGCATCTTTTTATATAAATTACTTATAGCTGCTCTGATTGAATGACGACCTGACAAGTATGTCGGAGATAAGGGAGATAAGAATCATACTTTAATACATAATCCTGTTTATAATTTAACTCCGGTGCCAAACCAATGATTACGCCCCCCATCCCACCTCCAACCTCCGAGTTGCCAATTTTTCCAATGAATGATTGTGGAACATTTGTTAAACAACATAAATATCTGGAATGATTATCTTTTCTACAGCTTCTGTGTGTAACGAAAGAAACATTGTTCATTGTGCACACATTAACGTAGGATAGCAGTGTTTTCTGCACTGCTTCAATTTTGGGGTCATCATTTTAGTTTAGGTGGTCATTTTCCAGATGTCGGGAGTATATCATGAATTTATTAATAGTGCAATATTGAATCGGATGTCTGGTATGTGCTAATGCTAAACAAGTTGTCAATATGTGTACTTGTGTTGTAACTCTCTATAATAGATACTGCTTACCGGTAAGCCAATCCTAGGAGGGGATACTTTGCTTCTCCACGTCGGTGCTGGTTCTACCCCGTCATTCTTCTGTATGTTAATATACATGTACAATCGAAAGCTATTTCAGACATTTCCCGACATACATGTTAATATAAGCTGTAAGATCATGTTTCACAATCGAGGTAAAATATATTTGTTTAAGCTTAAAACCTGCATATACACTGAATGAATTCCAACTTGGGATTCTATAAGTCGCACTGTAATGTGAACTAAGTTTCCATTTGCCTTTTTCCATATATGTCGCCAGTCTTAATTTCCAACACAATTTACTTCAGTTGCAAATTATCATTCAGGAAAGTTTGTTTATGATGGGAATAATTGAAGATACATGTAGTTAGAACATTGTAGTTCTGTACTTAGAACATTGTAGTTCTGTACTTAGAACATTGTAGTTCTGTACTTAGAACATTGTAGTTCTGTACTTAGAACATTGTAGTTCTGTACTTAGAACATTGTAGTTATGTACTTAGAACATTGTAGTTATGTACTTAGAACATTGTAGTTCTGTACTTAGAACATTGTAGTTGTGTACTTAGAACATTGTAGTTCTGTACTTAGAACATTGTAGTTCTGTACTTAGAACATTGTAGTTCTGTACCTAGAACATTGTAGTTCTGTACCTAGAACATTGTAGTTCTGTACCTAGAACATTGTAGTTCTGTACCTAGAACATTGTAGTTCTGTACCTAGAACATTGTAGTTCTGTACCTAGAACATTGTAGTTCTGTACCTAGAACATTGCAGTTCTGTACTTAGAACATTGTAGTTGTGTAAAACTGATTTGTCGTTCTAGTTCTTGTACATTTGGTTTTCATACTGTAAGGTAAAATGCATGTGCATACTCCATATGCTTTATAGTTTTCCTATATATATATATATACTATCTTTAAACCCATATTTGGGTGTTAAAACCCATATTTGGTATACTTTTTTTACTTTTATCTCTGCATGAACTCCATACAATATCTTTATCGCTTCTCATATACAATGTATAGCTGCCATCCCACGCCGTTATCTATTCACATATATATTGATTTTGAGTGTGCAGAACAGTGTGTGTATTGCCTATCAGCATTATGGCGATAAAATAAGTATTGGTCCTCTTCTGTTGTGGAGTAAAGTGTTTAACCAATTTAAAGTTTGGAGTATGTGCCCAGCTGTAGCTGTTGGGCAAGGCTCTTGAATTCCATATTGCCTCCATTCTCTAATGGCGATGGATTAATATAATGTAAGAACTTGTTTCGCAATCAAGCTAACAAATTTCAAATTAACTAGGCAACAGTTTAAACTTTATTTGCGAAACAAGCTTTAACAACTTCTATTAAGGAGTCTCGTTGGCACGGCTGAAAGCGTAAATGTGCTCGCTATTTCAAATACATCTGCATCAGCTGTAATTATGAAGTGAGGCAGAGCCGGGAGACTGTTTCTCCATAGCCTCCCTCGAGTACTGGTCCTGCACACTATACTTGCACCCGAGAGTGTGAGCGTGTCTCCTGCACCCATTGTTACTGCGTGTTTATGTATGTGTTGTATATGTTGCTGCGTGTTTACGTATGTTATGTATATGTTGCTGCGTGTTTACGTATGTTATGTATATGTTACTGCATGTTTACGTATGTTAGGTATTTGTTGCTGCATGTTTACGTATGTTATGTATATGTTGCTGCATGTTTACATATGTTATGTATATGTTGCTGCATGTTTACGTATGTTATGTATATGTTGCTGCATGTTTACGTATGTTATGTATATGTTGCTGCGTGTTTACATATGTTATGTATATGTTGCTGCGTGTTTACGTATGTTATGTATATGTTGCTGCATGTTTACATATGTTATGTATATGTTACTGCGTGTTTACGTATATTATGTATATGTTAATAGAATTGCGTATTTACTGTGGAAGTTGTGATTGCGCCAAGTTTGCACCCAGCTGTAGCTGGTACGATTGTGCCTTTAAGCAAGGCATTTAAATTCTACATTGGTTCTCTCCCTCGTGGCGATCGATTACCTATCGATTACATCAGGAATGATGTCCCGAGAGTGATTAAAATAAGTTTTGCAATCAAGCAAAAACTAAATTTGTATAAACTACGTGTTTTACCAATTTCTAAACATACTTTTTATTTTAGTATATCGTTGATAAGAGAAAGGGGGGTAATTAAAATGGGAATTATACACTTCCATAATTATTTATTGTCTCCCCTCCTCCCTCGGCTGTCCATTTCATTTTGTAGCACAAGTTGTACACTCTAACTGTGGAGCTTGTTCAATGCATAATTGGTCACCCTTGTTATTGCTATAATGTACTATTTGATGAACAATTGAGTTATGGCCCTTGTATGATTTAGCAATGTCCACTGTGTAGTTAGTAGTAGTACTTATTATCCAATCATCTACAAGCTTGTGCTTTCTGTTACACTTGAGTTATGGACCTTGTGTGCTTTCTGTTACACTTGAGTTATGGACCTTGTATGCTTTCTGTTACACTTGAGTTATGGACCTTGTGTGCTTTCTGTTACACTTGAGTTATGGACCTTGTATGCTTTCTGTTACACTTTAGTTATGGCCCTTGTATGCTTTCTGTTACACTTTAGTTATGGACCTTGTATGCTTTCTGTTACACTTTAGTTATGGCCCTTGTATGCTTTCTGTTACACTTTAGTTATGGACCTTGTATGCTTTCTGTTACACTTAGTTATGGACCTTGTATGCTTTCTGTTACACTTTAGTTATGGCCCTTGTATGCTTTCTGTTACACTTTAGTTATGGACCTTGTATGCTTTCTGTTACACTTTAGTTATGGCCCTTGTATGCTTTCTGTTACACTTTAGTTATGGACCTTGTATGCTTTCTGTTACACTTGAGTTATGGACCTTGTATGCTTTCTGTTACACTTTAGTTATGGCCCTTGATGCTTTATGTTACACTTGAGTTATGGACCTTGGATGCTTTATGTTACACTTTAGTTATGGACCTTGTATGCTTTCTGTTACACTTTAGTTATGGACCTTGTATGCTTTCTGTTACACTTTAGTTATGGACCTTGTATGCTTTCTGTTACACTTGAGTTATGGACCTTGTATGCTTTCTGTTACACTTAAGTTATGGACCTTGGATGCTTTATGTTACACTTGAGTTATGGACCTTGGATGCTTTATGTTACACTTTAGTTATGGACCTTGTATGCTTTCTGTTACACTTTAGTTATGGACCTTGTATGCTTTCTGTTACACTTTAGTTATGGACCTTGTATGCTTTCTGTTACACTTGAGTTATGGACCTTGTATGCTTTCTGTTACACTTAAGTTATGGACCTTGGATGCTTTATGTTACACTTGAGTTATGGACCTTGGATGCTTTATGTTACACTTTAGTTATGGACCTTGTATGCTTTCTGTTACACTTTAGTTATGGACCTTGTATGCTTTCTGTTACACTTTAGTTATGGCCCTTGTATGCTTTCTGTTACACTTGAGTTATGGACCTTGTATGCTTTCTGTTACACTTTAGTTATGGCCCTTGTATGCTTTCTGTTACACTTTAGTTATGGCCCTTGTATGCTTTCTGTTACACTTGAGTTATGGACCTTGGATGCTTTGTTACACTTTAGTTATGGCCCTTGTATGCTTTCTGTTACACTTGAGTTATGGACCTTGTATGCTTTCTGTTACACTTGAGTTATGGCCCTTGGATGCTTTCTGTTACACTTGAGTTATGGCCCTTGGATGCTTACAATACATTATAGAGTTTAGTTTATACAAATTAATTTGAGCTCGATTGCGAGACAAGTTCTAACGCCACGAGGGAGAGAAAAGTAGCATGTGGAATTTAAATGCCTTCTTGCCTAAGGGCACAACCATAACGGCTCCAGCGGGGCTCAAACTCCAGCCTTTCTCACCTGAAGCGGTTGTCTTAACTAAAGTAATTATTAAGGAATCTCCTTCAAACTTTGTCTCATCTATTGTGGCATAATGTGAAATGGTTTATATTTTTATGTCTTAAGGTTTAAGACCTGTCGCTAAGGACAACAATGATTAGTTTGAACTCCCATCAAGCTGTGTGATGAAGCACATTAAAGGCCCATTATTCGTTTACTTAGAATGTGCTGCACACCGAGATAATGTAAAGAGCGGATGATTAGATATTATAATTATTATCTTATATTTTCATTTTACATGAATAAATGATTATGGTAAAAAGTAAAATTTGGAATATACATGTATGGCCACAAACGAACCTGTTATTGTGGAATTACCATTCGTAAATTACCTCCCTTTATGGTGGTATTAGATTATCGGCGCAGTTCAGGCTATATCGCGCTGGGTTATGATATATTGTATACAAGATTGATAAATTTGGAAAATATATGTAGTAAAACTGTAATGATGAAGTGTCAATTGCAACAAGGTTTACTTAGTTAACGGGAGGAGAAATTTGCATATGAATTATATAGTATTATTTTTTCCAACTGAAGAAAAAATACAAAGAGACTTTAACCATAAACATGGTACGGAAGACCATTGTCAACAAAAGAGCACATTTTGCGATTCTCTTTAGTTTTACAGACGGGTATATTACATGTATGTAGCATGCATTTTTTATGTATCTTCATGCATGTCAATTGTGTATCGGGTCAATATACAAGCTTCCAGCTTACTCTCTGCACGCTAGTTGCAAAAATAGCCAGTCAACCATGTTGTGCAATTACATTAGAAATGTCTCTTGAAAATAGCCAGTCAACCATGTTGTGCAATTACATTAGAAATGTCGAAAATAGCCAGTCAACCATGTTGTGCAATTACATTAGAAATGTCTCTTGAAAATAGCCAGTCAACCATGTTGTGCAATTACATTAGAAATGTCGAAAATAGCCAGTCAACCATGTTGTGCAATTACATTAGAAATGTCTCTTGAAAATAGCCAGTCAACCATGTTGTGCAATTACATTAGAAATGTCGAAAATAGCCAGTCAACCATGTTGTGCAATTACATTAGAAATGTCTCTTGAAAATAGCCAGTCAACCATGTTGTGCAATTACATTAGAAATGTCTCTTGAAAATAGCCAGTCAACCATGTTGTGCAATTACATTAGAAATGTCGCGTAACGACTAACGACACAATTCTTAGGAAATTCCACGTCGTATTTCCAGTTTTCACTCACTGATATAGAACTTTTATTGCCTTTATTTACCCAGCATGCAAAGAGTTAGGAACATTACAGTTTACGCCTTTCTCAGTTTCAAAGAGTTATATAATAATGAGCAGAATTTGTCGTTCTAAGTTAGTTGCAAGCTTGATTAACTCTATAAATGACATCACATGAGCCCTAAAATGTGGCAGTAGAACGAAATGAGTTGATGAAACCTGGCTGCACGGTTTATCGATTTTATTTGTGGATTATATTTCAGAAAACCAGTACCGGCACAGACGCAATCTCAGCAGTCACAAAGTCTGCGGAAGAAACCGTCCGTGACATCTGCAAAGTAAGTCTAAACATGTCTAAAACAACTATTGCTTCACCCACCCATTCATCGGTTTTCATAGGTGTTACAATAACCTGCTATCCTTTTCAACAAATTAATCTGATTTCTGTGTTTAGAAATTGGAACATATACATGTATAACAAAAACGCAATCACAAATTGTGTGCAATCACTGTATAAAATTACAACACTATTATTTGAGCCAGGTTTCCCACCTCCATCATTGTGTTATGGATGGTTCTTGCCTTGCAACTGAGATGTTGTGTATTGAAGCCCTGCCAGGACCAGTGTAGTTGTGTCCTTGGTTTGTGTTGTCTCTCTGTCATTGTAATGGAATGAGGTATTGAGAGCAATTAGTCTAGCAAGAACTTGTTAGTAATGAAGCAAAAATACATTTATATGACACTAATACCTGTAAAGAGCATGAAAATGACTCGTTTCTCTCGCTGTTTTTGTTTGTTTAGTTATTTTGTTGTCTTAAGTCTTGGTATCTCTTGGTATAGATCTGTCTGTTAGTCCACATTCATCGTTTGTTTTGTCCATAGCCTCTTCATCTCTTGACATATTTAGCTTGTATTGGTTCATAGTCACCAGCACTTCACCTTGATGCGGTAATGTGACAGATTTAGCTTATATTGGTTCATAGTCACCAGCACTTCACCTTGATGCGGTAATGTGACAGATTTAGCTTGTATTGGTTCATAGTCACCAGCACTTCACCTTGATGCGGTAATGTGACAGATTTAGCTTATATTGGTACATAGTCACCAGCACTTCACCTTGATGTGGTAATGTGACAGATTTAGCTGGTATTGGTTCATAGTCACCAGCACTTCACCTTGATGCGGTAACGTGACAGATTTAGCTTGTATTGGTTCATAGTCACCAGCACTTCACCTTGATGCGGTAACGTGACAGATTTAGCTTATATTGGTTCATAGTCACCAGCACTTCACCTTGATGCGGTAACGTGACAGATTTAGCTGGTATTGGTTCATAGTCACCAGCACTTCACCTTGATGTGGTAACGTGACAGATTTAGCTGGTATTGATGCGGTAACTTTGAACATAACCTCGACATTTAATTGTCCTAGCCGCCAGCATTCCACAATAGGGTAACATTTTCAGCTTCACCGTGACATTTGTCGGTCAATCACTTTAGATATAGAGATATTCGTACACAATATTCCTACCACCAACTGCACCATGTCGACTATGACTATGACTGTGACTGTGACCTCTTTCAATATTGCCAGATTTACACACAATATTATTTACTTGTCAACAACAACCTTTTATTTGTCACTAGTGCAATAGCAATGTAAATGTTGATATACCAGTTTTAAAGCGAGTTTTAAAGTAGCAATGGTATGTTTTGGCCAGTGCAAGTTGAAGAAATGTTTAGTGTTAGAATGCTTTCATTTCTAAAACGTAATTATGGATACCATTTTTAAAGCAGCATTACATCGTATGAAGTAAAAGATATTTGAAAATATTTTTACATATGGGTAGCAATGCTGCTACACATTCTAACATTATACTTTGTATGCTTATGTTCATTTGGTAAACATTGTTTTTTTTGCGATAAAACAAACCGAAAGTAGGACTTTCCGAGTCGATCGGTCACGCACTTGTTTACAACCGGAACGCATCGTCCGCACTTGTTTACATTCCTCATTTGTCCCACGTTGTCTTTTTTAATTAAATTACTTGATATGTTGATTCATACCTCTGACAGCTAAGTCTTTGGGCACAATTCTACATCCCCACGAGTGGTTCGATATTAGAAGAAGGTAGATAGATAGTCTTTCATGTTCAAAATATATACGTTTTCTACATCCTCTGTTGTTTCACGCATGCGCACTGGCGTGTTTACTTTTCGTGTGTTGATAAACAAATTCACGTATACGACTGTTTAAATTTATTGGAATTTTATCGTTTCTGAGCGACTATTTCGATTTTTGTAAACACACACACATTAGTATTTCTACTTTTTTAGCACTCGCTTATAAGACAGGAAGCCACTGTTTGTCAAAAATCTGGTGTTGTAGGCGAGTATAGCCGCTACTTTACAGTGATCAGAAATGCTTGTTAAGATATATTAGGATAACTGTTTCTATAGTTAATTATAGACTAGCAATACATAAATTTCCTATGATGGCACAAGCATCCGAGTTATTTATCTGTGTCAAGCTATATCGATAGACGTATAAATTACATATACAATACACATATTTAGCGGTTTATTATGTTTTCAATCTTTTAGCCAGTTTCATCCATTAACTCGACTAAAATATTGATATTCCGCTCTTTGTTTACGCTATAGATGGTTGTGTCACATGGCATTTGGTAACGTGTATTTTGGAGAATTTATTAAAAACTTTATTTTTCCAATCCAAACTTACAATGCCGGGATAGCAAAGCACAACCAGTAATGATTATTGTGCTTTATAAATGTAACTCTGTGAACTACCTGCGCGGTATATAGCTTTATAAATGTAGCTCTGTGATGTAGTTCTACCTGCGTGGTATATAGCTTTATAAATGTAGCTCTGCTATGTAGTTCTACCTGCGCGGTATATAGCTTTATAAATGTAGCTCTGCTATGTAGTTCTACCTGCGCGGTATATAGCTTTATAAATGTAGCTCTGTGATGTAGTTCTACCTGCGTGGTATATAGCTTTATAAATGTAGCTCTGCTATGTAGTTCTACCTGCGCGGTATATAGCTTTATAAATGTAGCTCTGCTATGTAGTTCTACCTGCGCGGTATATAGCTTTATAAATGTAGCTCTGTGATGTAGTTCTACCTGCGCGGTATATAGCTTTATAAATGTAGCTCTGCTATGTAGTTCTACCTGCGCGGTATATAGCTTTATAAATGTAGCTCTGTGATGTAGTTCTACCTGCGCGGTATATAGCTTTATAAATGTAGCTCTGCTATGTAGTTCTACCTGCGCGGTATAGTTGATGCAGTATCCCGGTCATAACTAATGGGTTGTGAGTTGAGCGCCGCCAGACCCACAATCCTTGGGCCATAGTTGAAGAACTTGTTTTGCAATCGAGCTAAAATAAATGAGATTGACCTCAGCTACACGAGTTTGTTTATCTTCAGAATGAGTCAGCAACAACCAGGTCTGAAAGCCAGCAGCTCATCATCACAGCTTGCTGGCAAGAAGTGATCATAATGGATGTGTATTATATTAATTATGATACGGGTTTGAAATCACAGGGACAGGAAGCTGATGGACAAGTTGAGATTGGATAGACAGACATGTGCCGATAGACCCTCTGTGATAGAGCCTGCAGTAATGAGATGTCAAAATAACACTCAGCAATGTCTGGCTCGACCTATCAAAGAATAATGGGGGGGGGATGCTTTTATTATTAAGGTTTATATATCGGCTAGTTCCACTTGTTGTACATATGGTTCAGGTTTATATATCGGCTAGGTCCACTTGTTGTACATATGGTTCAGGTTTATATATCGGCTAGTTCCACTTGATGTACATATGGTTCAGACTTTTATATGTAAGGCTAATACCGTTGATCCACCAGTCCGTCTCTGTGGTCGAGTGCTTACAATCGCCGACTTGTATACCACTATAACCTATCGTCATGGGTTGGATTCGCGCTCAGACCGTGTCTCTTTATATGAACATGTTGGCAGTTTCTTACGGAGGTTGGTGCACCAAGTACTGGTTAACCGCTGGAGGCTGCCCAGGAAGGTGTTGTTGCTGTGTAATCTGCCCGTCTCTCATATGGGCAACCGGTAGCGACGGTTTTGGGTTCCCAGATCTGGAGAGTCAAGTGGACATGAAGCATGTGTAATGTTATTGATATTGTTATATGTATTTATTCTCTGTGATACAACTTTACTTTTATACCATACATATGTTCCTTGTTATCTCCTGTGGTACACAACATGATAGTTTGATGGTTCATTCTGTAATACTTTATTTGCATACTCGGTAACTACCATAAATAAAACCTGCATAGAAACTGCAACCAATATGTTTAAGTACTCATATTTGATAAAACTTGGGGGCAGGTTTCATTGTGAACAAATAGTGGTTCCTGATAAAAGAAGAGGTCATCAGTAGGTGAAACTATTAACAATGTAGCTACTCTATTTTTGTAGCTACTCTATTTTTTGACGCAATTTTGTTCAAAGTTGGTTGCAGTTGACATTTTGCTGAAATATTGGTTACTTTTGATAATATTCCATGTCTGTAAACAAAATCCAGGTCACTAGGTCAAATTAAAGGTGATGGATTCAATATTGCTTAATAATTAATTTAAGATGAGTGACCGGATTCCCTTGCCCCTTGTTTATTTATCTCATAGAATCAGATGTTCACAGGATGATTCTTGGGTGACCAAAATAGCTCAAATAAAATGAATCGTTGCTGGCATGACAACCAAAAGGGAAAAAAGAATCAAAATTAATATCTTCTGAAACCAAATGTTAATATTTTTCACAAATTTATCACCAATTATATATATACCAAACAGCTATGAAATTATCCTTGTCCAACTCTGTAGCATAAACGAACATAAATTATTTGAAAAATATATCCTTATGAAACCAATGACCAGAATGCAAAGCGATGAAACCAATGACCAGAATGCAAAGCGATGAAACCAATGACCAGAATGCAAAGCGATGAAACCAATGACCAGAATGGAAGATGATGAAACATTGCAGAATGCAAAGTCCAAAAGAAAATTGTGATTTTATGAATATGACAAATAACAAAATGTTGACCATAGATATTTATTTTCTTGTGATATTGATGAAATTGATATGATATATAATACCGGTATTCAAAAATTGTTGTTCTCCAAAAATGAGGATGTGGGACAATGTTTTGGTTTATATATATATGTTATCTATAATATTGTACAACCATGCCTGACAAGTGCTGTGCTTAGCTCGCTCACATCTGCTATAAGCATATACATTTATGCAATAAATGTATTGGTTGTTGTTGTTCATCTGGGCTATACCAGCAAGAGTTTCCTATACCAGCAAGAGTTTCCTATACCAGCAAGAGTTTGATCGTTGGCCTACTGTGTGTGATTGTTATGGTCATCACCAAATCGCCCCTAATCGGACATGTGTTTTTTCTGCTTTCCACCCACATATGCTTGCATCCACACAGGACAGTGATTAATATAGATTGTTAAAACTTGTTCGCTATCATTAAAATACAGTTTGTCGAGATAAGAGTAATTTAATAACAAGAACCGATAATGAAATAAAATTGCTAGAATGTAAAGGAAACGATGAAAACAGAGAAACAGTTACTAGTTTTAAACTAGGGTTATCCAAGTAGTTCAGGGAAAAAACCATCGTAAGACAAATTTATTTAGCTCGGTTATGAAATAAGTTCTTACAACTTATATTAATCGCACTTCGAGACCTCATTGCTAATGCAATCTCCCCCATGACAATGTATTGCTCGAGACCTCATTCCTAATGCAATCTCCCTCATGACAATGTATTGCTCGAGACCTCATTCCTAATGCAATCTCCCCCATGGCAATGTATTGTGTGACACCTCATTCCTAATGCAATCTCCCCCATGGCAATGTATTGCACGAGACCTCATTCCTAATGCAATCTCCCTCATGGCAATGTATTGCTCGAGACCTCATTCCTAATGCATCTCCCCCATGACAATGTATTGCCCGATACCTCATTCCTAATGCAATCTCCCCCATGACAATGTATTGCCCGAGACCTCATTCCTAATGCAATCTCCCTCCACATCAATATATTGATCGAGACCTCATTCCTAATGCAATCTCCCTCACGGCAATGTATTGCCCGAGACCTCATTCCTAATGCAATCTCCCCCATGACAATGTATTGCTCGAGACCTCATTCCTAATGCAATCTCCCTCATGACAATGTATTGCTCGAGACCTCATTCCTAATGCAATCTCCCTCATGACAATGTATTGCTCGAGACCTCATTCCTAATGCAATCTCCCTCATGACAATGTATTGCTCGAGACCTCATTCCTAATGCAATCTCCCTCATGACAATGTATTGCTCGAGACCTCATTCCTAATGCAATCTCCCTCATGACAATGTATTGCTCGAGACCTCATTCCTAATGCAATCTCCCTCATGACAATGTATTGCTCGAGACCTCATTCCTAATGCAATCTCCCTCATGACAATGTATTGCTCGAGACCTCATTCCTAATGCAATCTCCCTCATGACAATGTATTGCTCGAGACCTCATTCCTAATGCAATCTCCCTCAACAATGTATTGCTCGAGACCTCATTCCTAATGCAATCTCCCTCATGACAATGTATTGCTCGAGACCTCATTCCTAATGCAATCTCCCTCATGACAATGTATTGCTCGAGACCTCATTCCTAATGCAATCTCCCTCATGACAATGTATTGCTCGAGACCTCATTCCTAATGCAATCTCCCTCATGACAATGTATTGCTCGAGACCTCATTCCTAATGCAATCTCCCTCATGACAATGTATTGCTCGAGACCTCATTCCTAATGCAATCTCCCCCATGGCAATGTATTGTGCGACACCTCATTCCTAATGCAATCTCCCCCATGGCAATGTATTGCACGAGACCTCATTCCTAATGCAATCTCCCTCATGGCAATGTATTGCACGAGACCTCATTCCTAATGCAATCTCCCCCATGGCAATGTATTGTGCGACACCTCATTCCTAATGCAATCTCCCTCATGACAATGTATTGCTCGAGACCTCATTCCTAATGCAATCTCCCCCATGACAATGTATTGCCCGAGACCTCATTCCTAATGCAATCTCCCTCCACATCAATATATTGATCGAGACCTCATTCCTAATGCAATCTCCCTCACGGCAATGTATTGCCCGAGACCTCATTCCTAATGCAATCTCCCCCATGACAATGTATTGCTCGAGACCTCATTCCTAATGCAATCTCCCTCATCAATGTATTGCTCGAGACCTCATTCCTAATGCAATCTCCCTCATGACAATGTATTGCTCGAGACCTCATTCCTAATGCAATCTCCCTCATGACAATGTATTGCTCGAGACCTCATTCCTAATGCAATCTCCCCCATGGCAATGTATTGTGCGACACCTCATTCCTAATGCAATCTCCCCCATGGCAATGTATTGCACGAGACCTCATTCCTAATGCAATCTCCCTCATGGCAATGTATTGCTCGAGACCTCATTCCTAATGCATCTCCCCCATGACAATGTATTGCCCGATACCTCATTCCTAATGCAATCTCCCCCATGACAATGTATTGCCCGAGACCTCATTCCTAATGCAATCTCCCTCCACATCAATATATTGATCGAGACCTCATTCCTAATGCAATCTCCCTCATGGCAATGTATTGCCCGAGACCTCATTCCTAATGCAATCTCCCCCATGACAATGTATTGCTCGAGACCTCATTCCTAATGCAATCTCCCCCATGACAATGTATTGCCCGAGACCTCATTCCTAATGCAATCTCCCTCCACACAATATATTGATCGAGACCTCATTCCTAATGCAATCTCCCTCACGGCAATGTATTGCCCGAGACCTCATTCCTAATGCAATCTCCCCCATGACAATGTATTGCTCGAGACCTCATTCCTAATGCAATCTCCCTCATGACAATGTATTGCTCGAGACCTCATTCCTAATGCAATCTCCCTCATGACGATGTATTGCCCGAGACCTCATTCCTAATGCAATCTCCCCCATGACAATGTATTGCTCGAGACCTCATTCCTAATGCAATCTCCCTCACGGCAATGTATTGCCCGAGACCTCATTCCTAATGCAATCTCCCTCATGTGTATTGCTCGAGACCTCATTCCTAATGCAATCTCCCTCACATCAATGTATTGCTCGAGACCTCGTTCCTAATGCAATCTCCCTCCACATCAATATATTGATCGAGACCTCATTCCTAATGCAATCTCCCTCATGACAATGTATTGCCCGAGACCTCATTCCTAATGCAATCTCCCTCCACATCAATATATTGATCGAGACCTCATTCCTAATGCAATCTCCCTCATGGCAATGTATTGCCCGAGACCTCATTCCTAATGCAATCTCCCTCCACATCAATATATTGATCGAGACCTCATTCCTAATGCAATCTCCCCCATGGCAATGTATTGCGCGATACCTCATTCCTAATGCAATCTCCCTCACGGCAATGTATTGCTCGAGACCTCATTCCTAATGCAATATCCCTCATGGCAATGTATTGACCGAGACCTCATTCCTAATGCAATCTCCCCCATGGCAATGTATTGCCCGAGACCTCATTCCTCAAGCAATCTCCCTCCACATCAATGTATTGCTCGAGACCTCGTTCCTAATGCAATCTCCCTCCACATCAATATATTGATAGAGACCTAATTCCTAATGCAATCTCCCTCACGACAATGTATTGCCCGAGACCTCATTCCTAATGCAATCTCCCTCCACATCAATATATTGATCGAGACCTCATTCTTAATGCAATCTCCCTCATGGCAATGTATTGCCGAGACCTCATTCCTAATGCAATCTCCCTCCACATCAATATATTGATCGATACCTCATTCCTAATGCAATCTCCCTCACGGCAATGTATTGACCGAGACCTCATTCCTAATGCAATCTCCCCCATGGCAATGTATTGCCCGAGACCTCATTCCTAATGCAATCTCCCTCCACATCAATATATTGATCGATACCTCATTCCTAATGCAATCTCCCTCACGGCAATGTATTGACCGAGACCTCATTCCTAATGCAATCCCCCATGGCAATGTATTGCACGAGACCTCATTCCTAATGCAATATCCCTCATGGCAATGTATTGCGCGAGACCTCATTCCTAATGCAATCTCCCCCATGGCAATGTATTGCGTGAGACCTCTAGCAATCTCCCTCACGGCAATGTATTGCCCGAGACCTCATTCCTAATGCAATCTCCCTCATGGCAATGTATTGCCCGATACCTCATTCCTAATGCAATCTCCCTCCACATCAATATATTGATCGAGACCTCATTCCTAATGCAATCTCCCTCATGGCAATGTATTGCGCGAGACCTCATTCCTAATGCAATCTCCCTCATGACAATGTATTGCCCGAGACCTCATTCCTAATTCAATCTCCCTCCACATCAATATATTGATCGAGACCTCATTCCGAATGCAATCTCCCTCATGACAATGTATTGCGCGAGACCTCATTCCTAATGCAATATCCCTCATGGCAATGTATTGCGCGAGACCTCATTCCTAATGCAATCTCCCTCACGGCAATGTATTGCCCGAGACCTCATTCCTAATGCAATCTCCCTCACGGCAATGTATTGCTCGAGACCTCGTTCCTAATGCAATCTCCCTCCACATCAATATATTGATCGAGACCTCATTCCTAATGCAATCTCCCTCATGGCAATGTATTGCCCGATACCTCATTCCTAATGCAATCTCCCTCCACATCAATATATTGATCGAGACCTCGTTCTTAATGCAATCTCCCTCATGGCAATGTATTGCTCGAGACCTCATTCCTAATGCATCTCCCCCATGACAATGTATTGCCCGAGACCTCATTCCTAATGCATCTCCTCCACATCAATATATTGATCGAGACCTCATTCTTAATGCAATCTCCCTCATGGCAATGTATTGCTCGAGACCTCATTCCTAATGCAATCTCCCTCACGGCAATGTATTGCTCGAGACCTCATTCCTAATGCAATCTCCCTCCACATCAATATATTGATCGAGACCTCATTCCTAATGCAATCTCCCTCCACATCAATATATTGATCGAGACCTCATTCCGAATGCAATCTCCCTCATGACAATGTATTGCGCGAGACCTCATTCCTAATGCAATCTCCCTCATGACAATGTATTGCTCGAGACCTCATTCCTAATGCAATCTCCCCCATGACAATGTATTGCTCGAGACCTCATTCCTAATGCAAACTCCTTCCACATCAATATATTGATCGAGACCTCATTCCGAATGCAATCTCCCTCATGACAATGTATTGCGCGAGACCTCATTCCTAATGCAATCTCCCTCATGACAATGTATTGCTCGAGACCTCATTCCTAATGCAATCTCCCCCATGACAATGTATTGCTCGAGACCTCATTCCTAATGCAAACTCCCCCATGACAATGTATTGCTCGAAACCTCATTCCTAATGCAATCTCCCCCATGACAGTGTATTGCGCGAGACCTCATTCCTAATGCAATCTCCCCAATGACAATGTATTGCCCGAGACCTCATTCCTAATGCAATCTACCTCCACATCAATATATTGATCGAGACCTCATTCCTAATGCAATCTCCCTCATGGCAATGTATTGCGCGAGACCTCATTCCTAATGCAATCTCCCACATGACTATTGAGCGAGACCTCATTCCTAATGCAATCTCCCTCCACATCAATATATTGATCGAGACCTCATTCCTAATGCAATCTCCCTCCTGGCAATTTATTGCATTGGGAATGCCTAGAGGCAACATGGACATTAGAGTGTTATCATGACTTCCACAACTAGGATTGTCGTTTTCCACAAGAGATGTACGTTTTATTAAATGTACTGTCATAATACGGGGCCTACGAACAGAAATGACATTTAGAGGAAATTGTATTCATTTAAATAATTGTCTGGTTTATTTTGCAGTTAATTTAAACTGTCAGAATGAGCAGCTTCTGTAAATCCATCTCCCAACATGTATTTGTATTGACATTATACAATTGTGTTCATCTGTATTGTGCAGCGTAATTAAGACTGGAGGAGTGTCGTTTTAATTTCTGTCCGTTTTAGATACAACTTAATTTCTGTAAGACATACCATTTAACCTTCTCAAAATATGCTGGTTATTTTTTTTAGCCGCCCATTCCCCATTCATAGTAACCCTAAATTAGCCATATATTAGCCAATCTGTGATTTTTTTAAAAGAAGCTAGTTTCAACTGATTTTGGTGGGTATGGGTATGGACAACTTCCAAAAAAAAGTAAGGGGGATAGGGGTTGGGGAAATTGTTTTATTAGAGGTCAAAGGTCATTGACCCCTGCCTAAATCACTAAAAATAATATTTCAGCAACAAAACATGATATATTAGTATATAGATGATCTTGGTGTCAAAATGCACAGAATTACAAAAGATGACATAAGATAATTATTGACCCTTGGGACCAAATCCTGACCTCTGAAAATGAGGTCAAAGGTAAAAATAGCTGTTTTATAGCTAAAATGTCATATTTATAACAGGAAACATACCATATTATATAAAAATGAGCAAAAACCAACCGAAGAGGTTAATTTCAACTTACGTGGTGGATATGGGGGTTATTATTTATTCTAAGAGCAGAGGGGGAGGGTTAAATTACCTTTGATTTTCATCTGTTCATCAAGGTATCTCAAATTGTTAATGATCAGAAGTTAGAAGTTGTTGTGAGACTTGGAGGATTTCACTTCCTCAAGAGTTACCTTGGCTGCATTGGCTACATCATGGAAGGTTTGGCAGAAGCCATGCAAGTCATCTATGGACCTATTACAATCCAGTACATCCTGAAAGGTGCATCATACTCAAAGGACCTGAGAGCACACTTCTTAACAGATGCCGCGCTGGTGAAACACATGGTGGGTGAAAGTGACGGCGAAAGTCTGGATGAGAGACTCGACGACATGCAGGAAATGTCAAGAACTGCAAAGATGTGGGTTCTGCACCACCAACTTGTAAGAACAGTACAATATTTCATATTGGCAGAAAGACTCCATGATTGGCATGGACATCTGAATGCCATTTCTAGCATGATTGGTACATTTGCCACAGTTGGACATGGGCAGTATGCCAAATTTGACGCATGTACTTGCAAGAGATGCTTAAGACTTCCAGAATAATATCCTCAGGTTAGTATATGTAAACTCATTGCGATCTTATTGTAAATACATTTATTATCTGGAAGCATGTGTTTTCATGAACGTCGGACTTCTGCAAAAGCATTTCAAATTTGTATGTCCACCTTTAATTTGTCGTAAATCATGCCAACTTAATCCTGTATATTCTCGAAGTTCAAAGTAGTATTTAGTGAGGTGGCTGTCCTCTTTCCATGTTTGAGCTGGCACCATCTCTCATTGCACACATCTACATATGTTAGTCTTCTTATATTTCCATACTATTCCCAATAGGTGAGATACATTTTAAGGATGTTCTTTTCATGTGCAGGTGTATGAAGCTTTCATGGAGGGGAATCACACAACACGCTACAGCGATGAGCAATTTTCTGACCAGACAATCGAAGAGACACTCATGCTGAAAGCCAACTCAAATGGAGGCTTAACAAGAGGAAGAATGCTCAACGAGAGCTCTGTGAAAGTATAGACTGGTACGTTTTCACATCTCAAGCTTCTGGGGGACCTGATGAAAGAAATGATTGGTGGAAAACAGAGTAAGAGGACCCACAGATACCTTGGGGAAAAAGCGTCTGGGGAAAGACTGCCAGCACATCAAGTTGATTTCTGCATGGTTTTCAACTCATAACCCCTTCATAGAGATTAGTATAGATCTGTTTCATTTACTGATAGTAGCACAGAAATCATTCCACATTTCAGTTACTATTTGTGGAACATTTACTTATCATCTTAGCTATGTAAAATAATATTTCATTTCAGGTAAAAGACCCCAAACCATTACTTCGCTGTCTAGTGGAGTAATAACTACCGACAAGTCAATTGTCAACTGTGATGATGTAGTGAGGATAAGCCATGCAATGCAAAAGGATCTTGATAATGAGTCACCGGTTAAGAGCATGAAGACAGCAAAGAAATGCAAACATCTGGCTGAACTTCAGAAGAAAGTAACGGTAGGCGACAAGAAGATCTACATCGAAAAGACCCTTCTTTTCTATAGACTGATGTTCATGGAAGAGAGAGATGAAGGGATCGAACACATGTTCAAATTTGAGCTGACCCGGTCCCAACATCTCTCTTCACAATGGATCGCATGATGAGAAAACCCAAAAAGCATGCATTTGGCAAGATGCTCAAGGAAACAGCTACAAAGCTTGACGTGGACATAAACAGCAAGATGCATGTTGTTGATGGAGGGTGGCTACTTCATCAGGTAAAGTGGTCCAGCGGTGCAACCATCAATACTATAGTTGATACATATATCAGATATGTTGACAACAAATTCAAGTATGGCTGGTCTGGAAACGACACTGTTTCGTGTATTCATGGACATACCAAATGTGTTCTCTACACATGCAGATTTCCCACCAGTGTCATTACTGCATTTACAAGTCCCACTTCAACCGACTCCATAATTCGAACAGCTGGATTAAAAGCCATGCATATCACATATGGCTGTGGGATACTCCCCTAGAAGAGTCTCGAATTTCAAGAAGCAAGCAGCCAAGGGCACACTCGATCCCGACCGCCTATCACCAACGGAAGATGCAACAACTCAACATTCCCTTCTTCAATTTGTGGTATGGAAGCATCTCGACACCTCTATTCTTGATCCCAAAGGAAGAGGATTGGAGTTAAGATTCCAACAAAACTTAGACCAAAAATGCTATCTGTTGGTAAGGCGCCAGACAACCTTCTGAAAGTAATTTGTTGCAACTGCAAGGAAGGGGAGAGGCAATGTCAAACAATAATATGCAGCTGCATAAAAGCTCGCATGTCGTGTGTATCTGCATGTGGATTGTGCTGTGGGCATTGCGATAATGGAACATATAGCATAGATGCAGAAGAAGAAATTGGTAGCGATTCACATATATTTTACATACAGAAAATATGTCGCACTAATGAACTTTACCCCCCCCCCGGCTTATTTTGACCATTAACCTCGTATTTTGGTGGTGAAGAATTTGTTTGTTTGTTTATACAACTTTGATTTAGCTCGATTGCGAAACAAGTTATTACAACTTATATTAATCACTCTCGAGACCTCATTCCTGATGGAATAAATCGCCACGAGGGAGGGAGAGCGGAGGCAACGTGGAATTTAAATGCCTTGCCTAAGGGCACAATCGTAACTGTTCCAGCGGGGGCTCGAACTCCGGACCTTTCGCACCTGAAGCGAACGCGCTACCACGACTTCCTCCATTTCATATTTAGTTTGTATCTTGGTATAATTCTGTTACTGTTACCAATATGATATTTAGTGATAAGACGTCTATTATTGACCTTTGACCTCATTTTCGGAAGTCGGGAATTGGTTCTGTAATTATTCTATGTCATCTTCGTTCGTAATCCTTACTTTTGTTTGGTAGTTGTCCATACCCATACCTACCAAAATCAGTTGAAATTAGCTTCTTTTAAAAATGTTCACAGATGAACCTTAAGTTAGGGATACTATCAATCTATAATAATGATTATTAAGCCTGTCTACCAACTCCTCCGTTGCTAATGTACAGATGGGGCACCCGGATCTACCGTAAGCCATCTGGGATAGCTTCCTCACAATATCTCATTCGGACCACCAGTCACTCATTCATTGAATAACGACAATATTTGATATATATTTATTGGTTCTGTACAGTTACACATTTGTACAAAAAATATACTATTCACATATATGTTATACTGAAATAAAAGTATGTGTCATATTACATTCGTCAAACCAGTAAGGGTGCACGCACATTCAACACACCAAACAAATCAGTAAGGGAGTGCGCGTATTCAACACACCAAGCAAACCAGTAAGGGGGCACGCACATTCAACACACCCAAACAAACCAGTAAGGGAGTGCGCACATTCAACATATATGTAAGGGAGTGCGCACATTCAACACACCAAGCAAATCAGTAAGGGAGTGCGCACATTCAACACACCAAGCAAACCAGTAAGGGGGCACGCACATTCAACACACCAAACAAACCAGTAAGGGGGCACGCACATTCAACACACCCAAACAAACCAGTAAGGGAGTGCGCACATTCAACACACCAAGCAAACCAGTAAGGGCACATTCAACACACCAAACAAACCAGTAAGGAAGTGCGCACATTCAACATATCTGTAAGGGAGTGCGCACATTCAACACACCAAGCAAACCAGTAAGGAAGTGCGCACATTCAACATATCTGTAAGGGAGTGCGCACATTCAACACACCAAGCAAACCAGTAAGGAAGTGCGCACATTCAACACACCAAGCAAACCAGTAAGGGAGTGCGCACATTCAACATATCTGTAAGGGAGTGCGCACATTCAACACACCAAGCAAACCAGTAAGGAAGTGCGCACATTCAACACACCAAGCAAACCAGTAAGGGAGTGCGCACATTCAACATATCTGTAAGGGAGTGCGCACATTCAACACACCAAGCAAACCAGTAAGGAAGTGCGCACATTCAACACACCAAGCAAATCGGTAAGGGCACATTCAACACACCAAACAAACCAGTAAGGGCACATTCAACACACCAAACAAACCAGTAAGGGCACATCACACACCAAGCAAACCAGTAAGGGAGTGCGCACATTCAACATATCTGTAAGGGAGTGCGCACATTCAACACACCAAGCAAACCAGTAAGGAGTGCGAAGTGCGCACATTGGTAAGGAAGGCGCACATTCAACACACCAGTAAGGGATGCGCACTTAAAAACGTAAGGGGCGCACATTCAACCACCAAAAATCAGTAAGGGGCACATTCAACACACCAACAAACCAGTAGGGGTGCGCACATTCAAAACCAACAAACCAGTAAGAGTGCGCACATTCAACAACAACAGTAGGGCACGCACATTCAACACACCAAGCAAACCAGTAAGGGAGTGCGCACATTCAACATATCTGTAAGGGAGTGCGCACATTCAACACACCAAGCAAACCAGTAAGGAAGTGCGCACATTCAACACACCAAGCAAATCAGTAAGGGTGCACGCACATTCAACAAACCAGTAAGAGTGCACGCACATTCAACACACCAAGCAAACCAGTAAGGAAGTGCGCACATTCAACACACCAAGCAAATCAGTAAGGGGGCACGCACATTCAACACACCAAACAAATCAGTAAGGGGGCACGCACATTCAACACACCAAGCAAACCAGTAAGGGAGTGCGCACATTCAACATATCTGTAAGGGAGTGCGCACATTCAACACACCAAGCAAACCAGTAAGGAAGTGCGCACATTCAACACACCAAGCAAATCAGTAAGGGTGCACGCACATTCAACAAACCAGTAAGAGTGCACGCACATTCAACACACCAAGCAAACCAGTAAGGAAGTGCGCACATTCAACACACCAAGCAAATCAGTAAGGGGGCACGCACATTCAACACACCAAACAAATCAGTAAGGGGGCACGCACATTCAACACACCAAACAAACCAGTAAGGGAGTGCGCACATTCAACATATCTGTAAGGGAGTGCGCACATTCAACACACCAAGCAAACCAGTAAGGAAGTGCGCACATTCAAACCAGTAAGGGTGCACGCACATTCAACAAACCAGTAAGAGTGCGCGCACATTCAACACACCAAGCAAACCAGTAAGGAAGTGCGCACATTCAAACCAGTAAGGGTGCACGCACATTCAACACACCAAGCAAACCAGTAAGGGGGGCACGCACATTCAACACACCAAGCAAACCAGTAAGGGGGCACGCACATTCAACACACCAAGCAAACCAGTAGAGTGCACACATTCATGATGCTGGATTTGATCTGTGTACCGTATTATTGATATGTTAAGAGTTGTATGTTATATAATAATGCCTTTGTATAAATACAATCGCTACCGATATCAGAATATCATAAGTAATTAATATGTGACGCGATTTTCCCCCAGTCATTTCCATTTAGATTATAATAATCTCCCAGGCGACTACAGATTTTTACACCGGGATTGGGTGACGTAACTTCTCGCTATAACAGCCATCCACTCAGTGGATCCCTTTTGGTAAATCGCGTCATATATATATTTCATTACGTAATTTGTGTATCCGGAATTATATAATGTTTCAACATTAGCCACGAATGTATATATATTGTTTCAACATTAGCCACGAATGTATATATATTGTTTCAACATTAGCCATGAATGTATATATATATATATATATTGCTGGCGATATACACCATGAATGTATATATATATATATATTGCTGGCGATATACACCATGAATGTATATATATTGCTGGCGATATACACAAGGTAGCACAGGATACGTTTCGTAGTTTTCACTATCCATATCTGTAGTCTAGTGGTAACACGTTGGACTGGTAATCCAGGGATCGCAGGTTCGATCCCCCATCTGACCCTAATACAATTTAACAGTATTTGAGATGGGACTTTAAACTGAGGTCACGTGTCGGTGCTCTACACCATGTACGTAAAAGAACCAGAGCAGACTCCGGAATGGGTCTCTGTCTGTCATTGCACTATCCTCCAAAATTCTAAAATGACTAATCTCTTCAGGAGGCGTCGCTCATATGGGCAACCAGTAGCGACGATAAATAAACGTAACACACACAGTTTCGTATTTTGGTCCCTGTCGAGTCGATTTAATAACATAATTTATTACAGTATGTTTAATTCTTAAATGTAATGACACCGCACTGCCATTTGTATACAAAAACTTGGGGAAATGTGCAGCAAATGTGAATATTCGTCTTGCGGTAACTTTACTACCGAGTTTGTGACTGGAAATACCGCGAGGTAGGTAAATACCTCGAGGTAGGTAAATACCGTGAGGTAGGTAAATACCGCGAGAGGTAGGTAAATACCGCGAGAGGTAGGTAAATACCTCGAGGTAGGTAAATACCGTGAGGTAGGTAAATACCGCGAGCGCGAGAGGTAGGTAAATACCGCGAGCGCGAGAGGTAGGTAAATACCGCGAGCGCGAGAGGTAGGTAAATACCGTGAGGTAGGTAAATACCGCGAGGTAGGTAAATACCTCGAGGTAGGTAAATACCTCGAGGTGGGTAAATACCGCGAGCGCGAGAGGTAGGTAAATACCTCGAGGTAGGTAAATACCGCGAGAGGTAGGTAAATACCGCGAGAGGTAGGTAAATACCGTGAGGTAGGTAAATACCGCGAGAGGTAGGTAAATACCGCGAGAGGTAGGTAAATACCGCGAGAGGTAGGTAAATACCTCGAGGTAGGTAAATACCGTGAGGTAGGTAAATACCGCGAGCGCGAGAGGTAGGTAATACCGCGAGGTAGGTAAATACCGCGAGAGGTAGGTAAATACCGCGAGAGGTAGGTAAATACCTCGAGGTAGGTAAATACCGTGAGGTAGGTAAATACCGCGAGCGCGAGAGGTAGGTAAATACCGCGAGCGCGAGAGGTAGGTAAATACCGCGAGGTAGGTAAATACCGTGAGGTAGGTAAATACCGCGAGCGCGAGAGGTAGGTAAATACCGCGAGGTAGGTAAATACCTCGAGGTAGGTAAATACCTCGAGGTGGGTAAATACCGCGAGCGCGAGAGGTAGGTAAATACCTCGAGGTAGGTAAATACCGCGAGAGGTAGGTAAATACCGCGAGAGGTAGGTAAATACCGTGAGGTAGGTAAATACCGCGAGAGGTAGGTAAATACCGCGAGAGGTAGGTAAATACCGCGAGGTAGGTAAATACCGTGAGGTAGGTAAATACCGCGAGCGCGAGAGGTAGGTAAATACCGCGAGGTAGGTAAATACCTCGAGGTAGGTAAATACCTCGAGGTGGGTAAATACCGCGAGCGCGAGAGGTAGGTAAATACCTCGAGGTAGGTAAATACCGCGAGAGGTAGGTAAATACCGCGAGAGGTAGGTAAATACCGTGAGGTAGGTAAATACCGCGAGAGGTAGGTAAATACCGCGAGAGGTAGGTAAATACCGTGAGGTAGGTAAATACCGCGAGAGGTAGGTAAATACCGCGAGGTAGGTAAATACCGCGAGAGGTAGGTAAATACCGCGAGGTAGGTAAATACCGTGAGGTAGGTAAATACCGCGGCGCGAGAGGTAGGTAAATACCGCGAGGTAGGTAAATACCTCGAGGTAGGTAAATACCTCGAGGTGGGTAAATACCGCGAGCGCGAGAGGTAGGTAAATACCTCGAGGTAGGTAAATACCGCGAGAGGTAGGTAAATACCGCGAGAGGTAGGTAAATACCGTGAGGTAGGTAAATACCGCGAGAGGTAGGTAAATACCGCGAGAGGTAGGTAAATACCTCGAGGTAGGTAAATACCGTGAGGTAGGTAAATACCGCGAGCGCGAGAGGTAGGTAAATACCGCGAGGTAGGTAAATACCGCGAGAGGTAGGTAAATACCGCGAGAGGTAGGTAAATACCTCGAGGTAGGTAAATACCGTGAGGTAGGTAAATACCGCGAGCGCGAGAGGTAGGTAAATACCGCGAGGTAGGTAAATACCGTGAGGTAGGTAAATACCGCGAGCGCGAGAGGTAGGTAAATACCGCGAGGTAGGTAAATACCTCGAGGTAGGTAAATACCTCGAGGTGGGTAAATACCGCGAGGTAGGTAAATACCGCGAGGTAGGTAAATACCGTGAGGTAGGTAAATACCGCGAGCGCGAGAGGTAGGTAAATACCGCGAGGTAGGTAAATACCTCGAGGTAGGTAAA
>CM026399.1:63001802-63087013 GCA_014843695.1 Archivesica marissinica | reverse complement strand
GTATGTGGTAGTATGTGGTAGTATGTGGTAGTATGTGTATGTGATAGTATGTGGTAGTATGTGGTAGTATGTGTATGTGATAGTATGTGGTAGTATGTGATAGTATGTGATAGTATGTGGTAGTATGTGGTAGTATGTGATAGTATGTGGTAGTATGTGGTAGTATGTGATAGTATGTGGTAGTATGTGGTAGTATGTGATAGTGTGTGGTAGTATGTGGTAGTATGTGATAGTATGTGGTAGTATGTGGTAGTATGTGGTAGTATGTGGTAGTATGTGGTAGTATGTGATAGTATGTGATAGTATGTGATAGTATGTGGTAGTATGTGGTAGTATGTGGTAGTATGTGATAGTATGTGGTAGTATGTGGTAGTATGTGGTATATGTGGTAGTATGTGTATGTGATAGTATGTGGTAGTATGTGGTAGTATGTGATAGTATGTGGTAGTATGTGTATGTGATAGTATGTGGTAGTATGTGGTAGTATGTAGTAGTATGTGGTAGTATGTGGTAGTATGTGTATGTGATAGTATGTGGTAGTATGTGGTAGTATGTGTATGTGATAGTATGTCGTAGTATGTGGTAGTATGTGGTAGTATATGGTAGTATGTGTATGTGATAGTATGTGGTAGTATGTGGTAATATGTGGTAGTATGTGGTAGTATGTGGTAGTATGTGTATGTGATAGTATGTGGTAGTATGTGGTAGTATGTGGTAGTATGGGGTTGTATGTGGTAGTATGTGATAGTATGTGATAGTATGTGGTGGTATGTGGTAGTATGTGGTAGTATGTGATAGTATGTGGTAGTATGTGATAGTATGTGGTAGTATGTGGTAGTATGTGTATGTGATAGTATGTGGTAGTATGTGATAGTATGTGGTAGTATGTGATAGTATGTGGTAGTATGTGGTAGTATGTGTATGTGATAGTATGTCGTAGTATGTGATAGTATGTGGTAGTATGTGGTAGTATGTGATAGTGTGTGGTAGTATGTGGTAGTATGTGATAGTATGTGGTAGTATGTGGTAGTATGTGGTAGTATGTGGTAGTATGTGGTAGTATGTGATAGTATGTGATAGTATGTGATAGTATGTGGTAGTATGTGGTAGTATGTGGTAGTATGTGGTAGTATGTGGTAGTATGTGGTAGTATGTGTATGTGATAGTATGTGGTAGTATGTGGTAGTATGTGGTAGTATGTGATAGTATTGGTAGTATGTGGTAGTATGTGTATGTGATAGTATGTGGTAGTATGTGGTAGTATGTGGTAGTATGTGGTAGTATGTGGTAGTATGTGTATGTGATAGTATGTGGTAGTATGTGGTAGTATGTGGTAGTATGTGTATGTGATAGTATGTCGTAGTATGTGGTAGTATGTGGTAGTATGTGGTAGTATGTGGTAGTATGTGTATGTGATAGTATGTGGTAGTATGTGGTAATATGTGGTAGTATGTGGTAGTATGTGGTAGTATGTGGTAGTATGTGTATGTGATAGTATGTGGTAGTATGTGGTAGTATGTGGTAGTATGGGGTTGTATGTGGTAGTATGTGATAGTATGTGATAGTATGTGGTGGTATGTGGTAGTATGTGGTAGTATGTGATAGTATGTGGTAGTATGTGATAGTATGTGGTAGTATGTGGTAGTATGTGTATGTGATAGTATGTGGTAGTATGTGATAGTATGTGGTAGTATGTGATAGTATGTGATAGTATGTGGTAGTATGTGGTAGTATGTGGTAGTATGTGGTAGTATGTGTATGTGATAGTATGTGGTAGTATGTGGTAGTATGTGGTAGTATGTGGTAGTATGTGGTAGTATGTGTATGTGATAGTATGTGATAGTATGTGGTAGTATGTGGTAATATGTGGTAGTATGTGGTAGTATGTGGTAGTATGTGGTAGTATGTGTATGTGATAGTATGTGGTAGTATGTGGTAGTATGTGGTAGTATGTGGTAGTATGGGGTAGTATGTGGTAGTATGTGATAGTATGTGATAGTATGTGGTGGTATGTGGTAGTATGTGGTAGTATGTGATAGTATGTGGTAGTATGTGGTAGTATGTGTATGTGATAGTATGTTGTAGTATGTGATAGTATGTGGTAGTATGTGATAGTATGTGGTAGTATGTGGTAGTATGTGTATGTGGTAGTATGTGGTAGTATGTGGTAGTATGTGGTAGTATGTGGTAGTATGTGGTAGTATGTGGTAGTATGTGGTAGTATGTGGTAGTATGTGTATGTGATAGTATGTGGTAGTATGTGATAGTATGTGGTAGTATGTGGTAGTATGTGATAGTATGTGGTAGTATGTGGTAGTATGTGGTAGTATGTGATAGTATGTGGTAGTATGTGGTAGTATGTGATAGTATGTGATAGTATGTGGTAGTATGTGGTAGTATGTGGTAGTATGTGGTAGTATGTGATAATATGTGGTAGTATGTGTATGTGATAGTATGTGGTAGTATGTGATAGTATGTGGTAGTATGTGGTAGTATGTGTATGTGATAGTATGTGGTAGTATGTGATAGTATGTGGTAGTATGTGGTAGTATGTGGTAGTATGTGATAGTATGTGGTAGTATGTGGTAGTATGTGGTAGTATGTGGTAGTATGTGGTAGTATGTGTATGTGGTAGTATGTGGTAGTATGTGGTAGTATGTGATAGTATGTGGTAGTATGTGTATGTGATAGTATGTGATAGTATGTGGTAGTATGTGGTAGTATGTGTAGTATGTGGTAGTATGTGGTAGTATGTGGTAGTATGTGGTAGTATGTGGTAGTATGTGGTAGTATGTGGTAGTATGTATATGTGGTAGTATGTGGTAGTATGTGGTAGTATGTGGTAGTATATGGTAGTATATGGTAGTATGTATATGTGGTAGTATGTGGTAGTATGTGGTAGTATGTGGTAGTATGTGGTAGTATGTGATATTATGGCGATTGCAATGAAATATTATTAAAATAAAATAGATTCATTTCATAGCAGATTATGCCATGTCTGTTATACTATTTCTGTATACTGACGAGTGCTTACCTGTCATAGTAACTATGTCCCCCCCCCACACACACGCACATACCTTGGGGAGACTGTTGCGTTAGAAATATCCAGTATAAGTAATATATATAAATGTGTAAATAAATTGCACAATATCGCTCCTTTTCGCAATCAATATTTTATTTGTTTATTTTAGTGTTATTTTAATTTCCCGATCAACAACTACATTATCAGGTGCAACTACAGGTGCATGCGAAATATGTGATTATAATGTTACAACACTATGCCACTTCTGACTCTTTAAAGCGACACTAACTGGAACATTTCTACAGAATGTAATTTCCAATTATATTGCATATTTTTCTACTTTCTAATCAAACGGCGTATACGACTTTTGTTGACATAACCCATTTATATAAACAAGTTCTAAAATGAAGCGTGACACTGCACGTGCATCATCATGTAATGAATAAAGATGTGATTTCAATGCTCACAAAGAGAGTTCGTACACATTTACAGTTATATATCACCGCTTGTTGTACACATTTACAGTTATATATCACCGCTTGTTGTACACATTTACAGTTATATATCACCGCTTGTTGTACACATTTACAGTTATATATCACCGCTTGTTGTACACATTTACAGTTATATATCACCGCTTGTTGTACACATTTACAGTTATATATCACCGCTTGTTGTACACAATTACAGTTATATATCACCGCTTGTTGTACACATTTACAGTTATATATCACCGCTTGTTCCTGTACACATTTACAGTTATATATCACCGCTTGTTCCTGTACACATTTACAGTTATATATCACCGCTTGTTCCTGTACACATTTACAGTTATATATCACCGCTTGTTCCTGTACACATTTACAGTTATATATCACCGCTTGTTCCTGTACACATTTACAGTTATATATCACCGCTTGTTCCTGTACACATTTACAGTTATATATCACCGCTTGTTCCTGTACACATTTACAGTTATATATCACCGCTTGTTCCTGTACACATTTACAGTTATATATCACCTCTTGTTCCTGTACACATTTACAGTTATATATCACCGCTTGTTCCTGTACACATTTACAGTTATATATCACCGCTTGTTCCTGTACACATTTACAGTTATATATCACCGCTTGTTCCTGTACACAATTACAGTTATATATCACCGCTTGTTCCTGTACACATTTACAGTTATATATCACCGCTTGTTCCTGTACACAATTACAGTTATATATCACCGCTTGTTCCTGTACACATTTACAGTTATATATCACCGCTTGTTCCTGTACACAATTACAGTTATATATCACCGCTTGTTCCTGTACACATTTACAGTTATATATCACCGCTTGTTCCTGTACACAATTACAGTTATATATCACCGCTTGTTCCTGTACACATTTACAGTTATATATCACCGCTTGTTCCTGTACACATTTACAGTTATATATCACCGCTTGTTCCTGTACACAATTACAGTTATATATCACCGCTTGTTCCTGTACACAATTACAGTTATATATCACCGCTTGTTCCTGTACACAATTACAGTTATATATCACCGCTTGTTCCTGTACACAATTACAGTTATATATCACCGCTTGTTCCTGTACACATTTACAGTTATATATCACCGCTTGTTCCTGTACACATTTACAGTTATATATCACCGCTTGTTCCTGTACACATTTACAGTTATATATCACCGCTTGTTCCTGTACACATTTACAGTTATATATCACCGCTTGTTCCTGTACACATTTACAGTTATATATCACCGCTTGTTCCTGTACACATTTACAGTTATATATCACCGCTTGTTCCTGTACACATTTACAGTTATATATCACCGCTTGTTCCTGTACACATTTACAGTTATATATCACCGCTTGTTCCTGTACACATTTACAGTTATATATCACCGCTTGTTCCTGTACACATTTACAGTTATATATCACCGCTTGTTCCTGTACACATTTACAGTTATATATCACCGCTTGTTCCTGTACACATTTACAGTTATATATCACCTCTTGTTCCTGTACACATTTACAGTTATATATCACCGCTTGTTCCTGTACACATTTACAGTTATATATCACCGCTTGTTCCGGTACACATTTACAGTTATATATCACCGCTTGTTCCTGTACACATTTACAGTTATATATCACCGCTTGTTCCTGTACACATTTACAGTTATATATCACCGCTTGTTCCTGTATACAATTACAGTTATATATCACCGCTTGTTCCTGTACACATTTACAGTTATATATCACCGCTTGTTCCTGTACACATTTACAGTTATATATCACCGCTTGTTCCTGTACACAATTACAGTTATATATCACCGCTTGTTCCTGTACACATTTACAGTTATATATCACCGCTTGTTCCTGTATACAATTACAGTTATATATCACCGCTTGTTCCTGTACACATTTACAGTTATATATCACAGCTTGTTCCTGTACGTCCGCCTCCGTGGTCGAGTCGTTAAGGTGGCTGACTTGTATACCACTGTAACCTATCATCACTGATGGTCACGGGTTCGAGCCCCGCTCAGACCGTGTCTGATTTATATGAAAAAGTTGGCAGTTCTTATGGAGGTTGGTGCACCCAAGTACTGGTTAACCGCTGGAGCCTGCCCAGGAAAGGTGTTGTTAGGTAAACTGCCCGCCGGCGATATAGCCCGCAATGGTGCTGATGCAGGCGTAAAACCCGAAATATAACATATAACATAATATTGTTCCTGTACACAATTCTTTTTGGAGTAATCTGAATAAATGACAGTATTGCGATTACCTCCCCTGTATAGCAGGACTGAGTAATAAGCAACTGTTTCTTCCGGGTCGTGTTAACTGTTTCGGAAATTCCTACTTTCACTTTTGAGAATATGTAGATCTCATAAACCGGGCTTACCGATCAACATTAATTGATCAAATGATTTGGGAAGAATGATTAGTATCACTGCTATACGTGAATACACGTGTATCGTTCTGCTTTAAACTCCAGGATACACAAGAAGAACTTGCACTGTATTAGAGTTCCCCCCGATTGTATGCCATCAATTTTAATAAAGAACGATAAACATGATTTACGTCCATTATTAATGTCGTTACTGTTGTGATTTGTTAGATATAAATTGTGAACTATCGATTGCGCAGCCTATGTCGTCACTACTCGTGGAAAGATCGGAAACAATCGGTAATGCTAACTTAAATAACATTTGGAAGGCAGGTCATATGTCGCAGAAACAGTATGCAGTTGTATTAATAAAGAGGAGATGGGAGGGGAGGAGATGAGAGGAGAGGAGGGGAGAGGAGAGGAGAGGTGAGGTGAGGGGATGGGATAAGAGGACAGAGGAGAGGACAGAGGAGAGGAGCAGAGAGGAGCAGAGAGGAGAGGAGAGGAGAGGAGAGGGGAGGGGAGGGGAGGGGAGGGGAGGGGAAGGGAGGATGGAAATGGGAGGTGAGGAGAGGAGATGGGAGGGAGGCGGAATTTAAGTGCCTTGCCTCAGTGCACAATCCTAACGGCTACAACTGGGCGCGAGAGAGATGACGAATAATAACAGAAAAGGACTGAGAACGTCAAGCGAGAGCAAACGAGGCCATCCTAGTCAACAAACTATTATCTATATTACGAGTACATTGAAAGTCTCTAAGGTTGGTTCTCTGTACTTGTACAATTACATGCTAGCAAGCATTCTAGAAATAATACTAGTGATTTTGAACCTAACACTTATAATAACGTATGATATGTCGTTGATCATTTGAAGTTGCATACAGGTAATGTATGCAATTAACCTACAACATATTTGGAGAAGGTATTTGTGTACAAAATAGTTACGTTTATTTACCGTCGCTACCGGACGCCTCCTGAAGAGATTAGTCATTTTAGATTTTTGGAGGATAGTGCAATGATACAGAGACCCATTCCAAAGTCTCCTCTGGTTATTTGACGTGCACGGTGTAAAGCACCGACACGAGATATCGGTTTAAAGTCCCATCTGAAAGACTATTAATGTTATTAGGGTCAGACGGGGGATCGAACCTGCGATCCCTGGATTGACAGTACAATGTGTTAACCACTGGACTACAGATCCATCTGTAAGCGGCCGGTGCCGACAATACAAGAAACTAATTATGGAAATAGGAAGCCATCGCATCGTGTTGCTATCATTACTTATTCAAGCGCTACTTCAACAATGCCTACAAGTGGTACAATGTTCTACTAATTAGATTCAATTATATGATACACTGATCCTTCTCTGCTTACATATGATATATTACTGACAGTAAACCATCTAGGAAAGATCCGCGCAACCTTGCTATACCATAGATGAACTTTGAACTCGGCATATATTAAATAAATAAGTTCGCCTCCGTTGTCGAGTGGTTAAGGTCACTGAGACTCTTTATATGAAAATGTTTGCAGTTTCTAATGGAGGTTTGTACACCAAGTACTGGTTAACCGCTTGAGCCTGACCAGGAAATGTGTTGTTAGGTAAACAGCCTATGGGCAACCGTTAAATAAACTTAAATAAATAAAAATGGTTCATGTCCCGTATATAGCCAATGGAGTATCTGGATACATTCTGCTATTAACATTGAAGACTGTACATGTTTGTGTTTGAAATGCCAGGACAATGTAACCATGACCTCGGAGCCACACGATCCTATATATCTGTTTTAATGCAACATCAGTGTCACCTATTGATCGGCAATAAGACACAAGTGCCTATTAAAGTTGAGGATTGAATATATCAGCAGGCATTGAGAGAGGTTACTGAATGCAACCGGTATTTAAACTGAAGGGGAATACTACCTTAACATATATTGCTTCTGCCACCCAAATCCATAGTGTTCATCTACTGACGACATATCGACATGGTTTATCTACTGACGACATATCGACATGGTTTATATCTACTGACGACATATCGACATGGTTCATCTACAGACGACATATCGACATGGTTTATCTACTGACGACATATCGACATGGTTCATCTACTGACGACATATCGACATGGTTCATCTACTGACGACATATCGACATGGTTCATCTACTGACGACATATCGACATGGTTCATCTACTGACCACACGGCTATAGGGTTCATATACTGACACATATCTATTGGGTTCCTCTACTGACCCACATTTCTTTACTGACATATGTCAGGTTCATCTACTGACCACCTCTCTCTAGAGCTCATGTATTTACCAAGTTTTATGTATCCAAGTTGTGTGTGTGTCTACAACGTCTGACTACCACGGGGGTGTAAGGCTCAAGTTACATAGTGTAAACGGAACGGGACTGTGTGGATAGACAGGTATGCATGGCAAGACATTCTCACTACTCTCCCGTGGCTTTCGCGGAGGAGACATACATGTAAGGGAGTACTTGTACAAGATCAAATGAGTTAGCAATCTTAGGCTTCTTTTATCTTAATCAGCGAGGTCCTTAATCATAGCAACGGAGAACATAATAACAATTTTCACAAAGACTCATTGTTGCTGAAGCCATATATCTGAAGATCACAATACAGAACTCTCTTCCTATAGAAGCCCATCAACATCAAACAGGAACGGCCATGTTGTCCCATCATTAGGCAGCAAGATGTGTGTAGCAATACAGAACTCTCTACCTATAGAAGCCCATCAACATCAAACAGGAACGGTCATTTTATCCCATCATTAGGCAGCAAGATGTGTGTAGCAATACAGAACTCTCTACCTATAGAAGCCCATCAACATCAAACAGGAACGGTCATTTTGTCCCATCATTAGGCAGGAAGATGTGTGTAGCAATACAGAACTCTCTACCTATAGAAGCCCATCAACATCAAACAGGAACGGTCATTTTGTCCCATCATTAGGCAGCAAGATGTGTGTAGCAATACAGAACTCTCTACCTATAGAAGCCCATCAACATCAAACAGGAACGGTCATTTTGTCCCATCATTAGGCAGGAAGATGTGTGTAGCAATACAGAACTCTCTACCTATAGAAGCCCATCAACATCAAACAGGAACGGTCATTTTGTCCCATCATTAGGCAGCAAGATGTGTGTAGCAATACGGATACTCTCAGACCAAATGTGTCTTGTGGATTTTTTTCTTTTTCGTTTTTTTTCTTTTGTTTTGTTTTTCTTCTTTTGTGTGTTGTGTTTCGAAATATAAATCTGGATTTACAGTCAAGATTATGATTTGTTCTTTGTTTTTTTTTTTTCGCTTACAATGAACAAAGTCTTTTGAGCAATGGCCTAATGGCTAAGGAGTCCGCCAACAGAGCAGGAGGTCGAATATTCGAACCTCGTTAGGGATTTGTTCTGATATAGCCGGTTGGTGAGCCGCCAGCTAGTTACATACTGGTTACCGATCAGCCTGGCGCCTGGGCTTCAAGGATAGGATTCGGGAAATACTGATGTCCATAAGAGGTGTCTCATAGGTCAGTAATGGCTGGCCCTTTCAGTAGGGGTTACGCTATAATAAACAAACACTTTATTTCACTGTTACTTTTATAATGTATATAGAGAAGAAAGCATAACGACAAATGTTAAACATATATATATATATATATATATATATATATATTCATTCACTTTATTTATTTTGCAACGATTGCAAAACAAGCTTCAACAACTTATATTAATCAATCGAGGATGAAAGCGTATACTAGTATGTGATCATTCATGTGGGAGGAATCCGGAGTACCCGGTGAAAACCCACCTGCCCAACCACCGTACCAACTCATGTGGTAGTATGTGGTAGTATGTGATAGTATATGATAATATGTGGTGGTATATGTAGGATCGAACCCGGGTTACACTGTTGAGAAGCGAGCGTGCTAACAGCTGTGCTAGCCGGACAGCCAAACCACATTTCCTAGCCTGAACATGAAAACACACGTTTCTGGAATCATAGTTTGAATGTTGTAGGAATTACAGAAATGAGTTGAACGTGTAACCCAGGGATCGCAGGTTCGATCCCCCGTCTGACCCTAATAAAATTAGTTTTGCAATGCATTGGGTTATGAACGTCGTTCACATGGACTGAATCAGCCAATCAGAATCGCGATATTGCAGGAAGATGTATTTATATAGATAGAAATCCCTCTTTACACCATATCGCTCGCAGACGGATACTGGTAATCCAGGGATCGCAGGTTCAATCCCACGTCTGAACCTAATAAAATTAACAGTCTTTCAGATGGGACATTAAACCGAGGTCTCGTGTCGGTGTTGTTCACCGTGAATGTAAAAAAACAGAGGAGACCCTGGAATGGGTCTCTGTCTGTATCATTGTACTATCCTCCACAAATCTAAAATGACAAACTCTTCAGGAGGCGTCGCTCATATGGACAACCGGTAGCGACTATAAATAAACGTAACACACACACACTTACAGAAATGAAAACTTTCGAATAACTTGCATTTCTGGATTCATAGATTACCAATATTTCGAATTACTTGCATATCTTAATAATTTGCATTACTAATACAAAGTACTTGACTAAATAGCATATATAATTAAACGAAAACGCAATTATAAACTCATGGAAGGCAACACTATGTTCTTTGCGCAATAAATTCTCATTTGCGAGCAAAGACATCGTATGCGTACTTAATGCACACCGGCATGGCACCATACGATGCGTACTTAATGCACACCGGCATGGCACCATAAGATGCGTACTTAATGCACACCGGCATGGCACCATACGATGCGTACTTAATGCACACCGGCATGGCACCATACGATGCGTACTTAATGCACACCGGCATGGCACCATACGATGCGTACTTAATGCACACCGGCATGGCACCATACGATGCGTACTTAATGCACACCGGCATGGCACCATACGATGCGTACTTAATGCACACCGGCATGGCACCATACGATGCGTACTTAATGCACACCGGCATGGCACCATACGATGCGTACTTAATGCACACCGGCATGGCACCATACGATGCGTACTTAATGCACCCGGCATGGCACCATACGATGCGTACTTAATGCACACCGGCATGGCACCATACGATGCGTACTTAATGCACACGGCATGGCACCATACGATGCGTACTTATGCACACCGGCATGGCACCATACGATGCGTACTTAATGCACACCGGCATGGCACCATACGATGCGTACTTAATGCACACCGGCATGGCACCATACGATGCGTACTTAATGCACACCGGCATGGCACCATACGATGCGTACTTAATGCACACCGGCATGGCACCATACGATGCGTACTTAATGCACACCGGCATGGCACCATAAGATCAATTAAAACGAAATTATTCTTCATGAATATTATGCACACTAATATCATTTATTGATTCAATCATACTTGAAGACAGACTGTGTTGCATTCTGGTTAATTAACAGTATATGAGAACACATAATGCATTAGTTTTGTACTTACATTTTACCGTCAAGCATACTAGAACGTCTCCCACGAATTAATGAGTTCACAACATTAACTAATTAAAATATTCAAGATCAATATTCATGGTGTTCATATTTTTTTTAATAGTCTGGAAGTCGTGTCCATTGTTTGCATGTTTCGGCGTTTATTTATCCTCGTTACCGAATACTCATTATGAGCGACGCCTCCGGAAGAGATTTGTCATTTTAGATTTTGGAGGATAGTGCAATGATACAGACAGAGACCCATTCCAGAGTCTCCTCTGGTTCTTTTACGTGTACAATGTAAAGCACCGACACGAGATCTATGTTTAAAATCCCACCCGATATGCTATGAGTCATTTTAATATTGTTATTGCGGAGGACCGAACCTGCACCCCATTATTACAAGTTAACCACTGGGCCACTGATCCGCTACTTTCCTTTCAATACAGTACACTCTATATATCAAAGCCAACAGCCATTTTGAATTTTCATGACAATGTTTTTATTCAGTGGGTTCATGAATTTAATTAAGCTTATAAGTTAAACTCTTTTAAAATAAAGATTTAATACAAAAACAGCTGGGCAATTCATACACCGTTTCTGTATGAAACTATGAACTGGACCTCAAATACAGGAGCAGAATTTTTAATAAGACGTTGCCTTAGTTTATACACATTTCGTTCAGCTGGATCGCGAAACAAGTTCTTACAACTTATATTAATCACACTCGAGACCTCAGTCCTAGTGGAATCCATCGACACAAGGGAGAGAGAGAGAAGAGGCAACGTGGAATTTAAATGCATTACATAGGGGCACAATCGTAACGGATCCAACGGTGCTCGAACTCCGGGCAGTTCGAACCTGAAGGGACTGCGTTATCACGACGTTGCCTTTCGTTCTCATCCTCCAAGTGTATTTTTACTTGAGCATATTTAATTAAAGACACATATCTGTAACACAATATGTTTTAACCGAGTCGCAATTCCGGGTAGAACACATATAACACAAAACAACCACCAACCAAACACAACTGTAGCACAATATATCTTAACCGAGTCGCAATTCCGGGTAGAACACATTATCTGTAGCACAATATATCCTAACCGAGTCGCAATTCCGGGTAGAACACATTATCTGTTGCACAATATATCTTAACCGAGTCGCAATTCCGGGTAGAACACATTATCTGTTGCACAATATATCTTAACCGAGTCGCAATTCCGGGTAGTTACCGCGTAATGAATAGTAAACCTTTGCAGTACAAATATTGATTGATGGGTTGTATGCTGAGCATAGCATGTTCCTGTGAAAGGATGGTTGCTCTCGTTATCTCACGCTCATCTAATAAGCTAATAGGCACTATCTACACGGTAAAGTACCATGCACCCGAGACGTGACTCCGAGTCCTGATCAATTGATCGTCTAATAAGGCGCTATATATACACGGTAAAGTACCATGCACCCGAGCCGTGGCACTCCGAATCCTGATCAAGTGATCATCTAATAAGGTGCTATATCTACACGGTAAAGTACCATGCACCTGAGCCGTGGCACTCCGAATCCAGACCCAGGCCGCAAACCATCCCCTCTAAAATCCTCACTGTACAACTTATTCCGGTGGAGAAATATGACATATGGATATTACAGTTGATTTGATACAGACTGTATATTTGCCTTTTCTCCATCAATATACGGCCAATGTTGCCCTATTGTACAAATAGTCTAATCATTTCTTGTAAATTTCGAGTCCCCTCGGACCTTTGAAGTGTCTGTCACTGTAATGATGGGAACAGATTCGGATAACCGGCATCCTTACAACATAGTTTATTTAAATACTGATAACTGATTTCCCTACAGTGTATAAACGTTCAAATGTAATTTACGTCCAGGAAAACCGTCAGTCATCAATTAGCATTGTTCAGCCGTCGAATGTATTGACAGCGTTATTGTTCTTATCTCTTGGGACCTCTTCCGAATTGATTTAATGTTCTTGTCAATATTTGCTAATGCTTTGTATTCTGCGATGTCTTAGCGTATCGGTCTCAAAAATCAAATGATGTTAATGAAATTCAAACAAAACGAATAAGTGGTCCGGCATAGCAAGATTCGATAAACGGCAGATTGTTCTGATTGTACGAAATAAATCGAGAAATAAACCGAGAACATCTTCAGATTATATGAGGCATTGTATAGCATTACTATTGTAGTTTAGAGTTGAAACATATATTTCCATTAAGCAGAACTATTGGAGTTTAGAGTTGAAACATACATGTTCATTACGCAGAACTATTGGAGTTTAGAGTTGAAACATATATTTCCATTACGCAGAACTATTGTAGTTTAGAGTTGAAACATACATGTCCATTACGCAGAACTATTTGAAACATTTACAGCACTCTTCTTGAATTGGGGTGTGGAGTATGGGGATATAATACATTATATGTATAGAGTATAACACATTTCAAACCGGCAGTAGATGTGAAGAGTCAAATACTAGTAGCTAATTAACAACATTTACTTCATGTTCCATCTAACACTATGGCTGCCATAGTTGGTCACGTGTTCCTATACACATGTAGCTCATTAAACCAGCATTTGTTCAATAAATACATTTCTCCATCACCCCTCTGTCAATGTGGTCTTCCTGTGAGTATTTGACTGTCTCTACTATAATGACATCAAAGTTCGTCACTTGGCAACTACTTCAAGATATTGTACCGTATATACTCCCTATCTTAGCGATGATTTCAAAGGAAACATATTTGAAGCAGTTGGAAACTACATCATATGTTCACTAAATGTGGCACGCTTGCTCCCTCCATTAAACTATCCGAATGAATATATCACCCTCTTCCTTCTATCAGTCCCCCTTTCTTCCTAGTGAATCTCAATTCCAACCTTCTCAATTAATAACTGTGTATATATGTTCTCAATTAATTACTATGTGTATATGTTCTCAATTAATAACTGTGTATATGTTCTCAATTAATAACTGTGTCTATATGTTCTCAATTAATTACTATGTCTATATGTTCTCAATTAATAACTGTTTATATGTTCTCAATTAATTACTGTGTATATATGTTCTCAATTAATTACTATGTCTATATGTTCTCAATTAATTACTGTGTCTATATGTTCTCAATTAATTACTGTGTCTATATGTTCTCAATTAATTACTGTGTCTATATGTTCTCAATTAATAACTTTGTATATATGCTCTCAATTAATTACTGTGTCTATATGTTCTCAATTAATTACTGTGTCTATATGTTCTCAATTAATTACTATGTCTATATGTTCTCAATTAATTACTGTGTCTATATGTTATCAATTAATTACTGTGTCTATATGTTCTCAATTAATAACTTTGTATATATGTTCTCAATTAATTACTGTGTCTATATGTTCTCAATTAATTTCTGTGTCTATATGTTCTCAATAAATTACTGTGTCTATATGTTCTCAATTAATAACTATGTATATGTTCTCAATTAATTACTGTGTCTATATGTTCTCAATTAATTACTGTGTCTATATGTTCTCAATTAATAACTTTGTATATATGCTCTCAATTAATTACTGTGTCTATATGTTCTCAATTAATTACTGTGTCTATATGTTCTCAATTAATTACTATGTCTATATGTTCTCAATTAATTACTGTGTCTATATGTTCTCAATTAATTACTGTGTCTATATGTTCTCAATTAATAACTGTGTATATATGTTCTCAATTAATTACTGTGTCTATATGTTCTCAATTAATTACTGTGTCTATATGTTCTCAATTAATTACTGTGTCTATATGTTCTCAATTAATAACTGTGTATATGTTCTCAATTAATTACTGTGTCTATATGTTCTCAATTAATTACTGTGTCTATATGTTCTCAATTAATTACTATGTCTATATGTTCTCAATTAATTACTGTGTCTATATGTTCTCAATTAATTACTGTGTCTATATGTTCTCAATTAATAACTTTGTATATATGTTCTCAATTAATTACTGTGTCTATATGTTCTCAATTAATTACTGTGTCTATATGTTCTCAATTAATAACTGTGTATATGTTCTCAATTAATTACTGTGTCTATATGTTCTCAATTAATTACTGTGTCTATATGTTCTCAATTAATTACTGTGTCTATATGTTCTCAATTAATTACTGTGTCTATATGTTCTCAATTAATAACTGTCTATATGTTCTCAATTAATTACTGTGTCTATATGTTCTCAATTAATAACTGTGTATATGTTCTCAATTAATTACTGTGTCTATATGTTCTCAATTAATTACTGTGTCTATATGTTCTCAATTAATTACTGTGTCTATATGTTCTCAATTAATTACTGTGTCTATATGTTCTCAATTAATAACTGTCTATATGTTCTCAATTAATAACTGTGTCTATATGTTCTCAATTAATTACTGTGTCTATATGTTCTCAATTAATTACTGTGTCTATATGTTCTCAATTAATTACTGTGTCTATATGTTCTCAATTAATTACTGTGTCTATATGTTCTCAATTAATTACTGTGTCTATATGTTCTCAATTTATAACTGTGTCTATATGTTCTCAATTAATTACTGTGTCTATATGTTCTCAATTAATTACTGTGTCTATATGTTCTCAATTAATAACTGTGTATATATGTTCTCAATTAATTACTGTGTCTATATGTTCTCAATTAATTACTGTGTCTATATGTTCTCAATTAATAACTGTGTATATGTTCTCAATTAATTACTGTGTCTATATGTTCTCAATTAATTACTGTGTCTATATGTTCTCAATTAATTACTGTGTCTATATGTTCTCAATTAATAACTGTGTATATATGTTCTCAATTAATAACTGTGTATATTTTCTCAATTAATTACTGTGTCTATATGTTCTCAATTAATAACTGTGTATATATGTTCTCAATTAATAACTGTGTATATGTTCTCAATTAATTACTGTGTCTATATGTTCTCAATTAATTACTGTGTCTATATGTCCTCAATTAATTACTGTGTCTATATGTTCTCAATTAATTACTGTGTCTATATGTTCTCAATTAATAACTGTCTATATGTTCTCAATTAATAACTGTGTCTATATATTCTTAATTAATTACTGTGTCTATATATTCTTAATTAATTACTGTGTCTATATGTTCTCAATTAATTACTGTGTCTATATGTTCTCAATTAATTACTGTGTATATATGTTCTCAATTAATAACTGTGTATATATGTTCTCAATTAATTACTGTGTCTATATGTTCTCAATTAATTACTATGTCTATATGTTCTCAATTAATTACTGTGTCTATATGTTCTCAATTAATTATTGTGTGTATATGTTCTCAATTAATAACTGTGTCTATATGTTCTCAATTAATTACTATGTCTATATGTTCTCAATTAATTACTGTGTCTATATGTTCTCAATTAATTACTGTGTCTATATGTTCTCAATTAATTACTCTGTCTATATGTTCTCAATTAATTACTGTGTCTATATGTTCTCAATTAATTATTGTGTCTATATGTTCTCAATTAATAACTTTGTATATATGTTCTCAATTAATTACTGTGTCTATATGTTCTCAATTAATTACTGTGTCTATATGTTCTCAATTAATTACTGTGTCTATATGTTCTCAATTAATAACTGTGTATATGTTCTCAATTAATTACTGTGTCTATATGTTCTCAATTAATTACTGTGTCTATATGTTCTCAATTAATTACTGTGTCTATATGTTCTCAATTAATAACTGTGTATATGTTCTCAATTAATTACTGTGTCTATATGTTCTCAATTAATTACTGTGTCTATATGTTCTCAATTAATTACTGTGTCTATATGTTCTCAATTAATAACTGTGTATATATGTTCTCAATTAATAACTGTGTATATTTTCTCAATTAATTACTGTGTCTATATGTTCTCAATTAATAACTGTGTATATATGTTCTCAATTAATTACTGTGTCTATATGTTCTCAATTAATTACTGTGTCTATATGTTCTCAATTAATGACTGTGTATATGTTCTCAATTAATTACTGTGTCTATATGTTCTCAGTTAATTACTGTGTCTATATGTTCTCAATTAATTACTGTGTCTATATGTTCTCAATTAATTACTGTGTATATATGTTCTCAATTAATTACTGTGTCTATATGTTCTCAATTAATATCTGTGTATATATGTTCTCAATTAATTACTGTGTCTATATGTTCTCAATTAATTACTGTGTATATATGTTCTCAATTAATTACTGTGTATATATGTTCTCAATTAATAACTGTGTCTATATGTTCTCAATTAATTACTGTGTCTATATGTTCTCAATTAATTACTGTGTATATATGTTCTCAATTAATTACTGTGTCTATATGTTCTCAAATAATTACTGTGTCTATATGTTCTCAATTAATTACTGTATGTGCTTGTTTCACCTTAATAATCTCTATCGAATTGGTGTTTTAAAATTTAAATTAAAACATACTTACCATTTTTCCAAATTAAATAATAGCTTAGACACGATACTAACAATGTCATGCCATAACTACAATACGTACCTTATTATAGAAGACACTCTCTATAAGCTACAACTTTCGGTTCTGATCTTTTTCATTTATGTAGCAAAACCCTTATATTCAACTGTAGTTTTGCCGAAGGCTCTGTACGGGTGTGAATTGTGGACACTGAATGCCAAAATCAGACTTGTCTCCAAACTCGAGGTAGTGCATTTGTTAGTGATTTAATAATATTTCATTGCATTTTTCACACATTACATTACAATTATACATAAAATGAAATACGTAGAAAACAATATGAAATTATATTAGTAGTATTAGTATTGCTGTATACGATTGAATCTGGAGAATAAGCAAATGGGTTGGACTACAAGTTATAGCAACATTATTTACATTTGCACAGCGTCTCAACAAAGCTACCAGTACTGACTTTGCGCTAGTTTGAATCTTTATTATAGTCCCGTCTATGTACATATCATATTATAACAAAGCATGAACAATAATGTGCACTGTGCAATACGCGTGGACAACATTGAAGGCATGATTGGTGTGCGCAAACTACAAGTGTGTGTGCAGGTTGCCGAGCTAAAGTAAAACAAATGTTTACAAACAGATCAGTGCGGTACGTTAATATATATTAACAACGTTCATGGTTTATTGTCGTCATGTACAGGATACGGCAGAGTGCAGGACACTGCAGAAATATAACAGCATGTATGTACTCAACTGCTATATGTAAACCAACGCGTTTATTTCCTGCAACATTGCCGTGTAAATAGTTACTAGGTAGCAACATTACTTTAGTCAACAAACAAGAAGTACTTCAGAGACTTCAGAACCTAACAAGATAGTTGACCAGTTCACATTAGACAAACCTTGTACTATCTGGTCGGTGTGAGAGATCATACTTCGTACCGTTATGTAAATGGTTTAGTTATTGGTCGTTTAGCATCCACACTGTTTGTAACTAGATGCCGCAAGTGCACATCACGTACTGAGCATATTGGGTTGGACGTGTTGATAGTGATGTGAATATGCAATTTCTGAATCTTTCATCTTTTGATCAGTGTATTGTTTTGCTAAAAGTAGCATTAACTGTGGATGCGCATCTAAATGTTCAGAACTTACCACTTCTGAGAGTGTTGTGTAAACTGTTTGTTTGGTAATTCAATAGCTATCATAGCTGGCATTTATCATACACATGTGTACGTACCGGTTACATATCCACAACCTTAAAACAATCAAGTTTCGATATTGTCAGATTAATTGTCATTGTTGGACTCACAGCTATGCACAAACTATTAAATGTTGTCTAGAGTTTCAGTTTCGGTCTAGACACACTTAGTCTGTGTATCAGTGTGGATAATTGGATATTTTGTTTTTGTTGTGTAATATTTGTATATACGCTTCTTATCCATTCGTGTACACATATATTATATATATCTGTATCCATACTGTCAAACCTGTTATAAGCAGCCAGCCAAGGAAATCACAGAAAGTGGCTGCTTAGCACAGGTGGCTGCTTAATAGAAGTCAATTGTATAATAAAACAACATAATATTAGGAATCTGCAAAATGGCTGCTTAATACATGTTGGCTGTTTAATAGAGGTGACCACTAACACAGGTTTAACTGTATTTGTATCTGTTGTATCATTGTTTAACTGTATTTGTATCTGTTGTATCATTGTTTGAAATACACTGTTTATATAACCGGGTATCCTGGATATACTAAATACCGCGAATGTTAATTTCATTTCAGCTGGAAAATATCAACATATCCAGGAATGATATTCATTCATACTTTAATATTACCAGATGTCCTTCACCTTTCAACAACATCAAAAATAAATCCGCAATAGTACCACTCACTATTAAAATATGATGAAAATGTACACGCAGTTGGTCCACCATCTTTGTTTACGAAATATACATAATACCGCGAATTTTAAACCAACATCCAATCAGAAAACAGCACAGGTACTCTAATTGAAAAAAATATTACTGGTATAAGCTTCCAACTTTTAGTATCTTAATGACATAGAATAAACTTCTGTTGAGCAGTCTAATAATTATTACACATATTTTGAAAAACAGGTATCCAGCTAAATATATTCTAGTTTACTGCTCATGTTCACACATTGGACAGAGAAATCCAGACAGACGCCTTTAAACCGTCACTGGTGTGCAATATTTTAAGTGCACCCAGCCATTGCAAGAATCACACTTAATAAATTCAATAGTATAAGCATTTGTGAATGCATCTGGTGTGAATTTCTTGCAAATTATGCACAGCTCTGTCTCATCCAGAGTTTCGATTGTTGAGTCAGACTCGCTGTCAACAAGAACATCAGATGTGCGGTTGTTAATACCAGATCCGCTTGGTTTAGGTGTATCTGACTGGTATGGTCGTTTTGCTGTCTTCTTTGTATGTTTTGCTTTTGGTGTAGTATTCTGTGTGGTTGTTGTTTTCAACATGGGTCTCTTCAGAAGAGGTTCTTTTGATGGTGACATCATGTTCCCGTGGAGACTTTGGACAGCGGGTTTCTTCTGCGTTTTGTGTCCAGTTACTGTAGTTATCTTTCTCTGCTCTAAGTAACTTGTTTCATTTGATTGAGATGAGATATACTCCTCATTATGCTTATGAATGGTGGATGGTGCTGTTTTTGTCTGGCTGATTTCTTTACGATTGATGGGGACTATGCCTGCTTTCCGGAAAGAAGATATCAAATTTTCTGGAGTAACACCTTTATTGTATGCTTTGCTGGAAATCTCTGCGATGTTAAATCGGTTGATGTGTACTCCTGGAGTTCTTCTTAGGAAGGCCTGACATTCGGAATAGTAAATTCGTTTGAGTGGTCCAAAGCAGCCAATGTCCAGAGGTGGAGTGACATGAGAAGTATGGGGAGGTAAGACAAAGAACACAACATTATGTGCTACACCCCATTTCTTCAATGTAAGGTTGACATGGGATTTATGTCCATCAAACAACAATAAAATGGGAGACTCGTGCACATGCACATATTTTAGGAAGTGGCGTTCAAGGAAATCCAAAAATATTAAAGAGTTGGACCATCCATTATCCGACATAGTGCCAGCAGCACCAGGGCATGCCCCACTAAGTAAATCTTTATTCCATCTTTTGCCCGGGAATACATAAAAATGTGGTATTCTTGACCCCACTGCATTGCCTGATGCGATTAATGTCACATTATGACCTCTGTGTGATGTTATTGCCTGAGGTGTCACACCTTGTTGACACACAACATTGGTTGGACTATGCTCCATCTGTAAACCTGTCTCATCAACATTCCAGATATTTTCAGGCTTGTCTTTCAGATTGTGTTTGTCCATTACTGTTTCTAAATCTTTAAAATACTTGTCCAAGACTGCTTCAGAAGTACACTTGGCGCGTATCACAGACACTTTCTGAGGTTTGGCTAGGGTTATCTCTGGATGACGCTTCTTGAAGTTGTTGTACCAGGACTGGGCAAAGATGGGATCAGATGGGGCCTTCCTCTCTAAACTGACAGCACAATCAGTTGCTAGGTTGGTGAATTCAGTTTGTGAATAGCCATAGCCTATGCTTGCCATATATACACAATGGTTAGCAAGCTCTTCCTCTTCTTCAAACGAGAGTGTTGCAGATGGTCCTGGGTGAGTATTGAATTTGTTCTGCTCTGGTGCTGGCTGCATTGGTCCCCTGAATCGATCCCTCAGAGTGCTGTCCGGAATCCCAAACATACCAGCAGCTCTGTGGATGCTGGTGCCTGCTGTTCTCACCTCTTCATATGCCAATGCCAACTGTTGGGGTTATACTGCCTCTTTTGACCACGGTGGTGTTGTCCGGTGGTTGGAAGCTGAAACAAGAGTCAAAATGCATTAATTAGGCAAAATCTGATACGAGTAATCAATATTATGGATAAGTGTGAAATATTGATTGAAACTAGCAATATTTGCTAAATCTATTGGTTAAAATGTTCAAGAAATATATCGGTCGGAAGTTTAGGCCAGTAGAATTTATTGGCCAAGATCCAACTTCAGTGCGTCTTCACCAGACACACTAACGAAATACGCAGTTTTATTGATGAACATGAAAATATACGATACATTTTTATTAGTATTTGTTTTAAAACATGTTTTTATACAAAATAGTAAAAGTTAAATTGTTTTCTTACCCGTAAAAAATTCTTACAATCAATCCAGCTGACAGTTGCCGACAGGTATTGTAAACAAAAACACCGGAAGTTGTCGCGAAACAAGTGCGCATGGGTCTACATTTGTAATATTGTGAAATTCGCGGTAATTAGTACATCGCGGTATTAAGTATATTGAGGATATATATTGATATACAAACGCTACGGGAACCAGTACGTGCATAAATTGTTCATACTATCGGGTATATACGGAAATACAAATACTACGGGAACCAGTACGTGCATAAATGGTTTATACTACCGGGTATATAACGAACTACAAATGGGAACCAGTACGTGCATAAATTGTTCATACTATCGGGTATATACGGAAATACAAACACTACGGGAACCAGTACGTGCATAAATGGTTTATACTACCGGGTATATAAAGAACTACAAACGGGAACCAGTACGTGCATAAATTGTTCATACTATCGGGTATATACGGAAATACAAACACTACGGGATCCAGTACATGCATACATTGTTCATACTACCGGGTATATACGGAAATACAAACACTACTGGAACCAGTACGTGCATAAATTGTTCATACTATCGGGTATATACGGAAATACAATGGTTTATACTACCGCGTATATAACGAACTACAAACGGGAACCAGTACGTGCATAAATTGTTCATACTACCTGGTATATACGGAAATACAAACACTACGGGATCCAGTACATGCATACATTGTTCATACTACCGGGTATATACGGAAATACAAACACTACTGGAACCAGTACGTGCATAAATTGTTCATACTATCGGGTATATACGGAAATACAAACACTACGGGAACCAGTACGTGCATAAATGGTTTATACTACCGGGTATATAACGAACTACAAACGGGAACCAGTACGTGCATAAATTGTTCATACTATCGGGTATATACGGAAATACAAACACTACGGGAACCAGTACGTGCATAAATGGTTTATACTACCGGGTATATAACGAACTACAAACGGGAACCAGTACGTGCATAAATTGTTCATACTATCGGGTATATACGGAAATACAAACACTACGGGAACCAGTACGTGCATAAATGGTTTATACTACCGGGTATATAACGAACTACAAACGGGAACCAGTACGTGCATAAATTGTTTATACTTACCGGGTATATACGGCAATACAAACACTACGGGAACCAGTACGTGAAACTGTTCATGCTACCTGGTATATAACGAAATACAAACGGGAACCAGTACGTGCACGGGTATATAACGAAATACAAACGGGAACCAGTACGTGCACGGGTATATAACGAAATACAAACGGGAACCAGTACGTGCACGGGTATATAATGAAATACAAACGGGAACCATTACGTGCATAAATTGTTCATACTACCTGGTATATACGGAAATACAAACACTACGGGAACCAGTACCTGCATAAATTGTTCATACTACCGGGTATTATAACGAAATACAAACGGGAACCATTACGTGCATAAATTGTTCATACTTACCGGGTATATACGGCAATACAGACACTACGGGAACCAGTACGTGCATAAATTGTTCATACTACCTGGTATATACGGAAATACAAACACTACGGGAACCAGTACGTGCATACATTGTTCATACTACCGGGTATATACGGAAATACAAACACTACGGGAACCAGTACGTGCATAAATTGTTCATACGACCGGGTATATACGGAAATACAAACGCTACGGGAACCAGTACGTGCATAAATTGTTCATACTACCGGGTATATAACGAACTACAAACGGGAACCAGTACGTGCATAAATTGTTCATACTACCGGGTATATAACGAAATACAAACGGGAACCAGTACGTGCATAAATTGTTCATACTACCGGGTATATAACGAAATACAAACGGGAACCAGTACGTGCATAAATTGTTCATACTACCGGGTATATAACGAAATACAAACGGGAACCAGTACGTGCATAAATTGTTCATACTACCGGGTATATAACGAAATACAAACGGGAACCAGTACGTGCATAAATTGTTCATACTACCGGGTATATAACGAAATACAAACGGGAACCAGTACGTGCATAAATTGTTCATACTACCGGGTATATAACGAAATACAAACGGGAACCAGTACGTGCATAAATTGTTCATACTACCGGGTATATAACGAAATACAAACGGGAACCAGTACGTGCATAAATTGTTCATACTACCGGGTATATAACGAAATACAAACGGGAACCAGTACGTGCATAAATTGTTCATACTACCGGGTATATAACGAACTACAAACGGGAACCAGTACGTGCATAAATTGTTCATACTACCGGGTATATAACGAAATACAAACGGGAACCAGTACGTGCATAAATTGTTCATACTACCGGGTATATAACGAAATACAAACGGGAACCAGTACGTGCATAAATTGTTCATACTACCGGGTATATAACGAAATACAAACGGGAACCAGTACGTGCATAAATTGTTCATACTACCGGGTATATAACGAAATACAAACGGGAACCAGTACGTGCATAAATTGTTCATACTACCGGGTATATAACGAAATACAAACGGGAACCAGTACGTGCATAAATTGTTCATACTACCGGGTATATAACGAAATACAAACGGGAACCAGTACGTGCATAAATTGTTCATACTACCGGGTATATAACGAACTACAAACGGGAACCAGTACGTGCATAAATTGTTCATACTACCGGGTATATAACGAAATACAAACGGGAACCAGTACGTGCATACATTGTTCATACTACCGGGTATATAACGAAATACAAACGGGAACCAGTACGTGCATAAATTGTTCATACTACCGGGTATATAACGAAATACAAACGGGAACCAGTACGTGCATAAATTGTTCATACTACCGGGTATATAACGAAATACAAACGGGAACCAGTACGTGCATAAATTGTTCATACTACCGGGTATATAACGAAATACAAACGGGAACCAGTACGTGCATTAATTGTTCATACTACCGGGTATATAACGAACTACAAACGGGAACCAGTACGTGCATAAATTGTTCATACTACCGGGTATATAACGAAATACAAACGGGAACCAGTACGTGCATAAATTGTTCATACTACCGGGTATATAACGAAATACAAACGGGAACCAGTACGTGCATAAATTGTTCATACTACCGGGTATATAACGAAATACAAACGGGAACCAGTACGTGCATAAATTGTTCATACTACCGGGTATATAACGAAATACAAACGGGAACCAGTACGTGCATAAATACGGAAATACAAACACTACGGGAACCAGTACGTGCATAATAACCAGTCCCTAATCGTGATACTTAGAGGCATACCGAATGACAGATAGAATTAATGGAAGATGCCGGAAAGTGAAATCATCTGGTAAATGGAAATAAATTATCTGGAAACGCAATTGATGGCCCGTTGAGATAATTCGCCATTTGACAATCCTAGCACTACATAATCACATGGTAACCATTGTTTAGAGCCCAGTGCATTATTATATGTGTCAAGCTACAATAAGTGTAAGATATTAATGAGACAAGTGTTTAAACAAAAGGTTCGGCCGAACTCAACACAAGTGCTTAGTATGTATATATTATATCTTTATTTCTGTCTCATCTATGTACAATACATACATTTCAATTTATATTATAACACATACATTGCACATAGCCATTGTACAAATGAGAATTATAAGAGACAGTAGCATATTACAATACGTGAGGCATGTTTTACTTTCTAAAACTATGTAAGAGTCGTTAATCATAACACTAAAAATATTTAAAATATATCCCTGATATCCTCATACATATAACAATCTATAATGGCATGCACTTCATCCTCAACTGCATTACAACATGGACAAGGGCGAGTCTGTACAGTCAGATGTTCGTATCGTCCAGTTTCAATTACTTGGCTTTTATTGAGCAAAAAAACGCACACCATTAATTATCATGACATGTTATCAGTGTAATAAGTCATCTATACAGCCATGTTATCAGTGTAATAAGTCATCTATACAGCCAACAAGGCTGCCGTAATAGCAACACTAGCAACAATAGCAACAATAGCAACATTAGCAACAATAGCAACAAAAGCAACAGTAGCAACATTCCAAAACTAGTTTCATAACATGGTATGACATCTGCGCTCGTGTAAGATCCTCTATATATATATTAGTTTGAGGATAGTCACAAATACTGTAACATGGCATTTATACTTACAACACAATCAAACGTAATGTAGTGAAACGGAAACCAATGGCTTATTAAATGAAATGGGCCACAGCGGATGTATTACTCAAATCAAAAATGCAGGCATGGAATTTAATCAATTGTGTTGCCTTATACTCTGTAATATTACATATGATTAACTGTACAACGTGTTTATCGGGTATATTGGTGAAGATTCCGCAGACTTCATTAGCTTCCTTCAGATATCAACAGCATTATAGGGCATATTACAAACATACAAACACTGAAATGAAACATAGTAATTCCCAGAAATCAGGTGTAAATATGGGGAAAATGCCCGTAATGCAATATATGTAATTGTTTGCTTTAATGCATATACAGTCAAACCTATGTTAGTGGTCACCTCCATTAAGCAGCCAGTTTCAAGATTCCTAATCCTTATTTTATTATAAGCAGCCACCTGTGCTAAGCAGCCACTTTCTGTGATTCCTTTTGCTGGCTGCTTCATGTAGAGTTGACTGTAATTAGTTGATGTGCAAGAATCCTCTGTTGCAATGTTATTAATGGTTCAGTCATACAGATAAACGTATAATACATTTTCTGGCAAATCACAAAAACAAAAAAACCTGATCTATTATCATATATCTAATTGTAATAGATTCTATGCGAGAGGAACGAAAAACCTGATCTATTATCATATATCTAATTGTAATAGATTCTATGCGAGAGCAACGAAAAGCATGATCTATTATCATATATCTAATTGTAATAGATTCTATGCGAGAGCAACGAAAAGCATGATCTATTATCATATATCTAATTGTAATAGATTCTATGCGAGAGCAACGAAAAACCTGATCTATTATCATATATCTAATTGTAATAGATTCTATGCGAGAGCAACGAAAAACCTGATCTATTATCATATATCTAATTGTAATAGATTCTATGCGAGAGCAACGAAAAACCTGATCTATTATCATATATCTAATTGTAATAGATTCTATGCGAGAGCAACGAAAAACCTGATCTATTATCATATATCTAATTGTAATAGATTCTATGCGAGAGCAACGAAAAACCTGATCTATTATCATATATCTAATTGTAATAGATTCTATGCGAGAGCAACGAAAAACCTGATCTATTATCATATATCTAATTGTAATAGATTCTATGCGAGAGCAACGAAAAACCTGATCTATTATCATATATCTAATTGTAATAGATTCTATGCGAGAGCAACGAATTGCCGTTACACATGGGCTTATACAAACTTATTTGAATTCGCTCGCAGCCTCTCAGATCCAAGGAGGACATCGTATGCAGGTTAGTAGTTATGTCACGGTCACAAGGACATCGTATTCACGTTAATAGCTATGTCACTGTCACAGGGACATCGTATGCAGGTTAGTAGTTATGTCACGGTCACAAGGACATCGTATTCACGTTAATAACTATGTCACTGTCACAGGGACATCGTATGTATGTTAATAGCTATGTCACGGTTACAAGGGGAACATCGTATCCAGGTTAACAGCTATGTCACGGTTACAGTTACAAGGGACACGTCGTATCCAGGTTAACAACTATGTCACGGTTACAAGGGGCACGTCGTATCCAGGTTAACAACTATGTCACGGTTACAGTTACAAGGGGCACGTCGTATCCAGGTTAACAACTATGTCACCGTTACAGTTACAAGGGGCACGTCGTATCCAGGTTAACAACTATGTCACGGTTACAGTTACAAGGGGCACGTCGTATCCAGGTTAACAACTATGTTACGGTTACAGTTACAAGGGGCACGTCGTATCCAGGTTAACAACTATGTCACGGTTACAAGGGGCACGTCGTATCCAGGTTAACAACTATGTCACGGTTACAGTTACAAGGGGCACGTCGTATCCAAGTTAACAACTATGTCACGGTTACAAGGGGCACGTCGTATCCAGGTTAACAACTATGTCACGGTTACAGTTACAAGGGGCACGTCGTATCCAGGTTAACAACTATGTCACGGTTACAGTTACAAGGGGCACGTCGTATCCAGGTTATTGGTTTTGTCACGGTGATATCGCATATACCGCCATGTGTTTCCAAGAAACCGAAACTGTTAGTATGCACGACAAAGCAGGTATATAATCGTTTATTAAATACGTATTGACTGCGTGCCGTAGCAGTCATGTTGGCCTAGTTGCATACCGTTTCTATTTGCAAGAAAGGCAAATTAGAGATGTAGTATGAACGTTGCCACTTGTCCACTGATCCATAAGTATAGTCCGGTCATACGCACCGTTACAGACAAAAGTACAACATACATGTCCATTACCTACACGAGTGTGTTCGTGGAAGTGGAAGTCGTGATAGCACAGTGGTAGCGCGTTCGCTTCAGATGCGAGCGGCCCGGAGTTCGAGCCCCGCTGGAGCCGTTGCGATTGTACCCTTAGGTAAGGCATTTCAATTCCACATGCATCGTCTCTCTCTCTCTCTCGTGGCGATATATTCCACAAGGAATGAGGTATCAAGAGTGATTAATATAAGTTGTAAGAACTTGTATCCCAATCGAGTTAAAATAAGTTTTAATTTTGAGGCCCATAAAAGTGTATAAACACGAGATTGCTTGAAACACAAACATGAGAATGTTTTTAATGCTGCACATAACTGTTCAATCTCTCACGATGTGATTAAACACTCGGTGTATATATAGCGCTATATATTCTATTTTGCAGCTGAGAATGCCGGACTCCTGGGGCAATTTGCTACATGATTTATCGTATTCGATGTCAATAATTGCACGATATTTAGGCTCACATTTCGTCTTTGAAATAATGACTCCATCCCTAATGTCCGCGTAATTATATCTCTTACACCATTATCCACTAAAAGCTTTTATGCTCCTAGGCTTTTGAACAATAAAATGCACACTTAAACGGTATGAGAATTATTATTAATATAATGATGAAAGTAAAAATTATAAGCATGCTATTGAAGCAATCAAGATACAAACACGAAATGGACTAGTTAATTCATGCTAATTATATAGACAGAAAATACCCCCTCACACTCACATCGTAAACGTGGCTCTGCTAAAATCATCCGCGGATGTAGCACCGTTAAACACCATAAACTCCGTTAAACGTCATAAACTCCGCTAACGTCATAAACTCCGTTAAACGTGGTAAACTCCGTTAAACGTCATAAACTCCGTTAAGCGTCATAAACTCCGCTAAACGTCGTAAACTCCGCTAACGCCATTAACTCCGTTAAACGTGGTAAACTCCGTTAAACGTCATAAACTCCGTTAAACGTCATAAACTCCGCTAACGTCATAAACTCCGTTAAACGTGGTAAACTCCGTTAAACGTCATAAACTCCATTAAACGTCATAAACTCCGTTAAACGTGGTAAACTCCGTTAAACGTCATAAACTCCGTTAAGCGTCATAAACTCCGCTAAACGTCGTAAACTCCGCTAACGCCATTAACTCCGTTAAGCGTCATAAACTCCGCTAACGTCATAAACTCCGCTAAGCGTCATACACTCCGCTAAGCGTCATAACAATTATGAAGTGAATGTCTGAGTAAATGTATTGAAATTTTAGCATCGTAATTATAACTTGAGTACACTATAGAAATGACACCATCTTAGATCTTCGATTTGTCTCATTTTAATCTAAATAGTGTCAACATTATTATTTCCTCCATAGGGTTAGGCAATGCGACATAACCACAACATACCACGTTTTGTTTCTCAATACTATTGACCTTACTGTAATACGACGTCAATTCATTCTGCAATAACAAATGACGGCAAAATGAACAAACTTTACCCCAAAATAAAATAAATGTAAACACTATGAATGTAAGCACTATAAATGTAACCACTATAAATGTAAACATACAAATGTAAGCACTATAAATGTAACCACTATGAATGTAAACACTATAAATGTAAACACTATCAATGTAAACATACAAATGTAAGCACTATGAATGTAACCACTATGAATGTAAACACTATAAATGTAAACACTATCAATGTAAACACTATGAATGTAACCACTATGAATGTAAACACTATAAATGTAAACACTATGAATGTAACCACTATGAATGTAAACACTATCAATGTAAACACTATGAATGTAACCACTATGAATGTAAACACTAAAAATGTAACCACTATGAATGTAAACACTATAAATGTAAACACTATCAATGTAAACACTATGAATGTAACCACTATGAATGTAAACACTATAAATGTAAACACTATCAATGTAAACACTATACATGTAAACACTATGAATGTAAACACTATGAATGTAACCACTATGAATGTAAACACTATAAATGTAAACACTATGAATGTAAACACTATGAATGTAAACACTATAAATGTAACCACTATCAATGTAAACACTATGAATGTAAACACTATCAATGTAAACACTATGAATGTAAACACTATGAATGTAAACACTATCAATGTAAACACTATAAATGTAAACAATATCAATGTAAACACTATCAATGTAAACACTATAAATGTAAACACTATAAATGTAAACACTATAAATGTAAACACTATCAATGTAAACACTATAAATGTAAACACTATACATGTAAACACTATACATGTAAACACTATAAATGTAAACACTATACATGTAAACACTATACATGTAAACACTATCAATGTAAACACTATAAATGTAAACACTATAAATATAAACACTATCAATGTAAACACTATAAATGTAAACACTATACATGTAAACACTATAAATGTAAACACTATGAATGGAAACACTATAAATGTAAACACTATAAATGTAAACACTATCAATGTAAACACTATAAATGTAAACACTATACATGTAAACACTATAAATGTAAATACTATAAATGTAAACACTATCAATGTAAACACTATAAATGTAAACACTATACATGTAAACACTATAAATGTAAACACTATGAATGTAACCACTATAAATGTAAACACTATAAATGTAAACACTATCAATGTAAACACTATAAATGTAAACACTATGAATGTAACCACTATAAATGTAAACACTATAAATGTAAACACTATAAATGTAAACACTATAAATGTAAACACTATAAATGTAACCACTATGAATGTAAACACTATAAATGTAAACACTATAAATGTAAACACTATAAATGTAAACACTATAAATGTAAACACTATCAATGTAAACACTATCAATGTAAACACTATCAATGTAAACACTATAAATGTAAACACTATAAATGTAAACACTATACATGTAAACACTATAAATGTAAACACTATACATGTAAACACTATCAATGTAAACACTATAAATGTAAACACTATACATGTAAACACTATAAATGTAAACACTATGAATGTAACCACTATAAATGTAAACACTATCAATGTAAACACTATCAATGTAAACACTATAAATGTAAACACTATGAATGTAACCACTATAAATGTAAACACTATAAATGTAAACACTATAAATGTAAACACTATAAATGTAAACACTATAAATGTAAACACTATAAATGTAAACACTATGAATGTAAACACTATGAATGTAAACACTATAAATGTAAACACTATAAATGTAAACACTATAAATGTAAACACTATAAATGTAAATACTATAAATGTAAACACTATAAATGTAACCACTATAAATGTAACCACTATGAATGTAACCACTATAAATGTAAACACTATGAATGTAAACACTATGAATGTAAACACTATAAATGTAAACACTATGAATGTAAACACTATGAATGTAAACACTATGAATGTAAACACTATGAATGTAAACACTATAAATGTAAACATACAAATGTAACCACTATAAATGTAAACATACAAATGTAAACACTATAAATGTAACCACTATAAATGTAAACATACAAATGTAAACACTATAAATGTAAACATACAAATGTAAACACTATAAATGTAAACATACAAATGTAAACACTATCAATGTAAACAATATAATGTAAACACTATCAATGTAAACAATATAATGTAACCACTATAAATGTAAACATACAAATGTAACCACTATAAATGTAAACATACAAATGTAAACACTATCAATGTAAACAATATAATGTAAACACTATACATGTAAACACTATAAATGTAAACATACAAATGTAAACACTATCAATTTAAGCACTATAATGTAAGCACTATACATGTAAACACTATAAATGTAAACATACAAATGTAAACACTTTCAATTTAAGCACTATAATGTAAGCACTATACATGTAAACACAATAAATGTAAACACTATAAATGTAAACTGTGCTTCCGTGTGGGATTTGAACATACAGTGGCCACACGAATTGAAGACAACGACCGTAACCAGTCTACTTAATGCTACATCGTAGAATAGTACAGTACACACTTTGTTGTTTCTATAAACAACGGGAAACATTTTCAATCACATTTGCCGTGACACGGATTAAAACAAACACGTGTATTGTACGGAACGTCTGACATTCGTTGATCTCAAACAATTGAAAATCTAAAATTAAATTGTATCGCTTGAAGTTAATTAAGTCAAATTCCAGCTTCCTGATAAGATTGCAAGATATTCAGGCGACACGAATAGTTATTGGAAATATAAAGGACAAACGTTTTGCACCGGTATGTTTTATATCAGCAAATAATGTCCATAACAAGCACTACCACATTAAATATTATTGTCAGTGTATCATACACGTTAAGCGTATTGTATATCTATGTGATGGACTGTAGACTGTGCTTAGCATATTGTATATCGATGTGATGGACTGTAGACTGTGCTTAGCGTATTGTATATCTATGTGATGGACTGTAGACTGTGCTTAGTGTATTGTATATCTATGTGATGGACTGTAGACTGTGCTTAGCGTATTGTATATCTATGTGATGGACTCTAGACTGCTTAGCGTATTGTATATCTATGTGATGGACTGTAGACTGCTTAGCGTATTGTATATCTATGTGATGCACTGTAGACTGCTTAGCGTATTGTATATCTATGTGATGGACTGTAGACTGTGCTTAACGTATTGTATATCTATGTGATGGACTGTAGACTGTGCTTACTTAGCATATTGTATATCTATGTGATGGACTGTAGACTGTGCTTACTTAGCATATTGTATATCTATGTGATGGACTGTAGACTGTGCTTAACGTATTGTATATCTATGTGATGGACTGTAGACTGTGCTTAGCGTATTGTATATCTATGTGATGGACTGTAGACTGTGCTTAGTGTATTGTATATCTATGTGATGGACTGTAGACTGTGCTTAGCGTATTGTATATCTATGTGATGGACTCTAGACTGCTTAGCGTATTGTATATCTATGTGATGGACTGTAGACTGCTTAGCGTATTGTATATCTATGTGATGGACTGTAGACTGCTTAGCGTATTGTATATCTATGTGATGGACTGTAGACTGTGCTTAGCGTATTGTATATATATGTGATGGACTGTAGACTGTGCTTACTTAGCGTATTGTATATATATGTGATGTACTGTAGACTGTGCTTACTTAGCGTATTGTATATCTATGTGATGTACTGTAGACTGTGCTTACTTAGCGTATTGTATATAAATGTGATGGACTGTAGACTGTGCTTACTTAGCAATTGTATATAATGTGATGGACTGTAGACTGTGCTTACTTAGCATATTGTATATAAATGTGATGGACTGTAGACTGTGCTTACTTAGCATATTGTATATAAATGTGATGGACTGTAGACTGTGCTTAGCGTATTGTATATCTATGTGATGGACTGTAGACTGTGCTTACTTAGCATATTGTATATAAATGTGATGGACTGTAGACTGTGCTTACTTAGCATATTGTATATAAATGTGATGGACTGTAGACTGTGCTTACTTAGCATATTGTATATAAATGTGATGGACTGTAGACTGTGCTTACTTAGCATATTGTATATAAATGTGATGGACTGTAGACTGTGCTTACTTAGCATATTGTATATAAATGTGATGGACTGTAGACTGTGCTTACTTAGCATATTGTATATAAATGTGATGGACTGTAGACTGTGCTTACTTAGCATATTGTATATAAATGTGATGGACTGTAGACTGTGCTTAGCGTATTGTATATCTATGTGATGGACTGTAGACTGTGCTTACTTAGCATATTGTATATAAATGTGATGGACTGTAGACTGTGCTTACTTAGCATATTGTATATAAATGTGATGGACTGTAGACTGTGCTTACTTAGCATATTGTATATAAATGTGATGGACTGTAGACTGTGCTTAACATATTGTATATAAATGTGATGGACTGTAGACTGTGCTTACTTAGCATATTGTATATAAATGTGATGGACTGTAGACTGTGCTTACTTAGCATATTGTATATAAATGTGATGGACTGTAGACTGTGCTTACTTAGCATATTGTATATAAATGTGATGGACTGTAGACTGTGCTTACTTAGCATATTGTACATCAATGTGATGCACTGTAGACTGTGCTTAGCGTATTGTATATATATGTGATGGACTGTAGACTGTGCTTACTTAGCATATTGTATATCTATGTGATGGACTGTAGACTGTGCTTAGTGTATTGTATATCAATGTGATGGACTGTAGACTGTGCTTAGCGTATTGTATATCAATGTGATGGACTGTAGACTGTGCTTAGTGTATTGTATATCGATGTGATGGACTGTAGGCTGTGCTTAGCATATAGTGTATCTATGTGATGGACTGTAGGCTGTGCTTAGCATATTGTATATCTATGTGATGGACTGTAGACTATGCTAAGCGTATTGCATATAATAAGATTTTCAGGAGCAGGTTCTTGCCACTAATCTCTGAGACCTCATTCCTGGTGGAATCCATCACCACATTGGAAAGTGAAGATGCAAACATAGTGCATTCAATTGTATTGCCTATGAACACACTCACTCACCCACTCGCTCACTCACTCACTCGCTCGCACACACGCATACACGCACGCACGCACGCACGCACGCACGCATATACTTACTCACTCATTCATCCACACGTACGCACGCACGCACACACGCACCCACTCACTCACTCACTCACTCACTCACTCATTCATTCACTAACTCACTCACTCACTCATTCATTCATTCACTAACTAACTAACTAACTCACTCACTCACTCATTAACTCACTCATTCACTCACTCACTCACTCTAACTCACTCACTCACTCATTCATTCACTAACTCACTCACTCACTCACTCACTCACTCACTCACTCACTCATTAACTCACTCATTCACTCACTCACTCACTCGCTCGCTCGCTCACTCACTCACTCCTCACTCCTCACTCACCACTCACTCACTCGCTCACTCACTCACTCACTCACTCACTCACTCACTCGCTCACTCACTCGCTCGCTCACTCACTCCTCGCTCGCTCATTCACTCACTCACTAACTCACTAACTCACTCACTTGCTCGCTCGCTCGCTCGCTCACTCACTCATTCACTCACTCACTCACTCACTCACTCGCTCGCTCATTTACTCACTCACTCATTCACTCACTCACTCACTCATTCATTTACTCACTCACTCATTCACTCACTCACTCATTCACTCACTCATTCACTCATTCACTCACTAACTCACTCACTAACTCACTCACTAACTCACTCACTCACTAACTCACTCACTCGCTCATTCATTCACTCACTCACTCATTCACCCAATAACCCACCCACTCACTCATTCACTCACCCACTCACTCACTCACTCACCCACTCACTCACTCACCCACTCACTCACTCACCCACTCACCCACTCGCTCACTCATCCACTCACTCACCCACTCACTCACTCACTCACTCACCCACTCACTCACTCACTCACTCACCCACTCACTCACTCGCCCACTCACCCACTCACTCACCCACTCACCAACTCACTCACCCACTCACCCACTCACTCACCCACTCACTCACTCACTCACTCACCCACTCACCCACTCACTCACCCACTCACTCACCCATTCACTCACTCACTCACTCACTCACTCACCCACTCACCCACTCACTCACCCATTCACTCACCCACTCACCCACTCACTCACTCACTCACCCACTCACCCACTCACTCACTCACTCGCTCACTCACTCACTCACTCACTCACCCACTCACTCACTCGCTCGCTCACTCACTCACTCACTCACTCACTCACCCACTCACTCACTCACTCACTCACTCACCCACTCACTCACTCACTCACTCGCTCACTCGCTCACTCACTCACTCACTCACTCGCTCGCTCACTCACTCACTCACTCGCTCACTCACTCACTCACTCACCCACTCACTCACTCACTCACTCGCTCACTCACCCACTCGCTCACTCACTCGCTCACTCACTCACTCGTTCTTCGTGCATCACACGAGGGCAGTTCTTCGTGCATCACACGAGGGCAGTTCTTCGTGCATCGCACGAGGGCAGTTCTTCGTGCATCGCACGAGGGCAGTTCTTCGTGCATCACACGAGGGCAGTTCTTCGTGCATCACACGAGGGCAGTTCTTCGTGCATCACACGAGGGCAGTTCTTCGTGCATCACACGAGGGCAGTTCTTCATGCATCACACGAGGGCAGTTCTTCGTGCATCGCACGAGGGCAGTTCTTCGTGCATCACACGAGGCCAGTTCTTCGTGCATCGCACGAGGGCAGTTCTTCGTGCATCGCACGAGGGCAGTTCTTCGGCGGTTGAACGCGGTTCCTAAACCACACAGAACTGCGTTCAACTGGACATATTTGTAAACAAGTACGTGCTAACACGGTGGCGACACGGTTTTAAGACGGTTGTCCGCGGTGTCTACCGAGTCAGCACGGTGTATATACTAACAGTGTACTCACTGTGTGATTGCCTTTCTAAACCGTGTAACCACCGCATATAACCGTCGAACATGAACCGCAACATCACCCCATGAGCACCGTGTAATAACCACGTGATCACCGCCATAAACCGTGAGTAGACCGTTAGAGCGCCTCACATACCGCTATGTATGCATCGTTTTGCAACCGCTTAGCTACCACGTTGCCACCGTGTTGCTACCACCTACATATCACTAAACATGTTTGTCGGTGTTCTGCACGGTTGTGTACGGCGACAACACGGTAGCAACGCCGCCGCGGTAGATACACGATTGTGAGAACCGCCGTCAAATGTTCAAACTTGTTGACAATTCTACGGTTTACGGCGGTGCATGACGATGAATGGCGGTCGATGGCGAATACCCTCGCAGCCCATCAGAACCGGCCTCGTGTGAGGCGGGCTTAAGACATTAGCAGCCTTCGATACTGACATTTGCACAATCAATGATGTATATATTTTGCAACTGTTATTTTATTCAAGCTATGACTCAATATGTATATATTTTGCAACTGTTATTTTATTCAAGCTATGACTCAATATATACCGCCTTGTAGTTGTGCCTGTATGGGATTAGTTGGTAGTTGTGTCTCTATCTTCTAGTGTGGATTTAGTGTATGTGGCTATTGATTTTAGATGTGTGTTTTCTCTTATAAATTGTTTATGATAAGCCTTGTATATAGATCCTCCTACTGGCTGATAAGGATAATGAATCCCGTAGGAACTTTAATGAACCCAGCGATCTTTATTACAGATGGTTAGTGACGGGAGACGGACATAATCTCTGATGTATTAATAATTTCATTAACTGTCTCCATGGACAGCCTTTATAGAAATAACCCCAATTTCAAGTACTTTACACAACACGTATCCAAATACCAACATCCTTTTCAATATAGTCCATACTGCGAATTATACTGATATGAGTATAATTATATTTGTAAATACTGAAATGAAATAAATAAAAAACGTTGTATATGGACTTGGGGCAGGTGTAACGTGTAGGCAGGCAATCTGTTATACGAGAAACAGTTGCTGCCTCCCTGGATGGACTGGTGAGCTGGGTGAGTGTGTAACGTGTAGGCAGGTAATCTATTTATGAGAAACAGTTGCTGCCTCCCTGGATGGACTGGTGAGCTGGGTGAGTGTGTAACGTGTAGGCAGGTAATCTGTTATACGAGAAACAGTTGCTGCCTCCCTGGATGGACTGGTGAGCTGGGTGAGTGTGTAACGTGTAGGCAGGTAATCTATTATATGAGAAACAGTTGCTGCCTCCCTGGATGGACTGGTGAGCTGGGTGAGTGTGTAACGTGTAGGCAGGTAATATATATATGAGAAACAGTTGCTGCCTCCCTGGATGGACTGGTGAGCTGGGTGAGTGTGTAACGTGTAGGCAGGCAATCTGTTATACGAGAGAAACAGTTGCTGCCTCCCTGGATGGACTGGTGAGCTGGGTGAGTGTGTAACGTGTAGGCAGGCAATCTGTTATACGAGAAACAGTTGCTGCTTCCCTGGATGGACTGGTGAGCTGGGTGAGTGTGTAACGTGTAGGCAGGCAATCTGTTATACGAGAAACAGTTGCTTCCTCCCTAGAGGATCTTCATCGCAGAAGTAAAGGGGAGATCTAATGAACGTGAACTTTTTACAAAGCAATACCAATTGCTAGACGATTCCCACGAGGAGATTAATTAACGGAAAATATGAAACATGAACTGAACAATTTGTTAAAATAATTTTGTTCGGCATATAAACCGCACTCGTGTTTACACTGATGACGTAGTTTCATCAAATTGAACACAATTGTTTATTGTAGTTTCACAGGTCAACATACCACAGTATACCACACTACCCTAGAAATGTACGCAAAATACACAACCCTAGAAATGTTCGCAAAATAAACTACCATACAATATATGCAAAGTACACAACTCTAGAAATGTACGCAAAATACACTACCATACAAATGTATGCAAAATACACAACCCTAGAAATGTACGCAAAATACACTACCATACAAATATATGCAAATTACACAGCCCTAGAAATGTACGCAAAATACACTACCATACAAATATATGCAAAGTACACAACTCTAGAATGTACGCAAATACACTACCATACAAATGTATGCAAAATACACAACCCTAGAAATGTACGCAAAATACACTACATACAAATATGTGCAAATTACACAGCATATACTTACTCACTCATTCATCCACACGTACGCACGCACACACGCACCACTCACTCACACGCTCGCTCACTCACTCACTCACTCACTCACTCACTCACTCAATCCTCACTCACTCACTCACTCACTCACTCACTCTCACTCCACTCACTCACTCACTCACTCACTCACTCACTCACTCACTCACTCACTCACTCACTCACTCACTCACTCACTCACTCACTCACTCACTCACTCACTCACTCACTCACTCACTCACTCACTCACTCACTCACTCACTCACTCGCTCTCTCGCTCACTCACTCACTCACTCGCTCGCTCGCTCGCTCCCTCGCTCACTCACTCGCTCGCTCACTCACTCACATCACTCACTACGCTCGCCTCACTCACTCACTCACTCACTCACTCACCTCTCACTCGCTCACTCACTCACCCACGCACACACACACACCACTCACTCACTCGTTCACTCACTCACCCACTCACCAACTCACCATTCACTCACTCACCCACTCACGCACTCACTCACTCACTCACTCACTCACTCACCCACTCACCACTCACCCACTCACTCACCCACTCACTCACTCACTCGCCACTCACCCCCACTCACTCACTCAGCTCCCCCCCCCCGCCTCACCCCACTCACTCACTCACTCACCCACTCACTCACTCACTCACCCACTCACTCACTCACTCACCCACTCACTCACCATCACTCCCACTCTCACCCAACTCACCACTCACCCACTCACTCACCCACTCACACCCTCACCACCCACTCACCACACTCACTCACTCACCACACTCACACCACCACTCACACTCACTCACCCATCACTCACACTCACTCACTCACCCACTCCACTCACCACCTCACTCCCACTCACTCACTCACACTCACTCACTCACTCACTCACCACCACTCACCCACTCACCCACTCACTCACTCACTCACTCACTCACTCACTCACTCACTCACTCACTCACATCACTCACCACACCCACTCACTCACTCCCACTAATCCAATCACTCACTCGCTCACTCTCACTCACTCACTCACTCACTCACTCACTCACTCACTCACTCACTCACTCACTCTCACTCACTCACTCACTCGCTCACTCACTCACTCACTCACTCACTCACTCACTCACTCACTCACTCACTCCTCACTCACTCACTCACTCACCCACTCGCTCACTCACTCGCTCGCTCACTCACTCACTCGCTCACTCACTCACTCACCTCACTCACTCACTCACTCACTCACTCGCTCACTCACTCACTCACTCACTCACTCACCCACTCACTCACTCACTCACTCGCTCACTCACCCACTCGCTCACTCACTCGCTCACTCACTCACTCGTTCTTCGTGCATCACACGAGGGCAGTTCTTCGTGCATCACACGAGGGCAGTTCTTCGTGCATCGCACGAGGGCAGTTCTTCGTGCATCGCACGAGGGCAGTTCTTCGTGCATCACACGAGGGCAGTTCTTCGTGCATCACACGAGGGCAGTTCTTCGTGCATCACACGAGGGCAGTTCTTCGTGCATCACACGAGGGCAGTTCTTCATGCATCACACGAGGGCAGTTCTTCGTGCATCGCACGAGGGCAGTTCTTCGTGCATCACACGAGGCCAGTTCTTCGTGCATCGCACGAGGGCAGTTCTTCGTGCATCGCACGAGGGCAGTTCTTCGGCGGTTGAACGCGGTTCCTAAACCACACAGAACTGCGTTCAACTGGACATATTTGTAAACAAGTACGTGCTAACACGGTGGCGACACGGTTTTAAGACGGTTGTCCGCGGTGTCTACCGAGTCAGCACGGTGTATATACTAACAGTGTACTCACTGTGTGATTGCCTTTCTAAACCGTGTAACCACCGCATATAACCGTCGAACATGAACCGCAACATCACCCCATGAGCACCGTGTAATAACCACGTGATCACCGCCATAAACCGTGAGTAGACCGTTAGAGCGCCTCACATACCGCTATGTATGCATCGTTTTGCAACCGCTTAGCTACCACGTTGCCACCGTGTTGCTACCACCTACATATCACTAAACATGTTGTCGGTGTTCTGCACGGTTGTGTACGGCGACAACACGGTAGCAACGCCGCCGCGGTAGATACACGATTGTGAGAACCGCCGTCAAATGTTCAAACTTGTTGACAATTCTACGGTTTACGGCGGTGCATGACGATGAATGGCGGTCGATGGCGAATACCCTCGCAGCCCATCAGAACCGGCCTCGTGTGAGGCGGGCTTAAGACATTAGCAGCCTTCGATACTGACATTTGCACAATCAATGATGTATATATTTTGCAACTGTTATTTTATTCAAGCTATGACTCAATATGTATATATTTTGCAACTGTTATTTTATTCAAGCTATGACTCAATATATACCGCCTTGTAGTTGTGCCTGTATGGGATTAGTTGGTAGTTGTGTCTCTATCTTCTAGTGTGGATTTAGTGTATGTGGCTAATTGATTTTAGATGTGTGTTTTCTCTTATAAATTGTTTATGATAAGCCTTGTATATAGATCCTCCTACTGGCTGATAAGGATAATGAATCCCGTAGGAACTTTAATGAACCCAGCGATCTTTATTACAGATGGTTAGTGACGGGAGACGGACATAATTCTCTGATGTATTAATAATTTCATTAACTGTCTCCATGGACAGCCTTTATAGAAATAACCCCAATTTCAAGTACTTTACACAACACGTATCCAAATACCAACATCCTTTTCAATATAGTCCATACTGCGAATTATACTGATATGAGTATAATTATATTTGTAAATACTGAAATGAATAAATAAAAAAACGTTGTATATGGACTTGTGGGCAGGTGTAACGTGTAGGCAGGCAATCTGTTATACGAGAAACAGTTGCTGCCTCCCTGGATGGACTGGTGAGCTGGGTGAGTGTGTAACGTGTAGGCAGGTAATCTATTATATGAGAAACAGTTGCTGCCTCCCTGGATGGACTGGTGAGCTGGGTGAGTGTGTAACGTGTAGGCAGGTAATCTGTTATACGAGAAACAGTTGCTGCCTCCCTGGATGGACTGGTGAGCTGGGTGAGTGTGTAACGTGTAGGCAGGTAATCTATTATATGAGAAACAGTTGCTGCCTCCCTGGATGGACTGGTGAGCTGGGTGAGTGTGTAACGTGTAGGCAGGTAATCTGTTATACGAGAAACAGTTGCTGCCTCCCTGGATGGACTGGTGAGCTGGGTGAGTGTGTAACGTGTAGGCAGGTAATCTATTATATGAGAAACAGTTGCTGCCTCCCTGGATGGACTGGTGAGCTGGGTGAGTGTGTAACGTGTAGGCAGGCAATCTGTTATACGAGAAACAGTTGCTGCCTCCCTGGATGGACTGGTGAGCTGGGTGAGTGTGTAACGTGTAGGCAGGCAATCTGTTATACGAGAAACAGTTGCTTCCTCCCTAGAGGATCTTCATCGCAGAAGTAAAGGGGAGATCTAATGAACGTGAACTTTTTACAAAGCAATACCAATTGCTAGACGATTCCCACGAGGAGATTAATTAACGGAAAATATGAAACATGAACTGAACAATTTGTTAAAAATAATTTGTTCGGCATATAAACCGCACTCGTGTTTACACTGATGACGTAGTTTCATCAAATTGAACACAAATTGTTTATTGTAGTTTCACAGGTCAACATACCACAGTATACCACACTACCCTAGAAATGTACGCAAAATACACAACCCTAGAAATGTTCGCAAAATAAACTACCATACAAATATATGCAAAGTACACAACTCTAGAAATGTACGCAAAATACACTACCACACAAATGTATGCAAAATACACAACCCTAGAAATGTACGCAAAATACACTACCATACAAATATATGCAAATTACACAGCCCTAGAAATGTACGCAAAATACACTACCATACAAATATATGCAAAGTACACAACTCTAGAAATGTACGCAAAATACACTACCATACAAATGTATGCAAAATACACAACCCTAGAAATGTACGCAAAATACACTACCATACAAATATGTGCAAATTACACAGCATATACTTACTCACTCATTCATCCACACGTACGCACGCACACACGCACCCACTCACTCACTCGCTCGCTCACTCACTCACTCACTCACTCACTCACTCACTCACTCACTCACTCACTCACTCACTCACTCACTCACTCACTCACTCACTCACTCACTCACTCACTCACTCACTCACTCACTCATTCACTCACTCACTCGCTCGCTCACTCACTCACTCACTCACTCACTCGCTCGCTCGCTCACTCGCTCCCTCGCTCACTCACTCGCTCGCTCACTCACTCACTCACTCACTCGCTCGCTCACTCACTCACTCACTCACTCGCTCACTCACTCACTCGCTCACTCACTCACCCACGCACACACACACCCACTCACTCACTCGTTCACTCACTCACCCACTCACCAACTCACCCATTCACTCACTCACCCACTCACTCACTCACTCACTCACTCACTCACTCACCCACTCACCCACTCACTCACTCACCCACTCACTCACTCACCCACTCACCCACTCGCTCACTCGCTCACTCATCCACTCACTCACCCACTCACTCACTCACTCACTCACCCACTCACTCACTCACTCACCCACTCACTCACTCACTCACTCGCCCCACTCACCCACTCACTCACCCACTCACCCACTCACTCACCCACTCACCCACTCACTCACCCACTCACCCACTCACTCACTCACTCACCCACTCACCCACTCACTCACCACTCACTCACCCATTCACTCACTCACTCACTCACCCACTCACCCACTCACCCACTCACTCACCCACTCACTCACCCACTCACTCACTCACTCACTCACTCACTCACTCACTCCCACTCACCCACTCACTCACTCACTCACTCACTCACTCACTCACTCACTCACTCACTCACTCACTCACTCACCCACTCACTCACTCACCCACTAATCCAATCACTCACTCGCTCACTCACTCACTCACTCACTCACTCACTCACTCACTCACTCACTCACTCACCACTCACTCATTCACTCACTCACTCGCTCACTCACTCGCTCACTCACTCACTCACTCACTCACTCACTCACTCACTCACTCACCCACTCACTCACTCACTCACTCACTCACCCACTCGCTCACTCACGCGCTCGCTCACTCACTCACTCGCTCACTCACTCACTCACCCACTCACTCACTCACTCACTCACTCGCTCACTCACCCACTCGCTCACTCACTCACTCGCTCACTCACTCACTCACTCGCTCACTCACTCGCTCACTCACTCACTCGCTCGCTCACTCACTCACTCACTCGCTCACTCACTCAAGGTTAATAGCACTGCATATAAATCTAAAATAACTGCATCACACGAGGGCAGTTCTTCATGCATCACACGAGGGCAGTTCTTCGTGCATCACACGAGGGCAGTTCTTCGTGCATCACACGAGGGCAGTTCTTCGTGCATCACACGAGGGCAGTTCTTCGTGCATCACACGAGGGCAGTTCTTCATGCATCACACGAGGGCAGTTCTTCGTGCATCGCACGAGGGCAGTTCTTCGTGCATCACACGAGGCCAGTTCTTCGTGCATCGCACGAGGGCAGTTCTTCGTGCATCGCACGAGGGCAGTTCTTCGGCGGTTGAACGCGGTTCCTAAACCACACAGAACTGCGTTCAACTGGACATATTTGTAAACAAGTACGTGCTAACACGGTGGCGACACGGTTTTAAGACGGTTGTCCGCGGTGTCTACCGAGTCAGCACGGTGTATATACTAACAGTGTACTCACTGTGTGATTGCCTTTCTAAACCGTGTAACCACCGCATATAACCGTCGAACATGAACCGCAACATCACCCCATGAGCACCGTGTAATAACCACGTGATCACCGCCATAAACCGTGAGTAGACCGTTAGAGCGCCTCACATACCGCTATGTATGCATCGTTTTGCAACCGCTTAGCTACCACGTTGCCACCGTGTTGCTACCACCTACATATCACTAAACATGTTGTCGGTGTTCTGCACGGTTGTGTACGGCGACAACACGGTAGCAACGCCGCCGCGGTAGATACACGATTGTGAGAACCGCCGTCAAATGTTCAAACTTGTTGACAATTCTACGGTTTACGGCGGTGCATGACGATGAATGGCGGTCGATGGCGAATACCCTCGCAGCCCATCAGAACCGGCCTCGTGTGAGGCGGGCTTAAGACATTAGCAGCCTTCGATACTGACATTTGCACAATCAATGATGTATATATTTTGCAACTGTTATTTTATTCAAGCTATGACTCAATATGTATATATTTTGCAACTGTTATTTTATTCAAGCTATGACTCAATATATACCGCCTTGTAGTTGTGCCTGTATGGGATTAGTTGGTAGTTGTGTCTCTATCTTCTAGTGTGGATTTAGTGTATGTGGCTAATTGATTTTAGATGTGTGTTTTCTCTTATAAATTGTTTATGATAAGCCTTGTATATAGATCCTCCTACTGGCTGATAAGGATAATGAATCCCGTAGGAACTTTAATGAACCCAGCGATCTTTATTACAGATGGTTAGTGACGGGAGACGGACATAATTCTCTGATGTATTAATAATTTCATTAACTGTCTCCATGGACAGCCTTTATAGAAATAACCCCAATTTCAAGTACTTTACACAACACGTATCCAAATACCAACATCCTTTTCAATATAGTCCATACTGCGAATTATACTGATATGAGTATAATTATATTTGTAAATACTGAAATGAATAAATAAAAAAACGTTGTATATGGACTTGTGGGCAGGTGTAACGTGTAGGCAGGCAATCTGTTATACGAGAAACAGTTGCTGCCTCCCTGGATGGACTGGTGAGCTGGGTGAGTGTGTAACGTGTAGGCAGGTAATCTATTATATGAGAAACAGTTGCTGCCTCCCTGGATGGACTGGTGAGCTGGGTGAGTGTGTAACGTGTAGGCAGGTAATCTGTTATACGAGAAACAGTTGCTGCCTCCCTGGATGGACTGGTGAGCTGGGTGAGTGTGTAACGTGTAGGCAGGTAATCTATTATATGAGAAACAGTTGCTGCCTCCCTGGATGGACTGGTGAGCTGGGTGAGTGTGTAACGTGTAGGCAGGTAATCTGTTATACGAGAAACAGTTGCTGCCTCCCTGGATGGACTGGTGAGCTGGGTGAGTGTGTAACGTGTAGGCAGGTAATCTATTATATGAGAAACAGTTGCTGCCTCCCTGGATGGACTGGTGAGCTGGGTGAGTGTGTAACGTGTAGGCAGGTAATCTGTTATACGAGAAACAGTTGCTGCCTCCCTGGATGGACTGGTGAGCTGGGTGAGTGTGTAACGTGTAGGCAGGCAATCTGTTATACGAGAAACAGTTGCTGCTTCCCTGGATGGACTGGTGAGCTGGGTGAGTGTGTAACGTGTAGGCAGGCAATCTGTTATACGAGAAACAGTTGCTTCCTCCCTAGAGGATCTTCATCGCAGAAGTAAAGGGGAGATCTAATGAACGTGAACTTTTTACAAAGCAATACCAATTGCTAGACGATTCCCACGAGGAGATTAATTAACGGAAAATATGAAACATGAACTGAACAATTTGTTAAAAATAATTTGTTCGGCATATAAACCGCACTCGTGTTTACACTGATGACGTAGTTTCATCAAATTGAACACAAATTGTTTATTGTAGTTTCACAGGTCAACATACCACAGTATACCACACTACCCTAGAAATGTACGCAAAATACACAACCCTAGAAATGTTCGCAAAATAAACTACCATACAAATATATGCAAAGTACACAACTCTAGAAATGTACGCAAAATACACTACCATACAAATGTATGCAAAATACACAACCCTAGAAATGTACGCAAAATACACTACCATACAAATATATGCAAATTACACAGCCCTAGAAATGTACGCAAAATACACTACCATACAAATATATGCAAAGTACACAACTCTAGAAATGTACGCAAAATACACTACCATACAAATATATGCAAATTACACAACCCTAGAAATGTACGCCAAATACACTACCACACAAATGCACGCAAATTACACAACCTTAGAAATGTACGCAAAATACACTACCATACTAATATATGCAAAATACACTACACTACAAATGTATGCAAAATACACTACACTACAAATAGATGCAAAATACACTACACTACAAATAAATGTAAAATACACTACAAATAGATGTAAAATACACTACACTACAAATAGATGTAAAATACACTACAAATAGATGCAAAATACACTACACTACAAATAGATGCAAAATACACTACACTACAAATAGATGCAAAATACACTACACTACAAATATATGCAATATACACTACACTACAAATAGATGCAAAATACACTACACTACAAATAGATGCAAAATACACTACAAATGTATGCAAAATACACTACCACACAAATGCACGCAAATTACACAAACTTAGAAATGTACGCAAAATACACTACCATACTAATATATGCAAAATACACTGCACTATAAATGTATGCGAAATACACTACACTACAACTAGATGTAAAATACACTACACTACAAATAGATGCAAAATACACTACACTACAAATGTATGTGAAATACAGTACACTACAAATAGATGCAAAATACACTACACTACAAATAGATGCAAAATACATTACACTACAAATGTATGCAAACTACACTACACTACAAATGTATGCGAAATACACTACACTACAAATAGATGCAAAATACACTACGCTACAAAATACACAGATGAGCACCTTGTGCTAGTGGTAAAACGTGGGAATGTTAAACCATAACGTTGTAATAGAGTGTAGATTGTGTCCTGGTTCTAGTGGTAACACATGGGAATGTTAAACCATAACGTTGTAATACAGTGTAGATTGTGTCATGGTTCTAGTGGACACATGGGAATGTTAAACCATAACGTTGTAATACAGTGTAGATTGTGTCCTGCTTCTAGTGGACATGTGGGAATGTTAAACCATAACGTTGTAATACAGTGTAGATTGTGTCCTGGTTCTAGTGGACACGTGGGAATGTTAAACCATAACGTTGTAGTACAGTGTAGATTGTGTCCTGGTTCTAGTGGACACGTGGGAATGTTAAACCATAACGTTGTAATACAGTGTAGATTGTGTCCTGGTTCTAGTGGTAACACGTGGGAATGTTAAACCATAACGTTGTAATACAGTGTAGATTGTGTCCTGGTTCTAGTGGACACGTGGGAATGTTAAACCATAACGTTGTAATACAGTGTAGATTGTGTCCTGGTTCTAGTGGTATCACATGGGAATGTTAAACCATAACGTTGTAATACAGTGTAGATTGTGTCCTGGTTCTAGTGGTAACACGTGGGAATGTTAAACCATAACGTTGTAATACAGTGTAGATTGTGTCCTGGTTCTAGTGGTAACACGTGGGAATGTTAAACCATAACGTTGTAATACAGTGTAGATTGTGTCCTGGTTCTAGTGGACACGTGGGAATGTTAAACCATAACGTTGTAATACAGTGTAGATTGTGTCCTGGTTCTAGTGGTAACACGTGGGAATGTTAAACCATAACGTTGTAATACAGTGTAGATTGTGTCCTGGTTCTAGTGGGTAACACGTGGGAATGTTAAACCATAACGTTGTAATACAGTGTAGATTGTGTCCTGGTTCTAGTGGTAACACGTGGGAATGTTAAACCATAACGTTGTAATACAGTGTAGATTGTGTCCTGGTTCTAGTGGTAACACGTGGGAATGTTAAACCATAACGTTGTAATACAGTGTAGATTGTGTCCTGGTTTGTTTTTATTGTGTTTATTTGTGTGCTGTTTCTCGTTTACATAAATACTTTATTTAGCTCCTTTCATTTCTTCTATTGAAATAATACAATCCTCTACAATCTAATATATTTACATATCGCGTTCATCTACAGTGTCTGTCTGGGACTATTGTTATGTTCTGTGGCTGTTCCAGTATCGATGCCATGTGAGGTTATCTCTCTGGTGATATCTGAACTAGGAAATATAAACACGTAGAGTAAAGACGTTTGTTGTTTACTATAGTGTCACCCCTACTGAAAGGGCCAGCCACTAATGACTTATGAGACACCTTTTTTGTGAACATCAAATGCTATCCTTGCAGGTCGGACTGACCAGTATTTAACTAGCTGGCGGCTCACCAATCGGCCATACGAGGTTCCAACGTTCGACCTCCCGCTCCGTAGGCGAACGCTTTATCCACTAGGCCACGGAAACGGATTTATTACATTACAATTAATGAGAATTTACTAATAAACTGAGGTGTGTGAAGTCGGCTTGTAGATGGTAGTTGGTTATTCAGATGTTTATTAACTGATCAATTATATATCTAGTAAGTAACTAAATTATGTATTTAGAGAGGGTAACTCATTTAGCAAGGCTAATCTTTCAATGAGCCCGCTTACAAAGCATATGCATTTATACACCTGGTATGCAAAAACAACTGACATAACATGTAATATTATAGCTAATAAAAGTAATACTGCTATAGGTGCAAATAAAAACATTACGTAAAAGTATTACAGTAGTATATTTTTGTGAATGTTTGTGAATATGTACACTAGTTAGTCCGCCACCGTGGTCGAGTGATTACGGTTGCCGACTTTTATACCACTCTAACCTATCATCACTGATGGCCACGGGTTCGATCCCTGCTCAGACTGTGTCTCATTTATATGAAAACGTTGGCAGTTTCTTACGGCGGTTGATGCTCCAAGTACTGGTTTAAACTTTACAACGATAGTGAAACAAGTTTTAACAACTTGTATTAATCATTATCGTTGGCGCAGATGAGAGCGTTAATGTGGTCATTCGTGTACCTGGAGAAAACCTCCCTGTCCGATATGGCGACTACCATGGCACATACTTCCCGGGTCCGAGGATCGACCCCGAGTTTCATTGGTGAGAGGCGAGTGCACTAACCATTGCGCTAATCGGACAGCCTGGTTAACGCTGGAGCCTGTCCAGGAAAGGTGCTGCTAGGTATAAACTACCCGTCGCTCAAATGGGCAACCGGTAGCGATGTTAACTAAACTTAAATGAAAGTAGTATAGTGGAACAGTCACGCTATATGCTCAAGGATCCACGTATATATATCTGCTACACATTCCTAATACAGATTGTATTCAAGGATCCGCGTATATAAATCTGCTACACATTCCTAATACAGATTTTATTCAAGGATCCACGTATATATATCTGCTACACATTCCTAATACAGATTGTATTCAAGGATCCGCGTATATAAATCTGCTACACATTCCTAATACAGATTTTATTCAAGGATCCACGTATATATATCTGCTACACATTCCTAATACAGATTGTATTCAAGGATCCGCGTATATAAATCTGCTACACATTCCTAATACAGATTTTATTCAAGGATCCACGTATATATATCTGCTACACATTCCTAATACAGATTGTATTCAAGGATCCGCGTATATAAATCTGCTACACATTCCTAATACAGATTTTATTCAAGGATCCACGTATATATATCTGCTACACATTCCTAATACAGATTGTATTCAAGGATCCACGTATATAAATCTGCTACACATTTCTAATACAGATTGTATTCAAGGATCCGCGTATATAAATATGCTACACATTCCTAATACAGATTTGTATTCAAGGATCCACGTATATATATCTGCTACACATTCATAATACAGATTGTATTCAAGGATCCACGTATATATATCTGCTACACATTCCTAATACAGATTGTATTCAAGGATCCACGTATATATATCTGCTACACATTCATAATACAGATTGTATTCAAGGATCCGCGTATATAAATCTGCTACACATTCCTAATACAGATTGTATTCAAGGGTCCACGTATATAAATCTGCTACACATTCCTAATACAGATTGTATTCAAGGATCCGCATATATAAATCTGCTACACATTCCTAATACAGATTGTATTCAAGGATCCACGTATATATATATATATCTGCTACACATTCCTAATACAGATTGTATGTGACATCTGATTATTTTTGATAAATTTCTCGATCGAGATCATATTAACTAGTGCTGCCATTTAGACTTCCTTTCAGATGTGTACACACACACACACACACGCTGTGAAAGGATGATAAATGCCCTTATATGACTCACCATTCTCGTAATGGTCCTTTTTAATGGACTGCATTGTTCTCATACATAGTTATAACTGTTATCAGTCCGGATCTTCTGCGCTACAATTACGTGGTTAGCCTGTGGTAGCAGACTGCGGGAATCTACTCCTATGCAGTCTCGTGTTTCCAGTCACTGAATGCTTATTATGCGTGAATTAAAAAGCAATGAATGTTTATTGCTTCGCGTTCATATAACTGTCAGGGACGTCGTTATTTTCAAGAACTGAATATTGAGCATGTCAAAGTGATGTATCGCTATTCTATTGACTCATATTCAGCTTTTGATTCAATTAATGTTCGACTAAATTACGTCTGTTACGATACGTGTATGGGTATTCGCTTCCGCACATTACGAGATTGGGCTCTGCTTCCGGAGATTACATGTAATATATCCTGCATCCGGGAAGTGTGTGCAAGTTTTTTGATTCCGGATATTACGTATAATGTATCTACATCCGGGTAGCTTTATTTCTGCTTCCGGACATTACGTATAACGTAATCTACATCCGGATAGTGTGTGCCAGGTTTCTGCTTCCGAACGTTACGTGTAATGTATATACGTCTAGAAATAGTGTGTAAGGTTTCTGCCACCCGACATGACGTGTTTTATGTATCTACATCCGGGTATTGTGTGCAATGTTTGTGCTTCCGGACATGACGTGTTTTATGTATCTGCATCCGGGTAGTGTGTGCAAGGTTTCTGCTTCCGAACATTACGTGTTTTATATATCTACATCCGGGTAGTGTGTGCAAGGTTTCTGCTTCCGGTCATAACGTGTTTTATATATCTACATCCGGGTAGTGTGTGCAAGGTTTCTGCCTCCGGTCATGACGTGTTTTATATATCTACATCCGGGTAGTGTGTGCAAGGTTTCTGCTTCCGAACATGACGTGTTTTATATATCTACATCCGGGTATTGTATGCACGGTTTCTGCTTCCGGTCATGACGTGTTTTATATATCTACATCCAGGTAGTGTGTGCAAGGTTTCTGCTTCCGGACATGACGTATTTTATATATCTACATCCGGGTAGTGTGTGCAAGGTTTCTGCTTCCGGTCATAACGTATAATGTATATACATCCGGTTATTGTGTGCAAGGTTTATGCTTCCGGACATGACGTGTCATGTATCTACATCCGGGTATTGTATGCAAGGTTTCTGCTTCCGGTCATAACGTATAATGTATATACATCCGGTTATTGTGTGCAAGGTTTATGCTTCCGGACATGACGTGTCATGTATCTACATCCGGGTATCGTATACAAGGTTTCTGCTTCCGGTCATGACGTGCCATGCATCTACACCCGGATATTGTATGCAATGTGTCTGCTTCCGGACATGACTTGTCATGTATCTGCATCCGTGTATTGTATGCAAGGTTTCTGCTTCCGGTCATGACGTGTAACATTTTAATTTCCGTGTATTACGTTTTCGTTTCTATTTCTGGGCAGTTCATATATGGTTTCAATGTCCTGGTACGATCTGTGCGTTTCTGATTCCGGAAATCGCGTCTAAGGACTCTGATTCTGGACATTACGTTTCAGGTTTCTATTTCGGGCATACTTATTAGTATCCATGCAGTCCGAGTATGTATGCAGTCCCCGAGAACACATGCAGTCCCCGAGTACCCATGCAGTCCCCGAGTACCCATGCAGTCCCCGAGCATGTATGCAGTCCCCGAGAACACATGCAGTCCCCGAGTACCCATGCAGTCCCCGAGTACCCATGCAGTCCCCGAGTACCCATGCAGTCCCCGAGCATGTATGCAGTCCCCGAGTACCCATGCAGTCCCCGAGCATGCAGTCCCCGAGTACCCATGCAGTCCCGAGTACCATGCAGTCCCCGAGTACCCATGCAGTCCCCGAGTACCCATGCAGTCCGAGTACCCATGCAGTCCCCGAGTACCCATGCAGTCCCCGAGTACCCATGCAGTCCCGAGTACCCATGCAGTCCCCGAGTACCCATGCAGTCACCGAGTATGTATGCAGTCACCGAGTACCCATGCAGTCCCCGAGTACCCATGCAGCCCCCGAGTATGTATGCAGTCCCCGAGTACCAATGCAGTCCCCGAGTACCCATGCAGTCCGAGTATGTATGCAGTCTCCGAGTACCCATGCAGTCCCCGAGTACCCATGCAGTCCCCGAGTACCAATGCAGTCCCCGAGTACCCATGCAGTCCCCGAGTACCCATGCAGTCCCCGAGTACCCATGCAGTCCGAGTATGTATGCAGTCTCCGAGTACCCATGCAGTCCCCGAGTATGTATGCATTCCCCGGGTACCCATGCAGTCCGAGTATGTATGTGATTGGCTCGTGAACTAACATATTGAAAAGTATTCATTGATAAGTCAGTGTCCCGGAAAAAACTGTCCAAATCACACCTACTGTTATACGGAATAGTTTCTGAATGACCCGACCAACATTTCTGTTACAATTATTTCAAATTCATATACATGATGTGTATCTAGTGACTTCGTCGCCGTGGTAAATATGCATTCATGTTGTGAACAAGTTTGAAGTCTAGTTACTTCGTCGCCGTGGTAAATATGCATTCATGTTGTCAACAAGTGTGAGTTTAGGCTAGCCAGACAAACCGGTTTAAGCCGTTGTTGAGAGATCATTGTTCCAAAGTAATACCCTGTAAATATCCCCGTAGGTATGTCATCGTGGGTATATATCCTTGTGGGTATATCCCTGTAGGTATATCCGTGTGGGTATATCCGTGTGGGTATATCCCTGTAGGTATATCCGTGTGGGTATATCCCTGTAGGTATATCCGTGTGGGTATATCCCTGTAGGTATATCCGTGTGGGTATATCCCTGTAGGTATATCCGTGTGGGTATATCCCTGTAGGTATATCCGTGTGGGTATATCCGTGTGGGTATATCCCTGTGGGTATATCCGTGTGGGTATATCCCTGTAGGTATATCCGTGTGGGTATATCCCTGTAGGTATATCCGTGTGGGTATATCCGTGTAGGTATATCCCTGTAGGTATATCCGTGTGGGTATATCCCTGTAGGTATATCCCTGTAGGTATATCCGTGTGGGTATATCCGTGTGGGTATATCCCTGTGGGTATATACGTGTGGGTATATCCCTGTAGGTATATCCCTGTGGGTATATCCGTGTGGGTATATCCCTGTAGGTATATCCGTGTGGGTATATCCGTGTGGGTATATCCCTGTGGGTATATCCGTGTGGGTATATCCATGTAGGTATATCCGTGTGGGTATATCCCTGTAGGTATATCCGTGTGGGTATATCCGTGTAGGTATATCCGTGTGGGTATATCCGTGTGGGTATATCCCTGTAGGTATATCCGTGTGGGTATATCCCTGTAGGTATATCCGTGTGGGTATATCCGTGTGGGTATATCCCTGTAGGTATATCCGTGTGGGTATATCCCTGTAGGTATATCCGTGTGGGTATATCCGTGTGGGTATATCCCTGTGGGTATATCCGTGTGAGTATATCCGTGTGGGAATATCCGTGTGGGTATATCCCTATGGGTATATCCCTGTGGGTATATCCGTGTGGGTATATCCCTGTGGGTATATCCCTGTGGGTATATCCGTGTGGGTATATCCGTGTGGGCATATCCGTGTGGGTATATCCGTGTGGACATAGCCGTGTGGGTATTTCCGTGTGGGTATAGCCGTGTGGGTATTTCCGTGTGGGTATATCCCTGTGGGTATATCCGTGTGGGCATAGCCGTGTGGGTATTTCCGTGTGGGTATATCCGTGTGGGTATAGCCGTGTGGGTATTTCCGTGTGGGTTTATCCATGTGGGTATATCCGTGTGGGTATATCCCTGTGGGTATATCCGTGTGGGTATATCATCGCATCATTTATGAAGTGAGCAGTATGGGTATGGCTATATGCATTAGCTACTACTAGTACTAAATATCTTTAGACTTGACTTGTCTTGACTACAGTTGTTCTAGGTATATGTTCAGTTCCGTGATGTTCAACTTCTACTGCGTTGATTCGACAATGTCATTACACCCTTGTATATTACACGATTAGCCCTGACCTAGCATTAATCTAATATCCTGTGCATGCGTATTGTGTTTAATGTGTAATTAACAACACTCTCAATTTATTCTAGCTTTGATCATTAAATGTTATTCCATTATAGATAAAACGTCTATTTTGTAGTTGGAAATCTGGTGTTACTTTTGTCTCTTCTAATACAATGACTGTTCTTACTTACTTTATGAGATTTACATCTGCATGTGTAGCTTCCAACGTCCATTATTTTTTATCTAAAACCACTTGATAAAAACTGGAGGAAGTATGGAAAGTTGTGTGAGTGTTCGGGACTAATTACAACAATCAATTAGATGAGCACTATCAATCAATTGTGGAATGTGTTTCATGGAATTACCACGAACTGTTCTGGGCGCTGCAGTTTCTGCTTGTTGCTATTGCGCTACAAGACTTGCCAACTATTGTTATAGTACAACGTGCACATAGTTAATACGTATTGAGCAAGAAACGATACGCATACACAGAAAATAGTTCCGTATACAGGAATTAGTATGTGATACATATAAAATTGTTCATCTAACTTAGACAATATTTCGTCTTATTCTGAAAATAGTACATGTTATACAAACGCAGATACGCAAAAATTGCATATCTTAAAACAGTTCGCTTTACATGTACACATCAACGAGCACGTATTGCGCAGAACATCTTACACAAAATTAATGAGTCGCTATACTGAAAATAGTTCGCTTAAACAGAAATTAGTACGCTTAGCAATTGTACGACTCACACTGCTACTAATTCATCTTATCAGAACATAGTTCGCGTTATACAGCTCAAAGTACGTCTTACACAGAAAATAGTTCGCTTTATACAGTTCATAGTACGTCTTATACAGAAAATAATGCGTTTGAAAGGAACGTCAGGAAAAGCACATACTTATGAACACAGTTGAATAGTAATCACCAATTCTTTTCCGAAAGAACAACAAGGAAGGTGCCGTGTGTGAACATACAGCAAATATCAGAATATTAATTTATTCGATGGTAGTTCACAAGGCCAGACTACACGATTCATCTTTATTGTGTTTAAAACAATTGCATCACTCCGCGTGGAATTTGGCTGGAATTTGGCATTCAGACACCACTGTACCTACTTGCGCAGTAATTTATACAGGTTTCGTCCCATTAGTCATAACAAATCTCTTCATTGATATATTTACAAAGTAAGTGCTTTCAAGTTTCCACATGTTATTTATACGGTCGAGTAAATATTGCTATTGCACTTGTCGGTTACTGTTATATCTATTGGTTTTATGGTCGGGTTATAAAACAATCATCTTTATTGAACACGTAGCTGCCTCTTCATATCGCTGTGTACTATGTACAATAACCTTGTTTGCCTCTTCATGTCGCTGTGTATTATGTACAATACACCTTGTTTGCCTCTTCATGTCGCTGTGTACTATGTACAATAAACCTTGTTTTCCTCTTCATGTCAATTTGTATTATGTACAATAAACCTTGTTTCCTCTTCATGTCAATTTGTATTATGTATAGTAAACCTTGTTTTCCTCTTCATGTCGCTGTGTACTATGTACAATAAACCTTGTTTCCTCTTCATGTCAATTTGTATTATGTACAATACACCTTGTTTGCCTCTTCATGTCGCTGTGTACTATGTACAATAAACCTTGTTTGCCTCTTCATGTCAATTTGTATTATATACAGTAAACCTTGTTTGCCTCTAATCTACACCCCCAGGCTTCACGTTATACACGTATGGTTCATTCTGTAACAGACGGACAGTGATAGGTAATCTACATCTCCCAAGCTTCACTTTATACACTTATGGTTCATTCTGTAACAGACGGACAGTGATAGGTAATCTACATCTCCCAAGCTTCACTTTATACACTTATGGTTCATTCTGTAACAGACGGACAGTGATAGGTAATCTACATCTCCCAGGCTTCACTTTGTACACGTATGCTTCATTCTGTAACAGTTCTCATTTGAACTAATGAATCTTGGATCTTCCCAAGAACAGATATTACAATTTATCATCCGAAATCTGTACTTGACTATTATATAAAGCTGGCAACTCTAATTCATAGACTGAAGTAATAAATATATGTGAAGTGAATGCTCAACTGCATGACCATCTATCCCAAGATAGCACTGTGAGTATATATACTTATATTAATTAATGCTCAATCATCCACATCTGACGTCACAAAGATAGGAACATATAGTTTATCGGTTATACAATAACACAACAGGAGCAACGTCAACAACTCAGTTTATATAACAAATGAACTTAGAACATGCCTTTCGCTATTGAAACGGAAATTGCATTAATAGAAAACAAACATGTACACAATATGAGTTATTTCAAAGTTCTTAGCGCAATACACCCCACTCACTCCCCTTGAAAACAAATACATAATAAACAATAAATCCTTATTACACGACATAATTGTATTAATCATTTTTAAATACGCCCATGGTATTATTTGGTAAATATTTAGAATTTTTTACATGGCATTAATAAATGATACTCGGCTTCTACAACATTCGTATTACAATACTGACATCTTCTATTGTGTCTATCAGTATCATATATTATATGGGTACAATGTATAAATATTATTTCGGAGCCGTGGAGATGGTACTCGGTTTCTATAGCATTGATATTACACCGTTGACATCTTCTATTGTGTCTATCGGTACCATATATTATATGGGTACAATGTATAAATATTATTTCGGAGCCGTGGAGATGGTACTCGGTTTCTATAGCATTGATATTACACCGTTGACATCTTCTATTGTGTCTATCGGTACCATATATTATATAGGTACAATGTATATATATTATTTATATATTAGTGGTGCTGTTGTTTAATGGATATGGTGTCCGCCACCTAGCGGACGGGATGTGAGTTGTAGCCTCGACAGAACCATGCTGATGATGTCCTATATTTGGCAATATTCTTGACTCCTCATTCCCATGTACGTGAAAGTCGTGATGGCCCACTGTTAGTGCGTTCGCTTCAGGTGCGACATGCCCGAAGTTCGAGCCCCGCTGGAGCCATTACGACTGTGCCCTTAGGCAAGGCATTTAAATTTCACTCCTGGCAATGAAGAATGAAGTCTCGAGAGTAGTTAATATAAGTTGTAAGAACTTGTTTCGCAATCGAGCCAAAATAAAGTTGCAAAAGCTAATGTACATAATGATGGTGTTCCTTAATGTGCGTCAATAGAGTATATTTATATTAATAGATACAACTGACTTCAGAATTCCAGTAGAAAAAATTTACCGCGTATGACATGTTACATTTTTCAATATTAGACTATGCCTTATGCATATTCAGGTGACCTCCTGAACAAGACAGGTCAATGCTCAAACTGTTCCTTATTACGATGACAGAAAACGCTGTGTAATGGAGGGCAGTTTACTAATATTGTTAGAACGTGTTGCCCAATCCATTTAGAACGTGTTGCCCAATCCATTTAGAACGTGTTGCCTAATCCATTTAGAACGTGTTGCCCAATCCATTTTGCGTTGTCATTGTTTTGTCAGTGTTTATGAATGTACTGTAAGTGTTTATGAATGTACTGTAAGTGTTTATGAATGTACTGTAAGTGTTTATGAATGTACTGTAAGTGTTTATGAATGTACTGTAAGTGTTTATGAATGTACTGTAAGTGTTTATGAATGTACTGTCAGTGTTTATGAATGTACTGTAAGTGTTTATGAATGTACTGTAAGTGTTTATGAATGTACTGTAAGTGTTTATGAATGTACTGTCAGTGTTTATGAATGTACTGTAAGTGTTTATGAATGTACTGTAAGTGTTTATGAATGTACTGTAAGTGTTTATGAATGTACTGTAAGTGTTTATGAATGTACTGTAAGTGTTTATGAATGTACTGTAAGTGTTTATGAATGTACTGTAAGTGTTTATGAATGTACTGTAAGTGTTTATGAATGTACTGTAAGTGTTTATGAATGTACTGTAAGTGTTTATGAATGTACTGTAAGTGTTTATGAATGTACTGTAAGTGTTTATGAATGTACTGTAAGTGTTTATGAATGTACTGTCAGTGTTTATGAATGTACTGTAAGTGTTTATGAATGTACTGTAAGTGTTTATGAATGTACTGTAAGTGTTTATGAATGTACTGTAAGTGTTATGAATGTACTGTAAGTGTTTATGAATGTACTGTAAGTGTTTATGAATGTACTGTCAGTGTTATGAATGTACTGTAAGTGTTTATGAATGTACTGTAAGTGTTATGAATGTACTGTAAGTGTTTATGAATGTACTGTAAGTGTTTATGAATGTACTGTAAGTGTTTATGAATGTACTGTAAGTGTTTATGAATGTACTGTAAGTGTTTATGAATGTACTGTAAGTGTCGAATACTAAATAAAGTATGATTAAGCTAAACACTGCAATTATTCCATTTATTAAAGAACACACATGTCATACACTAAGCAAGCATACCTCACTAAATACAATATATACGAGGTGAAATGAGGTGAAATACCTCACTAAATACAATATATACGAGGTGAAATGAGGTGAAATACCTCACTAAATACAATATATACGAGGTGAAATGAGATGAAATACCTCACTAAATACAATATATACGAGGTGAAATGAGGTGAAATACCTCACTAAATACAATATATACGAGGTGAAATGAGATGAAATACCTCACTAAATACAATATATACGAGGTGAAATGAGGTGAAATACCTCACTAAATACAATATATACGAGGTGAAATGAGATGAAATACCTCACTAAATACAATATATACGAGGTGAAATGAGGTGAAATACCTCACTAAATACAATATATACGAGGTGAAATGAGATGAAATACCTCACTAAATACAATATATACGAGGTGAAATGAGGTGAAATACCTCACTAAATACAATATATACGAGTTGAAATTAGGTGAAATACCTCACTAAATACAATATATACGAGGTGAAATGAGATGAAATAGTTGCGGTACAACATCAGAAATCGTTTCCCCTATCCTCTATATTTAGGAAATGGGATTAACTTCGAAACATTTGTTGATAATAAATAACCATTTCACTCTGCTTCTGTTAAAAGGTTCGCGTGTTTAACGCATAAACCTCCCCTCTCTTTTAGCATCTATTCCTGTGAATACGCTTAACACGTATTATAGCACATGTAAATAGCGAGGTACAGGTGTAAGTTGGTTCATACACGACGTCCCCAGTTACATACATAATTAAACACACATTTTTGTAAAAACTCTAAGACGTCAATAAACATAATCGTATTTACAGGTTTGTTCTATTGTGTCTGTATGAAATCAAACGATTATTAGATATAAGTAGTTTAGGTATATGTACTAAATACAGACGGCTGCACTGGGTTAGTTACAGATGTATGTACTAAGTAGGTGTGTATGTACTAATTATGTGTGTGTGTACTACTTACGTATGTATGTACTGATTACGTATGTATGTACTAATTACGTATGTATGTACTGATTACGTATGTATGTACTGATTACGTATGTATGTACTGATTACGTATGTATGTACTAATTACGTATGTATGTACTGATTACGTATGTATGTACTAATTACGTATGTATGTACTAATTACGTATGTATGTACTAATTACGTATGTATGTACTGATTACGTATGTATGTACTAATTACGTATGTATGTACTAATTACGTATGTATGTACTGATTACGTATGTATGTACTAATTACGTATGTATGTACTAATTACGTATGTATGTACTGATTACATATGTATGTACTAATTACGTATGTATGTACTGATTACGTATGTATGTACTAATTACGTATGTATGTACTAATTACGTATGTATGTACTGCTTACGAGTGTATCTAATTACGAGTGTATATAATTACGTGTGTATGCACTAATTACGTATGTATGTACTAATTACGTATGTATGTACTAATTACGTATGTATGTACTAATTACGTATGTATGTACTAATTACGTATGTATGTACTAATTACGTATGTATGTACTGATTACGTATGTATGTACTAATTACGTATGTATGTACTAATTACGTATGTATGTATGTAGTAATTACGAGTGTATCTAATTACGTGTGTATGTACTACTTACGTATGTATGTACTAATTACGTGTGTATGTACTATATACATATGTATGTACTAATTACCTATGTATGTACTAATTACGTGTGTATGTACTATATACATATGTATGTACTAATTACGTATGTATGTACTAATTACGTATGTATGTACTAATTACGTATGTATGTACTGATTACGTATGTATGTACTAATTACGTATGTATGTACTAATTACGTATGTATGTACTAATTACGTATGTATGTAGTAATTACGTATGTATGTAGTAATTACGAGTGTATCTAATTACGTGTGTATGTACTACTTACGTATGTATGTACTAATTACGTGTGTATGTACTATATACATATGTATGTACTAATTACGTATGTATGTACTAATTACGTGTGTATGTACTATATACATATGTATGTACTAATTACGTATGTATGTACTAATTACGTATGTATGTACTAATTACGTATGTATGTACTAATTACGTATGTATGTACTAAATACATCTAATTACGTATGTATGTACTAATTACGTGTGTATGTACTAATTACGTGTGTATGTACTAATTACAGATGTATGCACTAATTGCGGGTACTTGTAATTTCTGAAGACTATTTGACTGCTAAAGATTATTATTATTAATGTTATTGTCAGGATTTGCAATGTTGTTTACTACACACCGCGTGTTCCTTCGCCGGTAATGAAACAATCTCAAATGTACTGTACATAGTTGAGCCAATAGTAATGATGACATGCATAGTCTACCTGAATGAATACACCAACTGCATAGTCTACCTGGATGAATACACCAACTGCATAGTCTAGCTGGATGAATACACCAACTGCATAGTCTACCTGGATGAATACACCAACTGCATAGTCTACCTGGATGAATACACCAACAGCATAGTCTACCTGGATGAATACACCAACTGCATAGTCTACCTGGATGAATACACCAACTGCATAGTCTACCTGGATGAATACACCAACTGCATAGTCTACCTGGATGAATACACCAACTGCATAGTCTACCTGGATGAATACACCAACTGCATAGTCTACCTGGATGAATACATCAACTGCATAGTCTACCTGGATGAATACATCAACTGCATAGTCTACCTGGATGAATACACCAACTGCATAGTCTACCTGGATGAATACACCAACTGCATAGTCTAGCTGGATGAATACATCAACTGCATAGTCTAGCTGAATGAATACACCAACTGCATAGTCTAGCTGAATGAATACACCAACTGCATAGTCTACCTGGATGAATACACCAACTGCATAGTCTACCTGGATGAATACACCAACTGCATAGTCTACCTGGATGAATACACCAACTGCATAGTCTACCTGGATGAATACACTAACTGCATAGTCTAGCTGAATGAATACACCAACTGCATAGTCTAGCTGAATGAATACACCAACTGCATAGTCTAGCTGAATGAATACACCAACTGTATAGTCTACCTGGATGAATACACCAACTGCATAGTCTACCTGTATGAATACACCAACTGCAAGCATGCTTCATACTGGACTGACAGGGCATCATGAAACTGGACAAACTGGAACTGATGCTGTCATTGGAAGGCGGATAGTTGAGCACGTGACGCTCGTGTAACACTGTGTGAATCTAGTGGGTGATATATATATTGGGTGCTACATTACACACTGGCCATTGGCAGTTGAAGCGTTAATCCACTCCGGCTATAACAAGTATTTGTATATTATGATGTGGCCCCTAATGAAAGGGCCAGCCATTACTGACTTATGAGACAGCTTAATGTATGAATATCCGTACTTATACCCGAATCGTATCCTTGTATGCCAGGCACCCGGCTGATAGACACTCTCTAACCATTATGTAACTAGCTGGCGGCTCACCAACCGGCCCATGATGTCAGAACAAACCTCTGACGACGTTCGAACCGTCGTCCTCCCACTCCCGGCTGTATGTAGATGTGACAAGTGTCATATTTAAGTTAATACTGAAAATATAAACAAAATGTAATCACTATTCGCGACACTTTACATACCTGTCTAGTGGACTAGTCTTGTCGTACATATCGCGATACGGACCTAGTCACCGTTGGTGAGATCATGTATAAGCGGCCCGGCTAGATCAGTCGGTAGAGCGTTCGTCCTATAAGCGAAATGTGCCGGGTTCGAGCCCCAGGTTGGCCGCACATTTTTCTCACCCTGTGACATGTTGGCACCCAACGGGGGATTGTGCTGGATGTTTACTTCAAGATCAGGTTCACCTTGTTCTCTATCCCTGGAAAATTCGTGGAAAATTCCAATTTGGTGGGGAAGTATGTCGTTGTACGGACTTGTTCACCATTGGGCAGATTGTGTGTAAGCGGCCCGGCTAGCTCAGCCTGCGTTCGCCCTGTAAACAAAAGGTTCCGGGGTTGAATCCCGGGTTGGCTGCACATTGTTTTCACCCTGTGGCATACATTACAGAATACAATTGTAAATACGAAACTTATCTTGTGTGTCGGCTAGTAACGTGCGCGCAGAGATACGGTAGACAACAGGTAAATAGTTTCATTTTCTGTTGGATGGAACAGTTGTGTATTAGATGCGTGGAATACCTGGCATAATCGCGAAATGAGGACAGGGTTATGTGGTATTTCTGGGCAACATTTTCCCAACAGGAGTGGCAATAAATCTTTCCGTTTTATCTTCTCACAAATCAGAAATAATAATTATAATGAATAAAATCTTGGTGTCTGCCATACAAGGTTTTGTCGTCTGTTTATTCTGTACTTTTCGGAACTTATACGATTACCAAATGTATAATATAGTAAATATAAGTAAATAAATGATATATATAAGGCGTCCGTCTCATCCACAGTGCATAAATGTCACAGGCGTCCATCTCATCCACAGTACCTAACTGTCACAGGCGTCCGTCTCATCCACAGTGCATAACTGTCACGGGCGTCCGTCTCATCCACAGTGCATAACTGTCACGGGCGTCCGTCTCATCCACAGTGCATAAATGTCACAGGTGTTCGTCTCATCCACAGTATATAACTGTCACGGGCGTCCGTCTCATCCACAGTGTATAACTGTTACGGGTATCAGTCTCATCCACAGTACCTAACTGTCACAGGCGTCCGTCTCATCCACAGTGCATAAATGTCACAGGTGTTCGTCTCATCCAAAGTGTAAAACTGTCACGGGCGCCCGTCTCATCCACAGTGTATAACTGCCACGGGCGTCCTTCTCATCCACAGTGCATAAATGTCACAGGTGTCCGTCTCATCCACAGTGTATAACTGCCACGGGCGTCCTTCTCATCCACAGTGCATACATGTCACAGGTGTCCGTCTCATCCACAGTGTATAACTGTTACGGGCATCAGTCTCATCCACAGTGTATAACGGTCACAGGCGTCCGTCTCATCCACAGTGTATAACTGCCACGGGCGTCCTTCTCATCCACAGTGCATACATGTCACAGGTGTCCGTCTCATCCACAGTGTATAACTGTTACGGGCGTCCGTCTCATCCACAGTGTATAACGGTCACAGGCGTCCGTCTCATCCACAGTGTATAACGGTCACAGGCGTCCGTCTCATCCACAGTGTATAACGGTCACAGGTGTCCGTCTCATCCACAGTGTATAACGGTCACAGGCGTCCGTCTCATCCACAGTGTATAACGGTCACAGGCGTCCGTCTCATCCACAGTGTATAACGGTCACAGGCGTCCGTCTCATCCACAGTGTATAACGGTCACAGGCGTCCGTCTCATCCACAGTGTATAACGGTCACAGGTGTCCGTCTCATCCACAGTGTATAACGGTCACAGGCGTCCGTCTCATCCACAGTGTATAACTGCCACGGGCGTCCTTCTCATCCACAGTGCATAAATGTCACAGGTGTCCGTCTCATGCACAGTGTATAACTGTTACGGGCATCAGTCTCATCCACAGTGTATAACTGTCACGGGCGTCCGTCTCATCCACAGTGTATAACTGTCACGGGCGTCCGTCTCATCCACAGTGCGATATTGTTTACAACTTTAATTATGTTTGTTAAAGATGTGTGTGCGTGCGTGTGTATCATGGTGTGGGTGTTTGTGTGAGTGGTGGTGTGTTTGTGGTTGCGTGTCTGTGTGCGTTTGTTTGTGTGTGTGTGTGCGTGCGTGAGTGGTGGTGTGTGTGTGTGTGTGTGTGTGTGTGTGTGTGTGTGTGTGGTGTGTGTGTGTGTGTGTGCGTGTGCGTGTGCGTGTGCGTGCGCGTGCGCGTGCGCGTGCGTGAGCGTGAGTCATGGTGTGTTTTTGCTTGCATGTGTGCGTGCGTGCGTGCGTGCGTCCCCCCCCGTGCGTGCGTGCGTGCGTGCGTGCGTGCGTGCGTGCGTGCGTGCGTGCGTGCGTGCTGCGTGCGTGCGTGCGGCGTGCGTGCGTGCGTGCGTGCGTGCGTGCGTGCGTGCGTGCGTGCGTGCGTGCGTGCGTGCGTGAGTGGTGGTGAGCATGCCCATGCGTGTGCTGCGCGCGTGCGTGCGTGTTTGTTTGTAATGTCCAGGAAACGTTTCCCCATTTGCATAAATATATCGTCTTTCAATTTTTCACATGTAACGAACGACCTAGACACATAAGTTGACGGAACTCAATGATATTCTAAGTATCCCTTTTAATGACACTCATTAATTCGTATATCGAATCTATTTTTGATATTAGACGTGTTGAGAGGGTTTACCGATGAACCTTTTGGACAGCCCTCGTATATTCTACTTATTTATTTACTCCAAGAATATAAATGATTAGTTTGTTAGTGCTGACATAGATTAATACTCCTACGTGGATGAACACTAGTACTATACTGGAAGTGATTTGTTTGCTGTAAACAATTGTGTCACGTTCTCTAGAAAACACATAGCAAATATTTAGACGAAATAGCCGTGCCGACAACGTGTAATTACCAGGACGCGATAAATATCCCATCTATCTTCTTGACGTATGACGTCTGTTAAGGTCACGAATCTCACGTATTCCACCAAATATTACTACATTAATCAATGAACCAAAATGTAGTGTTATTGACCATTCTGTGCAGTGTTGGGTCCACTCAACTATTGTGGCAGGATAGGATTCCTGACATTGCCCATCTTGCTACCATAGTTCGCTTCAGGTTCGAGCCCCGCTGGAGCCATTACGAGTGTTCCCTCAGGCAAAGTTGTAAGAATTTGTTTCGCAATCGATCTCAAATAAATGTGTATACACACTACCATAGAGCAGTTCAATGCGGCTGTTTGTCGTATTCATCATGCCAGCTCCTAGTTGTTCTGCCTAGCTGCTTTTATACTTTTAACACGACTTATATTTGATTACTATCGTATATTCTGCTTTTAGCTTCTTCTTCTTTTTAACTTATTTGGGGTTTGACGTGCAACATGTCTACATCGTAGCAAGAAGTTTGACCTTAAAGGAAGATAGATAGATACATTCCACATTGCATCTTCTCTCTACCTCATGGCGATGGATTCCAGCAGGAATGAGGTCTCGAGAGTGATTAATATAAGTTGTAGGAACTTGCTTCGCAATCGACCTAAAATAAATTTGTATAAACTAATTTGTTACAAAACCAGTATTATTCATGCATAGCAATACATATATCCAACCTTTCTAACAGACAAAACCAGTAGTATCCATGCATAGCAATACATATATCCAACCTTTCTAACATTATGTAATCTTAATTTGACTAGGATAGTATTTTTCATTTTGCTCTCATAAATCATAAAGTAAATGAAATGAATGTGCGTAAATAACATGTGTTGTTAAAATTGCTGGTATAACAAACGGGTATATCGCACACAGAGTATGCACCCTAGAATGGCTTGGTGATACATGTGTGCGTTGCTAGGCAGCATTTCTAGATGGGTGGTAGACATCAGAAACATGATATTACTCCAAATAATTGCAAGCATTAACGTCCCTTGCATAGGCATGTCTGTTGAACATTTTGCAAAACTTTATCATTCCCAAGAGTTAAATGGTAAATATGTTAATGGAGCATTCACAAACCGCCTGTGCAACTGTAGTATTATAAAACTCGAATATAAATGGCAGACCACCGATGATAACTAAATTATCCTATACCTGTTTGCTATAGTTACCATTGTTTGGCTCTATGATTAAGGCTAACGCTCGACACAACTGTGATTTATAAACATACGTGTGTGTTTTACGTGTATTTATCGTCAATACTGGTTGCCCATATGAGCGACTCCTGCTGAAAATAGTAGTCATTTTAGATTTGTAGGATAGTGCAATGATACAGAGAGAGACCCATTCCAGTTTTCTACGTTTATTTATCGTCGTTACTGGTTGCCCATACGAATCACTACTACTTAAATGTATCTTACCATGATATCGAGTCACCATTGATCAAAAATGAACGTAAAGTGCGTCAACATTGCGAACGTAGCAGAACAATGAATATGAACATCACAACCCATGCATTACAGACGGGTCAGTAGTCCAGTGGTTGGACTGCGAATCCAGGGATCGCAGGTACCCCGTCTGATCATACTAATATTAACAGTTATTCAGAGTGGACTTTAAACGAAGGTCTTATGTCGGTGCTTTACACCGAGCACGTAAAAGAACCAGAGGAGACTCTGGAATGTGTCCCTGTTGTCATATGGGCAACCGGTAGCGACGATAAATAACCGTAAAACACACACACACGCACGCACGCGCACACGCATACGTATTTCTGCATTTGTTTTTATTACGAACACGTCAGCTTGATATAGACACACATGTCATTGTTTTGGATATTGCAAGCGGGTCGTGGTGACCGCAATACGCGTAATATGTATATAGCATCATTTTAACGAGTATTTAATCCATCACAGCCTTGCCGTTTGATTAGCCTTGGTGAAACAATTAACCATTAACCTTTCAGATAACACGTATCGTATTTATCAATCACTATCAACCGTATATGACGTCACGACACGCCTCAATAAGGAGTTTAGATTACTAATATGAAATACGAACTACTATACCTATCTAAATCGAGTGGCGTTGTGTCCGCATTTTTTGAAAAGCTCTTCACAACGGACGAGGTTAAATAGTTTAATCACACCGTTTCTTGTAGTATCGACAATGAACCCAATTTATATATATATTAAATTCCTCAATGCCAAATATATTATCCAGGAATTCCAGAAAATCTTGTATCATTTCTAGAATGTGTATAACTCGGCACGGTCAGGCTTTCCCCGTGTAATGTCGCTAAGGTATATGGTTCGGCATCTAAGATTTCGTAAGGTATATGGTTCGGCATCTAAGATTTCGTAAGGTATATGGTTCGGCATCTAAGAGTTCGTAAGGTATATGGTTCGGCATCTAATATTTCGTAAGGTATACGGTTCGGCATCTAAGATTTCGTAAGGTATATGGTTCGGCATCTAAGATTTCGTAAGGTATATGGTTCGGCATCTAAGATTTCGTAAGGTATATGGTTCGGCATCTACGAGTTCGTAAGGTATATGGTTCGGCATCTAAGATTTCGTAAGGTATATGGTTCGGCATCTAAGATTTCGTAAGGTATATGGTTCGGCATCTAAGATTTCGTAAGGTATATGGTTCGGCATCTAAGATTTCTAAGGTATACGGTTCGGCATCTAAGATTTCGTAAGGTATATGGTTCGGCATCTAAGATTTCGTAAGGTATATGGTTCGGCATCTAAGATTTCGTAAGGTATATGGTTCGGCATCTACGAGTTCGTAAGGTATATGGTTCGGCATCTACGAGTTCGTAAGGTATATGGTTCGGCATCTAAGATTTCGTAAGGTATATGGTTCGGCATCTAAGATTTCGTAAGGTATATGGTTCGGCATCTAAGATTTCGTAAGGTATATGGTTCGGCATCTAAGATTTCTTAGGTATATGGTTCGGCATCTAAGATTTCGTAAGGTATATGGTTCGGCATCTAAGATTTCGTAAGGTATATGGTTCGGCATCTAAGATTTCGTAAAGTATATGGTTCGGCATCTAAGATTTCGTAAGGTATATGGTTCGGCATCTAAGATTTCGTAAGGTATATGGTTCGGCATCTAAGATTTCGTAAGGTATATGGTTCGGCATCTAAGATTCTATAAAGATAGGATCACAACTGTTTCTTTTTAATTACTTATTTATGTGAGGGCGGATCTACCTTGTCTACTTAGAGCTGATCTGGTTGATCATAGTTCTGAGTATCTTTTTTTGTCTGGAAATTAAGCAGTCTTTTTCATTTATGCTATGCTATACATATAGACAACCTTCTTCAATGGAGTCAACTTGGTGAATAATTACATTGTTTACATTTAAAGGTTGTGCACTGAAGAGATGGAATGCATTGTAAATGGCGACTTTAATTTTGACTTGTCGATATTATAGACTAATTCGAGATGGTGGTTCTATCTTATGGAATCTGGGAATTTCACACAATTGGTTAAACACTCTACCAGACTTACATACCATTCATCTACACTGATAGACCATGCATTTGCAAGCATTCCTGGAAATATCACCGATGTGTTCGTGTGCCTGTTTACTCAATACCTGATCATTATCCCATTCGTATAAGTCGCAACATTTCATTAAACTACTCGAATGAGCCTGTCCATAACAATACCACCTACAGGTCTATGAAGCATCTAACGAAGCTCAGTTTGCCAGTTACCTTGCTGAACAACAACCATGGTCAAATGGTAAGTCTGATATAAACATATATGACTCTATTGCATTGTTTGTACACATGTCCAATACTGTATTAGACATATATTCACATAAACGAAGGAAACGTGTAAAACGAACAAGTGAACCAAACTGGATAAATATGCAAATCATCGATGCAATTAAAACTAGAGAGTTCGTCCATACGAAAAATGACATTGCGAATTACAAAATCTGGTTAAAACAGTGGTTATTTTCAGTGCCAAACAACGGTTTTACAATAACAATATTAACCACAACAAGTATAAACCGCAATAGCTACGGAATAGTCTTCATGTATTATGTGGCTTGATATCCCAGGGTTGAGACTAACTATATAAATGACAATGCCGGGAATCTTGTACTTGCCCATATAAGATGGCCGATGTGTTCAACGCACATTTCACTTCTGTTTATATAATAGTTATGTTATCAGTAATCATGAAAGTGAACCCTCTACACAGTTCCCCTGTTTTGCAATTCCGTTGGTACTGCCTTCATTTATTGAACACCAGCTCCAATCTATTGATAAATCAACTGGAGTAGACGGTATTGGAGTATTGGAGCCACATACTTGAACAATGTGTGCGACAGTGATAGCCCCTGTTCTGATGAAAATATTCATCACCAGTATAATCAATACCCACGGTTCTTATGTTCCCGTACACACACAAAGCCTCCAAAGAAGATACATCGAACTGTAGGCCGATTCTTTTTGCTATATCTCTTATTTTAGAAATAACAGATAATAACCTGTTTTATTTACGTCAGTCTGGCATTAAGTCATATCATTCATGTCAGACGGCTCTCACTAAAATTATTGACGACTGGAATACTGCCATAGACAATAACGAAATAGTAGGCACTCTTTTCCTTGACTTATTAAAAGCATTTGATTTGGTCAATCATAGCATCTTCCTTGAAAAGTTGCAAATTAGACAGTTCCACTATTTCTTGGTTTGCATCTCATCTGAATAACAGAACTCAGCTAACACACATTTCTGGTATAAAGTCAAAGCCTAGTACAGCAGTATCCGGTGTTCCCCAATGATCTGTATTAGGTCCGTTGTTGTTTCTACTCTTTATAAATGACATGCCATTATCAACACAAACCTCCGTGGCAGACATATTTGCAGATGGCATGACTGTTTCGGTATCTGTTGTGCGGTAGTAGGTATCGGTGATGTGCGGTAGTAGGTATCGATGATGTGCAGTAGTAGATATCGGTGATGTGACGTAGTAAGTTATGCGTATAGAGGTGGTGTGACGTAGTAAGTTATGCGTATAGAGGTGGTGTGACGTAGTAAGTTATGCGTATAGAGGTGGTGTGACGTAGTAAGTTATGCGTATAGAGGTGGTGTGACGTAGTAAGTTATGCGCATAGAGGTGGTGTGGAGCCTTCGTGGTGTAATATATACGGTTTCCTCCTGAGTTCGAGCTCCGTCATGATTACTGTGGTAGTGTCGTTAGGCAAGGCACTAAATTCCACATTGCCTTCCCCTCTCCCTCTAATATTGCACAACCTTTTTTGGTAGTCAAGCCTAAATAAATGTGTATGAACATTTACATTGACGGAAGAGTTAGAACATGCTAATAAGTATAAGGTTTCATACAATAAATGTGTTGCATGAAAGCACTGTATAGTGACCTATCAATAGTAGAGTAGCACATTTCCAATGGCTAAGATAAATATTAAACAAACTAGAATTGTAAATAGTGACAGGCTCTAGATCACTAAAACAAAATGGCGACATTGTGACGCCACAGAAAAGTAATATTTATATTGCATATACATACTCGTAATTGAAAAGTCCTCTAAGCAGACAGATTCAATAGGAGATGGTGACCCCTGCTCACCTAGTCTCCTTCATCTTTCGTTACTCTCATTCTAAATTTATGACGTATATCTATTGCCAATATATATGATATATTGCCTCGTGGTACTTAATTTGTTCTCAATTTCCTGAAGATGATATTATGTCAAAATCGACACGCTCTCTTCACTTATTACAGTGTTGTCAAAAAAGCATTTAATCTGCATTTTCATTTGTTCACGACTTGATAATATTTTCCATTGCCCACTTTGTATGTCAACATTACGAGTATAATATTTTCCATTGTCCACTTTGTATTTATTTATTTATATTTCGGGTTTTACGCCTGCATCAGCACCATTTCAGGCTATATCGCCGGCGGGCAGTTTACCTAACAATACCTTTCCTGGGCAGGCTCCAGCGGTTAACCAGTACTTGTGTGCACCAACCTCCGTAAGAAACTGCCAACTTTTTCATATAAATGAGACACGGCCTGAGCGGGGCTCGAACCTGTGACCATCAGTGATGATAGGTTACAGTGGTATACAAGTCAGCGACCTTAACCACTCGACCATAGGCGGACTTGTCCACTTTGTATGTCAACGTTACGAGTATAATATTATCCATTGCCCACTTTGTATGTCAACGTTACGCGTGTAATATTTTCCATTGTCCACTTTGTATGTCAACGTTACGCGTGTAATAGTTTCCATTGTCCACTTTGTATGTCAACGTTACGCGTGTAATATTTTCCATTGTCCACTTTGTATGTCAACGTTACGAGTATAATACTTTCCATTGCCCACTTTGTATGTCAACGTTACGAGTATAATATTTTCCATTGTCCACTTTGTATGTCAACGTTACGAGTATAATATTTTCCATTGTCCACTTTGTATGTCAACGTTACGAGTATAATATTTTCCATTGCCTACTTTGTATGTCAACGTTACGAGTATAATATTTTCCATTGTCCACTTTGTATGTCAACGTTACGAGTATAATATTTTCCATTGTCCACTTTGTATGTCAACGTTACGAGTATAATATTTTCCATTGCCTACTTTGTATGTCAACGTTACGAGTATAGAAACCCCACTTTGTATGTCAACGTTACGAGCAATGAAACCCGACATGATGTCAGCTAGTCAATGAAACCCGGCATGATGGTAGATAGTTTATGAAACCCGGCATGATGCAGCTAGTCGATGGCACTTGGCATGATGACAGCTAGTCGATGGCATTAGGCATGATGGTAGATAGTCGATGGCACTTGGCATGATTGCAGCTAGTCAATGGCACTTGGCATGATGGTAGCTAGTCGATGGCACTTGGCATGATGGTAGCTAGTCGATGGCATTAGGCATGATGGTAGATAGTCGATGGCACTTGGCATGATGGTAGCTAGTCGATGGCACTTGGCATGATGGTAGCTAGTCGATGGCACTTGGCATGATGGTAGCTAGTCGATGGCACTTGGCATGATGGTAGCTAGTCGATGGCACTTGGCATGATGGTAGCTAGTCGATGGCACTTGGCATTATGGTAGCTAGTCGATGGCACTTGGCATGATGGTAGCTAGTCGATGGCACTTGGCATGATGGTAGCTAGTCGATGGCACTTGGCATGATGGTAGCTAGTCAGTCGATGGCACTTGGCATGATGGTAGATAGTCGATGGCACTTGGCATGATGGTAGCTAGTCGATGGCACTTGGCATGATGGTAGATAGTCGATGGCACTTGGCATGATTACAGCTAGTCGATGGCACTTGGCATGATGGTAGATAGTCGATGTCACTTGGCATGATGGTAGCTAGTCGATGGCACTTGGCATGATGGTAGCTAGTCGATGGCACTTGGCATGATGGTAGCTAGTCGTTGGCACTTAGCATGATGGTAGCAAGTCGATGGCACTTGGCATGATGGCAGCTAGTCGATGGCACTTGGCATGATGGTAGCTAGTCGATGGCACTTGGCATGATGGTAGCTAGTCGATGGCACTTGGCATGATGGTAGATAGTCGATGGCACTTGGCATGATGGTAGCTAGTCGATGGCACTTGGCATGATGGTAGCTAGTCGATGGCACTTGACATGATGGCTGCTAGTCGATGGCACTTGGCATGATGGTAGCTAGTCGATGGCACTTGGCATGATGGTAGATAGTCGATGGCACTTGGCATGATGGTAGCTAGTCGATGGCACTTGGCATAATGGTAGCTAGTCGATAGAAATGAGTTGAAATAATTATGATCAGATATCCATGTCGGCGACCATTTTGAAATTCGATTTGTGACATCATAAACAGTTTGGTGATATGATGTGAAAGCTTCAATGTGGCATCTGGGTGATTAGTAGTATTTGAACATATTCTAAAAGGGCATAACATATTAACATATTCTAAAATGGCAAAACATATTAACGTATTCTAAAAGGGCATATTGTAAGGATATATTCTAAAGGGGCATATTGTATGGATATGTTCTAACGGGGCATATTGTATGGATATGTTCTAAAGGGGCATAGTGTATGGATATGTTCTAAAGGGGCATAGTGTAAGGATATATTCTAAAGGGGCATATTGCATGGATATGTTCTAAAGGGGCATAGTGTATGGATATATTCTAAAGGGGCATATTGTATGGATATGATCAAAAGGGGCATAGTGTATGGATATGTTCTAAAGGGGCATAGTGTATGTATATGTTCTAAAGGGGCATAGTGTATGGATATGTTCTAACGGGACATATTGTATGGATATGTTCTAAAGGTGCATAGTGTAGGGATATGTTCTAAAGGGGCATAGAGTATGGATATGTTCTAAAGGGGCATAGTGTATGGATATATTCTAACGGTGCGCGTTATATAACAACGACAGCTGCATGGATACATTTGTAATTCTTTTATAATGAATGGTTATTTATTTTGCCATGCTAATTGGTTTACGTATCATTTATGTATTGTACATAGACGAGAAACCTGTGATAACGAATAGATCTCTAAATGTGGGTGTTTCAAGTAATTAAACTTGAACAGAAAAAACGAGAGTTTGGCTCGTGTATTATCCGATTAGACGTCAATAGGTATCTGGGGACAGGCAATTATCACCCTCTTACAGACAGCATCACATTATTGTATCTGAATGAGTCTATGTCCATTTACAGAACTCCATTTATTGCCGCTGTTAAAGCTACTTTCCGTTCGCTGTTACGATAGTTAATGTCCAATGTGTTAGCAATGAGACACGATTTATGAGCACCATGCCTCTTCCGGTGGGGGTCAATGCTACATTAATACTGCGCGTACATTTAAAAAACTATCCATTTAGCTTCATTGTAAACGTAAATTAGTTAAGTCATTGTGTATGTGGACATTACAGATGTACAACTGAAGTTATAATTGGATATGTTGATGGATTGTCTAAATATGATACAATGTATGTTTACTTGTGATTTATTTATTGACGGAACATTGTCCTGTCATGCTGGGCCAATGGAGTAAAGTTGCCATATACATATATGTATATGATCTTACATGAGTGGTGATTTCACGAGTGCAAGCGACCCTTTTTATCACATTACACACGATAGTGCTCTAGTTTTAATAAATAACGTTGCAACTTTCAGTAAGTGTCAACGCAAATTGTCACTACACAACGTAGCGTCATATTTATGCTTTAGACAGCGTTATAATTGCCTCGAGACTTCTTTTAAATCGTACCATCTAACGTTATGTACCAATTCCAATACAAAGAGGCATACTTTAAAGTTAAATTTACAACTTATAAGGATTATTCTCTCAACCAATCACAATCCTTCCAGGTGTTATTACACGTGTGTACATATAATATATTGTTATATTACTGTATTACACTGAATACAAGCAAAGTTATGTGATACATATATGTATGTATTACTCCTCTCTGACCATTATTTTACATTTAAAACAATGAATGAACACAAATCAATCAATAAAACAATATACATGCATATATGTTGTCATATGAACATATAACACTAAATATACATCACATGTTGCTTGCAGACACATAAAATATATAACATAAAATGTTGCAAACCGGAAGTTACATAGTTGATATATTTTATATCTTTTTCAGTGCTACGTGGAGCAGTGACGTACCGGCTACCGGAATATAGTGATACGCCGTCAAACGTAACCTACTACCGGGGCGACAGGGCTATACTCCAGTGTTCCGTGCGCTATCTCGGAACGAAACAGGTAATATATACACGTATTATGTATGTTACACGTATCTAAACCATTGAGCACAACACCAACCAAGCCAACTATTTTAAAAGTGGAAGTAGTGATTGCTCAGTTATAGCGCGTTCGCTTCATGTGCGAACTGCCCGGAGTTCGAGCCCCACTAGAGCCGTTACGATTGTGTCCTTAGGCAAGGCACGCTAATTCCAAGTTGCCTCTTCTCTCTCTCCCTCGTGGCGATGGATTCCACCAGGAAGTGGGTCTCGAGAATGATTAATTTAAGTTATAAGAACTTTTTCCGCAATCGAGCTTAGATTAATTTGTATAAACATAAACTAAACTATTTTAAATACATAGATTTTGGCATAATGCACCACATTTGTATATGAATTGTGACTGTGACCTTAGCCGCCGCGACCATAGGTGATGACTGAGTGTATTTACCCTCGCCTCCGGCGAACCATATGGGCGAGCGCACTAAGAAGATTAGTAGACATCTAAGTTGTTTATGTAGACAGCTGGGAAGGCATCTCCGTTCTTCGCAGGGTGACAAGTCCTGTATCCTCTTTCGAAGGGGTCCCTTGGAGGGCCACCCTCCTCACTGTTGGTCACCCCGCAGCAGCATTTATACGGATCTGGAAGTTAGACATCTGGTCGTCGGTTGTCACTCAGGGGAGCGTGGATGCCACGACCGTTGCCGCTTACTCAGGTCCGCTGTCTCGTCTATCCGCCGGAGAAGTAGAAGGAGGAGAACGATCGAAGAAGCCAGCGAAGATATTGTGTGTATTTCAAACACTATCTAGAAGAGACGGCGGATCTGTCCTGATGCGCCATAGCCGTGGGTCCACATGCTGGCGAGCTTCCCCCTTCGCAAGATCGACGACCAGAAGATCCCAGAATCCTACGCTGCTGCTGCTGCGGGATGTGCCCCGGTCACGACGTGCACGTCGTGAGGAAATCGACCGGGGCCGCGACCATAGCCGAGATCAAACACGTATATCTGTATATCTATGTCATAATTAGCTCAATTCAGCTAAGCGTTGATATAGATGGGACATACTGTGCCCTGCTCCTGTAATCTGACGCCTGTCTGTATGTCTTCTGGTTGTCCATAATTGATTCAAATAACATATATTCAACATTGATGAAACTTGGCACGGATGACCGTCGACCGCTAGGATCAAAATTGACTAAACCCCATGCCATCAGATCCATAATTCGTTTTGTCCATCTTAAATATGTGTTGGAATAGTTCGATATCGCTGTTTATTTTGATCAAACTTCGTATGGAACAGCGGGATAACTATTAGATCCGGAATCCAAAGTTTATTGTTGAATTCTTCTCATGAATCGTTTTTATTAACTTTGAAGACACTTAAATAGAGCACAGTGGTGATAAAATAGCTTCCCATACGACATACTATGTATGCACCATCTCAGTAGTTGGTATGCGGAATTTCCTTGTCAACATTGATGAAACCTGATTTTGTAAGATGAGTTAACCAGTAGATCAAACCTAGCTAAATTGATTCCGATCTAAAATAAAATCCACAATAGCCGTGACGGCCAACTGAATATTTGCCTAATCTTTCGGAACAGCATGATCACAGATGATGGAATTAGTTATAGAGCATGTGGACAGCTGGTAGAAATCAACATTAGATAACCTCGTTTTCTAAGTATAAAATGGCCGTCATTGCGACCATCTTGAAAAGTTGTTTTACATATCTATTCTGGTCTCGGTTGATCAATTTCCATGAAACTTTGCAGTGACACCATTGCAACGGATCAACCAGTACATCAAATATCTATACTATTTTGTCTTTAATCAAAATTTCACGAAAATCAATTTTGACAGCCTATCTCGACATATTTGACCTAACGTTTTTTTAAACTCGGGCATTGACGTGATTAGAAAATGAAAAACAGATAAGGTGTTATGTTAAATAAATGGAATATAATATACTATTAAGAAACATAACAGTAATAAATCTACCTTCTTTACTCAAAATAATATAGTATGAAGCTACCTTAATGTTTATGCCGCGAGATTGTGACGCCCCCCTCACACCTGAAGCAAAATTATTATAACTATTATGAAACAAGTGTGTAACTGTCCGATTAGCGCGCTCGCTTCTTACCAAGACATGACGGGTTCGATCCTCTCACCGGGAACTATGTGAGATGGTACGGTGGTCGCCAGATCGGACATGTGGGCTTTCTTTGGGTACTCCGGTTTCCTCCCACACGAATTACCATATTAACGTTTTCATCCGCGCCAACGAGAGTGATTAATATAAGTTGTTGAAACTTGTTTCGCAATCTTTGTAAATTAAATAAAGTTTAATCTGTAATATAAGTGTGTAACAAAAGAGGCTTAAAACAAATTATAGCAACGCAATTGTTAGTTAGTTTATACAAATTTAATTTAGCTCGATTGCGAAGCAAGTTATTTCAACTTATATTAATCACTCTCGAGACCTCATTCCTGATGGAATCCATCGCCACGAGGGAGAGAGAAGAGGCAACGTGGAATTTAAATGCCTTGCCTAAGGGCACAATCGTGACGGCTCCAACGGGGCTCGAACTCCGGACCTTTCGCACCTGAAGCGAACGCGCATCCACTGCGCTATCACGACTTCCACGTTCACAATTGTTATCGCATACGTTGCAACATCAGAACATATACTAAAATGAATGAATTGTGTGACAACATCAGAACATATACTAAAATGAATGAATTGTGTAACAACATCAGAACATATACTAAAATGAATGAATTGTGTGACAACATCAGAACATATACTAAAATGAATGAATTGTGTAGCAACATCAGAACATATACTAAAATGAATGAATTGTGTGACAACATCAGAACATATACTAAAATGAATGAAATGTGTGGAAACATCAGAACATATACTAAAATGAATGAATTGTGTGACAACATCAGAACATATACTAAAATGAATGAATTGTGTGACAACATCAGAACATATACTAAAATGAATGAATTGTGTGACAACATCAGAACATATACTAAAATGAATGAATTGTGTGACAACATCAGAACATATACTAAAATGAATGAATTGTGTGACAACATCAGAACATATACTAAAATGAATGAATTGTGTGACAACATCAGAACATATACTAAAATGAATGAAATGTGTGACAACATGTTCTTCCAGTGACATAATTGGTATATAATAGGGATTTATAAAACGATGCATAACAATCAACGTTCTTAGATATGTTTTTATAAGTTGGGCAACGATCCAGTATGACCCTAGTAATGTACTGTGCATTCTTATAATGGGAAATTCATTGGCAAAGAAATACCGTTTCTAATTTTATTGCAAATTGCTTCCTTATTGCAAGTTGTGCAGCAATTCTCAAAGCAATTTGAAATAACTATTAACTCATTATGGTACACAAATGCATGGCTTAATATGCCGCTCAACACAATCAAGTGTCTGCTACAACAGCGGTTGCACCAAAAACATACGCCACCCACGAACATTGACCCATTACAACCACGCGTCCACCACAACCACACACCCACACGCGTTCACCACAACCACTCACGCACACACAGCGCCCAATACAACCACGCGTCCACCACAACCACGCACGCACACCCACACAGACCAAGTACAACCACGCGTCCACCACGATCACGCACCCACACGGACCAAGTACAACCACGCGTCCACCACGACCACGCACCCACACGGACCAAGTACAACCACGCGTCCACCACAATCACGCACCCACACGGACCAAGTACAACCACTCACCTACCACGAGCACGCACCCACACGGACCAAGTACAACCACTCACCTACCACTCGCCAACATGTAGAACTATGATCATTAGTATGATCTTATCTTTGACATACATGCTATTTATCTGTTACTAACGAAACCCAAACGTGTGCAAGCACGGCGACTGATTCCAGTGGACAGTCAACGTCTAGAAAAGAAGTGCCAAAGACAATCACATACAGACTAATTGAATTCTTCCGCCGCGGGCTAAATCTGCACGTGTATCTTCCTCTCACTCGGCTGTAATCATAGCGATTTCCCATCAATTCACTTAGCCAACAACGGACCAAACAACGCGCCACAACAATAAGTACGTTTAATAAATATTGTTGTCTACAATAGATCTAATTCATCTAATGCTATGACCTAGAGCCAATCTGATTCGCTTTTGTCAAATCACGTCATTGTGAGTTTATCAAGCTATCTAAATGGCTGCTAGAAATAACAGTCTAGAAGTGGAAATGTCTTCCTGAAAAATGTTTTCTTGTGTCCTATTCATGTGCCACAAGGGCTGAATTTCTATTGATTCAATATATTTTCTTCTTTGTTAATACCAACTCCTCCCTATGCCAATTAATTAGGACGACGTTAGTAAAAAAGGATATACGAATAGACAGCAAATTGGAGAAACACAACTTCGGACTGACCGTAATTAAGATGTCCCCTGTGCTGCGTCTAAGCTCGTTTTATTATAAGATCATTATATACCTAATTAGATACAGACATCCCACAAATAGACATTTGTCAATTTGTGAATGCATACAGAATCAGAAACATAATATAATAGAGCAGCATTCTGTGCGTGCTTCCAGGCTTCAAGCATCTTGTCTGCCAGTTTTCAGTTGCACCCCTGGCATATCGTCCACATTACTTGCATTACGGTGCTTCCAGGCTTCAAGCATCTTGTCCGCTAGTGTTCAGTTGCACCCCTCAAGCATCTTGTCCGCCAGTGTTCAGTTGCACCCCTCAAGCATCTTGACCGCCAGTGTTCAGTTGCACCCCTCAAGCATCCTGCCAGCCAGTGTTCAGTTGCACCCCTCAAGCATCTTGTCCGCCAGTTTCCACTTGCACCCCTCAAGCATCATGTCCGCAAGTGTTCAGTTGCACCCCTCAAGCATCTTGTCCGCGAGTGTTCAGTTGCACCCCTCAAGCATCCTGCCCGCCAGTGTTCAGTTGCACCCCTCAAGCATCATGTCTGCCAGTTTCCACTTGCACCCCTCAAGCATCTTGCCCGCCAGTGTTCAGTTGCACCCCTCAAGCATTTTGTCCGCCAGTGTTCAGTTGCACCCCTCAAGCATCTTGTCCGCCAGTGTTCAGTTGCACCCCTCAAGCATCTTGTCCGCCAGTGTTCAGTTGCAACCCTCAAGCATCCTGCCCGCCAGTGTTCAGTTGCACCCCTCAAGCATCATGTCTGCCAGTTTCCACTTGCACCCCTCAAGCATCTTGTCCGCCAGTGTTCAGTTGCACCCCTCAAGCATCTTGACCGCCAGTGTTCAGTTGCACCCCTCAAGCATCTTGTCCGCCAGTTTCCACTTGCACCCCTCAAGCATCATGTCCGCAAGTGTTCAGTTGTACCCCTCAAGCATCTTGTCCGCCAGTGTTCAGTTGCACCCCTCAAGCATCTTGTCCGCCCGTTTCCACTTGCACCCCTCAAGCATCATGTCCGCAGTGTTCAGTTGCACCCCTCAAGCATCTTGTCCGCCAGTGTTCAGTTGCACCCCTCAAGCATCCTGCCCGCCAGTGTTCAGTTGCACCCCTCAAGCATCATGTCTGCCAGTTTCCACTTGCACCCCTCAAGCATCTTGTCCGCCAGTTTTCAGTTGCACCCCTCAAGCATCATGTCTGCCAGTTTTCAGTTGCACACCTCAAGCATCTTGTCCGCCAGTGTTCAGTTGCACCCCTCAAGCATCTTGGCCGCCAGTGTTCAGTTGCACCCCTCAAGCATCTTGCCCGCCAGTGTTCAGTTGCACCCCTCAAACATCTTGCCCGCCAGTGTTCAGTTGCACCCCTCAAGCATCTTGTCCGCCAGTGTTCAGTTGCACCCCTCAAGCATCTTGGCCGCCAGTGTTCAGTTGCACCCCTCAAGCATCTTGCCCGCCAGTGTTCAGTTGCACCCCTCAAGCATCTTGTCCGCCAGTGTTCAGTTGCACCCCTGGCATATCATCCACAGTACTTGCATTACGGTGTATATCCTCTTCCAATTCACCTCTGATCAGTTCTCACTGCGTCGTTATTTATTCCCTTGGAGATTTCGAGAACGCGTGCTATCCGTGCTGTTTCACATGATTACCTTGTTGGATTTCAAACACACTGCAGGGCTGTCCGAGAAGTGTGTAACTGACCAATTAGCGCACTCGCTACGCACAAATGCAACCCGGGTTCGATCCTTAGACCGTGAAGTATGTGAGATGGTACCGTGGTCGCCTGTACCAAGTTGAGCAAGATGCGCAATTCAAAATTGCACCGACAATAACGCTAAGAAAAATCAATCGTATTTTTTTTGTCTGTCGGCAAATTTGGCATTTATTCAGCTCTGTTTGTATTTTAATTTCATTGTTGATTCTGTTAGTGACACTAAGAGGCATTTTAATAGGCGGAATTGGATTTCAAGAAAAGTGCTATTGATTTATGGCTGTGCTATCAATTCATGCAATGTGACGTTATATCGTTTTAGTGTCACTTCTAGCAGGGCCAGTATGAAGGTAAATAAATGTTTCTTAGAAGTTACAGGATCCCTTATTAATCGGAAGCGTTTTTGGAGTTGATATATTGTTACGTTTTCCTGTGGCGTTATAGAGGCGCAGGTGCTCCATTCATACGATTAGCGTAATGATATACGTATATAACGCACACGAGTAAAGTTACCAATAAAATGTGAACTACTCTTTGTTGCGTTTACTATTCAATTACAACTTACCGCATAACGCACTTCATTGCTTGTAACTGAAGCACGGGTACATGAAACAATTGCAAGTCAGTGAGTTTAAAGCTCATTGGACGATTATGTTATCAATCGAATCTATTTTTCGTGTTCAATTGTTATTGAATTTGTTTAACACGTCTTTTAATAATGATAAAAACGCGCCAACGTTTCTTTTAAGGATTGTAATAGAACGTTTTTTAATTGGACTGGCTACGGGCGACAATATAAGCCAAGTGTGTTGATTTCATACAGATAAAGGAAGAATTTATATTTATAACCGCTAGTCAGTTTCTTCGTGGAGATGTAAGCATGAAGATTTGAAAGAACTGAGGTTGACAGCGTGCTATATATACTAACTGCTAAACATATTGTTCGCCATTTTCCTCTTACATCTGGTATGATATTGACAGTACTTGCATAGTGTGGTACAGAGCGGAGTTGTCTACATTGTCTGCACGTTCACCTCCACACACTGATCTGTATAGCACCACACGTTCACCTCCACATACTGATCTGTATAGCACCACACGTTCACCTCCACACACTGATCTGTATAGCACCACACGTTCACCTCCACACACTGATCTGTATAGCACCACACGTTCACCTCCACATACTGATATGTATAGCACCACACGTTCACCTCCACACACTGATCTGTATAGCACCACACGTTCACCTCCACACACTGATCTGCATAGCACCACACGTTCACCTCCACACACTGATATGTATAGCACCACACGTTCACCTCCACACACAGATCTGTATAGCACCACACGTTCACCTCCACACACTGATCTGTATAGCACCACACGTTCACCACCACACACTGATCTGTATAGCACCACACGTTCACCTCCACACACAGATCTGTATAGCACCACACGTTCACCTCCACACACTGATCTGTATAGCACCACACGTTCACCTCCACACACTGATCTGTATAGCACCACACGTTCAACTCCACACACTGATCTGTATAGCACCACACATTCACCTCCACACACTGATGTGTATAGCACCACACGTTCAACTCCACACACTGATCTGTAGAGCACCACACGTTCACCCGATCTGTATAGCACCACACGTTCACCCGATCTGTATAGCACCACACGTTCACCTCCACACATTGATATGTATAGCACCACACGTTCACCCGATCTGTATAGCACCACACGTTCAACTCCACACACTGATCTGTATAGCACCACACGTTCACCCGATCTGTATAGCACCACACGTTCACCTCCACACATTGATCTGTATAGCACCACACGTTCACCTCCACACATTGATCTGTATAGCACCACACGTTCACCTCCACACATTGATCTGTATAGCACCACACGTTCACCTCCACACACTGATCTGTATAGCATCACACGTTCACCTCCACACATTGATCTGTATAGCACCACACGTTCACCTCCACACACTGATCTGTATAGCATCACACGTTCACCTCCACACATTGATCTGTATAGCACCACACGTTCACCTACACACACTGATCTGTATAGCACCACACGTTCACCTCCACACACTGATCTGTATAGCACCACACGTTCACCTCCACACACTAATCTGTATAGCACCACACGTTCACCTCCACACATTGATCTGTATAGCACCACACGTTCACCTACACACACTGATCTGTATA
>CM026399.1:62980926-63000802 GCA_014843695.1 Archivesica marissinica | reverse complement strand
ATGTGAATACCGGTATTTTACACACACATTATTCCCGCGGTTGATTGTGTCTGGACTATTATTACAGTTATTAACGAGGGTTAAACCTGTTTCACAACTCTACCACTGTGCACAAGTACTCGCTTCTATAAAGTTCTATTGCACATATGAAGTGCCACATATATAAAACACAGCATGGTCAACACACTTGCACACACATTGCCATTATGCATTATAACCGCCAGAGTACAAGCCGCGCTGCTAGTGGATGCCGATGGGTTACCTCTCTGGCCAGGGTTTTCTGAAACACAAACACGAAACACTTAAATACAATGTTCGCAATTCAAATTACAAACACGAACTATATTCCCTGAAACTACACTCAACAAACGTCATAATGGCTCACCTGGTGTTTTAGTATACTTGGTTTAAACACATTTATTTATCAAGATACGTGTGATATACATTGAGAAATCTACAGAAACAATCATTCATATCGTGACATGCATATTGAACTGAAAGCTAAGAGTTTAAGGTAATTCTTTCCAATGCTTACTTGATGTTGGTACCAGGTATATATGGCAAATAACGTGACGTAATAAATGTAACGATCAGACTCAACTCTTTATTATATTTGAAACTAACTAATAATCATACAATGTAAATAGTTTCATATTGTCATTTAATTCATTTTATATCTACATGATTATACAGCAATTCATTGCATGAAGATATGTAATAAAATAGATCAAATCAGATTACAGTCAAACCTGTATTAAGCAGCCAGCCAAGGGAGTCCGAGAAAGTAGCTGCTTAGCGCAGGTGGCTGCTTAATAGAGGTGAAATATATAATAAAACAACATATTTGGAATCTGGAAACTGGCTGCTTAATACAGGTTGGCTGTTTAATGGAGGTGACCACTAACACAGGTTTAACTGTATATGAATATTTGATGTTGTTGGGTTATCAGTTTGTTCCAAATACTGTAAAACACCTGCAGGTGAGCGATTATGAATGTTGAGTCCAGATAGCGGTACTGCATGAGCACGCTGTCATTTATTACTTCCAATATATATATTATGAATGTTGAGTCCAGATAGCGGTACTGCATGAGCACGTTGCCATTTATTACTTCCAATATATATATATTGGATTCTGCGATGGTTACTATCGAAATAAAATTCCAATATTTATTGGTACAAGAAAAGATATAATACATCAACAGACGAAAACATATAAGTTGTTTTAGAGCATCTTACGGAATCATCCCGCAACCTTTCAATTCCCTATCCACATAAACTATCGTATCTCACGGAATCATCCCGCAACCTTTCAATTCTCTAACCACATGAACCATCGTATCTCACGGAATCATCCCGCAACCTTTCAACTCTCTAACGACGTGAACTATCGTATCTCACGGAATCATCCCGCAACTTTTCAATTATCTAACGACGTTAACTATCGTATCTCACGGAATCATCCTGCAACCTTTCAACTCTCTAACGACGTTAACTATCGTATCTCACGGAATCATCCCGCAACTTTTCAATTATCTAACGACGTGAACTATCGTATCTCACGGAATCATCCTGCAACCTTTCAACTCTCTAACGACGTTAACTATCGTATCTCACGGAATCATCCCGCAACTTTTCAATTATCTAACGACGTTAACTATCGTATCTCACGGAATCATCCTGCAACCTTTCAACTCTCTAAAGACGTGAACTATCGTATCTCACGGAATCATCCCGCAACCTTTCAACTCTCTAACGACGTTAACTATCGTATCTCACGGAATCATCCCGCAACCTTTCAATTCTCTAACCACATGAACCATCGTATCTCACGGAATCATCCCGCAACCATTCAACTCTCTAAAGACGTGAACTATCGTATCTCACGGAATCATCCCGCAACCTTTCAATTATCTAACGAAGTGAACTATCGTATCTCACGGAATCATCCCGTAACCTTTCAATTCTTTAACGACGTGAACTATCGTATCTCACGGAATAATCCTGCAACCTTTCAATTCTCTAACCACGTGAACCATCGTATCTCACGGAATCATCCCGCAACCTTTCAATTATCTAACGACGTGAACTATCGTATCTCACGGAATCATCCTGCAACCTTTCAATTCTCTAACCACGTGAACTATCGTATCTTACGGAATCATCCTGCAACCTTTCAATTCTCTAACCACGTGAACTATCGTATCTTACGGAATCATCCTGCAACCTTTCAATTCTCTAACCACGTGAACTATCGTATCTCACAGAATCATCCTGCAACCTTTCAATTATCTAACGACGTGAACTATCGTATCTCACGGAATCATCCTGCAACCTTTCAATTCACTAACCACGTGAACTATCGTATGTCACGGAATCATCCTGCAACCTTTCAATTCTCTAACGACGTTAACAATCGTATCTCACGGAATCATCCCGCAACCTTTCACCTCTCTAACGACGTTAACTATCGTATCTCACGGAATCATCCTGCAACCTTTCAACTCTCTAACGACGTGAACTATCGTATCTCACGGAATCATCCCGCAACCTTTCAACTCTCTAACGACGTTAACTATCGTATCTCACGGAATCATCCCGCAACCTTTCAATTATCTAACGAAGTGAACTATCGTAGCTCACGGAATCATCCTGCAACCTTTCAACTCTCTAAAGACGTGAACTATCGTATCTTACGGAATCATCCTGCAACCTTTCAACTCTCTAACGACGTTAACTATCGTATCTCACGGAATCATCCCGCAACCTTTCAACTCTCTAAAGACGTGAACTATTGCATCTCACGGAATCATCCTGCAACCATTCAACTATCTAAAGACGTGAACTATCATATCTCACGGAATCATCCCGCAACCTTTCAACTCTCTAACGACGTGAACTATTGCATCTCACGGAATCATCCTGTAATAAGTTCAATTATCTAACCACGTGAACTATTGTATCTCACGGGGTCATCCTGTAATAAGTTCAACTCTCTAACCACGTGAACTATTGTATCTCACGGTACTATATCATCATTATTAACAGTAGTGTTTTTGAATCGATCAACTTCGCTATGGTCTAGATGTCTAAGAGCATTCCAGCATCTGTGCAGCAAACTCCGCCTCAATTATACATTCAACAATAAGGTTGTGATCCCCCATGTCACTATCAGTTTCAAAACTAAAACATTTGTAGAAGAACTGATTGATGTCTCTTTCATTGCGGCATCTGGCAATGTGTTCCATTATCTGCCTTACCAGCAACCACATGCTCAACATGAACAACCATGCAGGTGACAATAATTCCACTTTACTTGCATTATATTTCAATCATTATTTCTTCATATTCTGATAAGCAGGCACGTAGATACTATAAGGTACTGAAGGGGGTACTGCAGATTGTCCCAGAAAATGAAAAATCGAAATTTCCGAAAAATGCAATAAAAACTGTAAACTTTGAAAGTCTAAGATGTACATTAAAATGCGTCAGAGTGCACCATTGACGTTCTACGATTCAAAATCGTCCTGGGGGAGTATGTTCCCAGCCCCTTTAGTAACATCGCATCTTTGATGCTCCATTTATTAGTCGGGCCTGTAAACTCAAAATCACTAGCTACGTCCCTGATAAGTTTGATGCGAAGCAAACATAATGTGTATGAAATAAGTAACAATGCCATATTATGGGCAATAAATGTGTTCTAGATCTTTAACCATGAAAGGGCACACAACTATGTGCAGACGAATAGCTCTTCCAAGATAAAGCCAACCGCAACCTAGGTAACACAGTCAGGGGTAATTAGTCGAAGGTCTCTTTATGCCCTCGTCGTTTGTATGCATGTAACATAGTCATTACTTAATGAAATATCATTGTCCATTGTAATGTCTGAACAACCGTTTATGTTCCATTGCTTGTGTTAGTTCTAAATACATGTGTACTATTATTTGTGAAACTGTAACTATTAATCATTATAAGGTGGAAATAAAGAGATATAAAATTACGGTTATTACTTTCGGCCGAGATTTATTAAAGTTTAAACGTTTATTTATTTTACAACGATAGCGAAGCAAATTTTAACAACTTATATTAATCACTCTCGTTGGCGCCGGTGAAAGCGTAACTGTGGTCCTGTGTGGGAGGAAGCCGGAGTACCCGGACAATACCCACCTGTCCAATCTGGCGACCACCGTATCATCTCACACACTTCACGGTCCGAGGATCGAACCCGGGTTGCAGTGATGAGAAGCGAGCGCGCTAACCACTGCGCTACTCGGACAGCATACATGCATTATGACCATATTATTGTAATATTATTGACATCATAGGATATCATATTTCAAACAATATTTCATCAGTCATTATGTTTATTTATACAGCATTGTTACCTTTATATAGTGGCCACCTATATATACTCGAGGCCATTAAATACGCACATTATATGTAGCCGTCTCTTTAGTATATAGGTCTCGTGGAAATCATGACATTACCATGTACATGTCTGGTAAGCATTCTACACTCGTGAAAAGCGTGCACCCGTGCTTTGTGTGTACCAAATGACATTCAACTGCCGATTTAGTGAAACCATGGTATGAGCGTGCACGAGCGTCTCGTGCATGTGTGCACATGCGTTGAATCATTGATTTGGTAGATTTTCGAGCAGCCACACATTAAATACGTCAACATTGTAAATTTACATTGCCATTACGAGGCTCTCAGAAGTCGGCCCACTTCAGTGTGTCCAATTGTAGAGGCACACCTAGACCGTGGTTTTCACGATTGCAGAATGTTTGTTTACCCGACATGTACATGGTAATGTAATGATTTCCGCAGGACAGATAAACTAACGAGATCGTTAGATATAATTTGCGTAATTAATGGCCTCAGGTATAGTTCCACATTCTTGCAAAAACAATTAAATATCCGTAAATTAAAAACAATTATTATATAAATAAAGTAAACAAAGTACACAATATGTACAAATACTGGTTTGATATTCGATTAAGGAGCCAACTTTCCATTGATCACTGACATCAACAATATTTAGAGGTTATTACGTGGCTAGTTTCATATCAGTCTAGGCAACGACCCCAGGTAACTTGATATCGACCCCAGGTAACTTGATATCGACCCCAGGTAACTTGAGATCGACCCCAGGTAACTTGAGATCGACCCCAGGTAACTTGAGATCATCCTGAGACCGTAGGTCATAGGCTGATATCAAGCTACAGAGGGTCGATACCTAGGCTGATATGAAACTAACCATGTAATAACGTCTTTATCACCGTGATATGAATTTGAAATCCTGCTCTCCGTTATCCATTTATCAATGAATCACAATTACCGGACTAATTGCTAATCGCTCTAGTTCTACACGAAAACCATTGAAATATTGCTACGGAAATTCAAACTTTACATCTGCTGTCTGAGACGCTACGGGAAGTAAACAAACTAGCACCGAGTGTTACTTTTTCAGAAATTAGTTACGTTACGGTTTGTTTTCTGGTTTGATACGGGCACGTAACCATACAGGCAAAAACAGGCTAAAATTCATATCTAAGTAATAAGGGCGTGAAATAACTGCGAGGTGATCACTTTAGCAAAATTGTATGGACATACAGCACTTGTATACCCAAAATATAGCCATATTGGGGTCATATTATAGCTAAGAATTTCGTACTGGGAAATCTATAATTCTATATATCAATATGAATATCGATTGAACAGTTGATGAAACATGCACACGGCGGTCAAAACATCGCACACACAACGACATCAAACTATGCCTAGGATGTTTCATATATCCAACATATTTTGGTGGCTAAACAGGTGACCACTGTAAACACAGCAACATTATCTGGTGGGGTTGGCGTTGGCCCGTGGGAGTGGGGTATCAATATGTGTAGACATGCTCTGGCAATGACTTTAGATACGGGGGTACCAGCATTGCAAGTAATATGTGTCATTTCGTTTTATATGTGACCATTCATTTAGTCTGTTGGAAATGAACATACACAATGTGGTTCATTAGGAAATGGACTAAAACATATTCTATTATCAATAATGAACCAGCCTGCATGGTATGGATCACAAAGGGTTTATATGAACCGGTAGGGGTCGTATGATTAAGCATCAATGTACCGGTCATATCATAAGGACCATGCAGTAGGTGTCATATGGATGTGTAGGGGTTGTATGGCCAGTATGGGTCATATGGATGTGTAGGGGTTGTATGGCCAGTATGGGTCATATGGATGTGTAGGGGCTGTATGGCCAGTATGGGTCATATGGATGTGTAGGGGATGTACGGCCAGTATGGGTCATATGGATATGTAGGGGATGTATGGCCAGTATGGATCATATGGATATATAAGGGATGTATGGCCAGTATGGGTCATATGGATGTGTATGGGGCTGTATGGACCAGTATGGGTCATATGGATGTGTAGGGGATGTATGGCCAGTATGGGTCATATGGATATGTAATGGATGTATGGCCAGTATGGGTCATATGGATGTGTAGGGGCTGTATGGCCAGTATGGGTCATATGGATATGTAAGGGGTGTATGGCCAGTATGGGTCATATGGATAGTAGGGGCTGTATGGCCAGTATTGGTCATATGGATGTGTAGGGGCTGTATGGCCAGTATGGGTCATATGGATGTGTAGGGGCTGTATGGCCAATATGGGTCATATGAATGCGTAGGGGCTGTATGGCCAGTATGGGTCATATGAATATGTAGGGGCTGTATGGCTAGTATGGGTCATATGGATATGTAGGGGATGTATGGCCAGTATGGGTCATATGGATATGTAGGGGCTGTATGGCCAGTATGGGTCATATGGATGTGTAGGGGATGTATGGCCAGTATGGGTCATATGGATATGTAGGGGTTCACATGGGGACAAGCATGGGTCATATGGATATGTAGGGGCTGTATGGCCAGTATGGGTCATATGGATGTGTATGGGTTGTATGGACCAGTATGGGTCATATGGATGTGTAGGGGCTGTATGGCCAGTATGGGTCATATGGATATGTAGGGGTTCACATGGACACGCATGGGTCATATGGATATGTAGGGGCTGTATGGCCAGTATGGGTCATATGGATGTGTAGGGGTTGTATGGACCAGTATGGGTCATATGGATGTGTATGGGCTGTATGGCCAGTATGGGTCATATGGATGTGTAGGGGCTGTATGGCCAGTATGGGTCATATGGATGTGTAGGGGCTGTATGGCCAGTGTGGGTCATATGGATGTGTAGGGGATGTATGGCCAGTGTGGGTCATATGGATGTGTAGGGGCTGTATGGCCAGTGTGGGTCATATGGATGTGTAGGGGATGTATGGCCAGTGTGGGTCATATGGATGTGTAGGGGTTGTATGGCCAGTGTGGGTCATATGGATGTGTAGGGGCTGTATGGCCAGTGTGGGTCATATGGATGTGTAGGGGATGTATGGCCAGTATGGGTCATATGGATATGTAGGGGATGTATGGCCAGTATGGGTCATATGGATGTGTAGTATGGCCAGTATGGGTCATATGGATGTGTAGTATGGCCAGTATGGATCATATGGATATGTAGGGGATGTATGGCCAGTATGGGTCATATGGATGTGTAGTATGGCCAGTATGGATCATATGGATGTGTAGGGGCTGTATGGCCAGTATGGATCATATGGATATGTAGGGGATCTATGGCCAGTATGGGTCATATGGATAGGTAGGGGTTCACATGGACAAGCATGGGTCATATGGATGTGTAGGGGCTGTATGGCCAGCATGGGTCATATGGATGTGTAGGGGCTGTATGGCCAGTATGGGTCATATGGATGTGTAGGGGATGTATGGCCAGTGTGGGTCATATAGATGTGTAGGGGCTGTATGGCCAGTATGGGTCATATGGATGTGTAGGGGTTCACATGTACCAGCATGGGTCATATGAATGTGTAGGGGATGTATGGCTAGTATGGGTCATATGGATGTGTAGTATGGCCAGTATGTGTCATATGAATGTGTAGGGGATGTATGGCCAGTATGGGTCATATGGATGTGTAGGGGTTGTATGGCCAGTATGGGTCATATGAATGTGTAGGGGCTGTATGGCCAGTATGGGTCATATGGATGTGTAGGGGCTGTATGAACAGTATGGGTCATATGGATGTGTAGGGGCTGTATGGCCAGTATGGGTCATATGGATATGTAAGGGATGTACGGCCAGTATGGGTCATATGGATGTGTAGGGGCTGTATGGCTAGTATGGGTCATATGGATGTGTAGGGGATGTATGGCCAGTATAGGTCATATGGATGTGTAGGGGCTGTATGGCCAGTATGGATCATATGGATACGTAGGGGCTGTATGGCCAGTATGGGTCATATGGATATGTAAGGGATGTACGGCCAGTATGGGTCATATGGATGTGTAGGGGATGTATGGCCAGTATGGGTCATATGGATATGTAAGGGATGTACGGCCAGTATGGGTCATATGGATGTGTAGGGGTTGTATGGCCAGTATGGGTCATATGGATGTGTAGGGGCTGTATGGCCAGTATGGTTCATATGGATATGTAAGGGATGTACGGCCAGTATGGGTCATATGGATGTGTAGGGGCTGTATGGCCAGTATGGGTCATATGGATGTGTAAGGGATGTACGGCCAGTATGGGTCATATGGATGTGTAGGGGCTGTATGGCCAGTATGGATCATATGGATATGTAGGGGATGTACGGCCAGTATGGGTCATATGGATGTGTAGGGGCTGTATGGCCAGTATGGATCATATGGATATGTAGGGGCTGTATGGCCAGTATGGGTCATATGGATATGTAAGGGATGTATGGCCAGTATGGGTCATATGGATGTGTAGGGGCTGTATGGCCAGTATGGATCATATGGATATGTAGGGGATGTATGGCCAGTATGGGTCATATGGATATGTAGGGGCTGTATGCACAAAAACCACAAAAAACCAACAAATAGGGGCTGTATGGCCAGTATGGTCAGTATGGGTCATATGGATGTGTAGGGGTTCACATGGACCAGCATGGGTCATATGAATGTGTAGGGGATGTATGGCTAGTATGGGTCATATGGATATGTAGGGGCTGTATGGCCAGTATGGGTCATATGGATGTGTAGGGGCTGTATGGCCAGTATGGGTCATATGGATGTGTAGTATGGCCAGTATGTGTCATATGAATGTGTAGGGGATGTATGGCCAGTATGGGTCATATGGATGTGTAGGGGTTGTATGGCCAGTATGGGTCATATGAATGTGTAGGGGCTGTATGGCCAGTATGGGTCATATGGATGTGTAGGGGCTGTATGAACAGTGTGGGTCATATGTATGTGTAGGGGATGTATGGCCAGTATGGGTCATATGGATATGCAAGGGATGTACGGCCAGTATGGGTCATATGGATGTGTAGGGGTTGTATGGCCAGTATGGGTCATATGGATGTGTAGGGGCTGTATGGCCAGTATGGGTCATATGGATGTGTAGGGGCTGTATGGCCAGTATGGGTCATATGGATATGTAAGGGATGTACGGCCAGTATGGGTCATATGGATGTGTAGGGGCTGTATGGCCAGTATGGGTCATATGGATGTGTAGGGGTTGTATGGCCAGTATGGGTCATATGGATGTGTAGGGGCTGTATGGCCAGTATGGTCATATGGATTGTAGGGGTGTATGGCCAGTATGGGTCATATGGATATGTAGGGGATGTATGGCCAGTATGGGTCATATGGATGTGTAGGGGATGTATGGCCAGTATGGGTCATATGGATGTGTAGGTGTATGGCCAGTATGGGTCATATGGATGTGTAGGGGCTGTATGGCCAGTATGGGTCATATGGATATGTAGGGGATGTATGGCCAGTATGGGTCATATGGATGTGTAGGGGCTGTATGGCCAGTATGGGTCATATGGATGTGTAGGGGCTGTATGGCCAGTATGGGTCATATGGATATGTAGGGGATGTATGGCCAGTATGGGTCATATGGATGTGTAGGGGCTGTATGCCAATGGGTCATATGGATATGTAGGGGCTGTATGGCCAGTATGGGTCATATGGATGTGTAGGGGCTGTATGGCCAGTATGGGTCATATGGATGTGTAGGGGCTGTATGGCCAGTATGGGTCATATGGATGTGTAGGGGATGTATGGCCAGTATGGGTCATATGGATGTGTAGGGGCGTATGGCCAGTATGGGTCATATGGATATGTAGGGGATGTATGGCCAGTATGGGTCATATGGATATGTAGGGGCTGTATGGCCAGTATGGGTCATATGGATGTGTAGGGGATGTATGGCCAGTATGGGTCATATGGATATGTAAGGGATGTATGGCCAGTATGGGTCATATGGATGTGTAGGGGCTGTATGGCCAGTATGGGTCATATGGATATGTAGGGGTTACATGGCCAGCATGGGTCATATGGATGTGTAGGGGCTGTATGGCCAGTATGGGTCATATGGATGTGTAGGGGATGTATGGCCAGTATGGGTCATATGGATGTGTAGGGGCTGTATGGCCAGTATGGGTCATATGGATGTGTAGGGGCTGTATGGCCAGTATGGGTCATATGGATATGTAAGGGATGTATGGCCAGTATGGGTCATATGGATGTGTAGTATGGCCAGTATGGGTCATATGGATATGTAGGGGCTGTATGGCCAGTATGGGTCATATGGATATGTAGGGGCTGTATGGCCAGTATGGGTCATATGGATATGTAGTATGGCCAGTATGGGTCATATGGATGTGTAGGGGCTGTATGGCCAGTATGGATCATATGGATATGTAGGGGATGTATGGCCAGTATGGGTCATATGGATATGTAGGGGCTGTATGGCCAGTATGGGTCATATGGATGTGTAGGGGCTGTATGGCCAGTATGGGTCATATGGATGTGTAGGGGATGTATGGCCAGTATGGGTCATATGGATATGTAGGGGCTGTATGGCCAGTATGGGTCATATGGATGTGTAGGGGCTGTATGGCCAGTATGGGTCATATGGATGTGTAGTATGGCCAGTATGTGTCATATGAATGTGTAGGGGATGTATGGCCAGTATGGGTCATATGGATGTGTAGGGGTTGTATGGCCAGTATGGGTCATATGAATGTGTAGGGGCTGTATGGCCAGTATGGGTCATATGGATGTGTAGGGGCTGTATGAACAGTATGGGTCATATGGATGTGTAGGGGATGTATGGCCAGTATGGGTCATATGGATATGTAAGGGATGTACGGCCAGTATGGGTCATATGGATGTGTAGGGGTTGTATGGCCAGTATGGGTCATATGGATGTGTAGGGGCTGTATGGCCAGTATGGGTCATATGGATGTGTAGGGGCTGTATGGCCAGTATGGGTCATATGGATATGTAAGGGATGTACGGCCAGTATGGGTCATATGGATGTGTAGGGGCTGTATGGCTAGTATGGGTCATATGGATGTGTAGGGGATGTATGGCCAGTATAGGTCATATGGATGTGTAGGGGCTGTATGGCCAGTATGGATCATATGGATACGTAGGGGCTGTATGGCCAGTATGGGTCATATGGATATGTAAGGGATGTACGGCCAGTATGGGTCATATGGATGTGTAGGGGCTGTATGGCTAGTATGGGTCATATGGATGTGTATGGGGCTGTATGGACCAGTATGGGTCATATGGATGTGTAGGGGATGTATGGCCAGTATGGGTCATATGGATATGTAATGGATGTATGGCCAGTATGGGTCATATGGATGTGTAGGGGCTGTATGGCCAGTATGGGTCATATGGATATGTAAGGGGTGTATGGCCAGTATGGGTCATATGGATATGTAGGGGCTGTATGGCCAGTATTGGTCATATGGATGTGTAGGGGCTGTATGGCCAGTATGGGTCATATGGATGTGTAGGGGCTGTATGGCCAATATGGGTCATATGAATGCGTAGGGGCTGTATGGCCAGTATGGGTCATATGAATATGTAGGGGCTGTATGGCTAGTATGGGTCATATGGATATGTAGGGGATGTATGGCCAGTATGGGTCATATGGATATGTAGGGGCTGTATGGCCAGTATGGGTCATATGGATGTGTAGGGGATGTATGGCCAGTATGGGTCATATGGATATGTAGGGGTTCACATGGACAAGCATGGGTCATATGGATATGTAGGGGCTGTATGGCCAGTATGGGTCATATGGATGTGTATGGGTTGTATGGACCAGTATGGGTCATATGGATGTGTAGGGGCTGTATGGCCAGTATGGGTCATATGGATATGTAGGGGTTCACATGGACACGCATGGGTCATATGGATATGTAGGGGCTGTATGGCCAGTATGGGTCATATGGATGTGTAGGGGTTGTATGGACCAGTATGGGTCATATGGATGTGTATGGGCTGTATGGCCAGTATGGGTCATATGGATGTGTAGGGGCTGTATGGCCAGTATGGGTCATATGGATGTGTAGGGGCTGTATGGCCAGTGTGGGTCATATGGATGTGTAGGGGATGTATGGCCAGTGTGGGTCATATGGATGTGTAGGGGCTGTATGGCCAGTGTGGGTCATATGGATGTGTAGGGGATGTATGGCCAGTGTGGGTCATATGGATGTGTAGGGGTTGTATGGCCAGTGTGGGTCATATGGATGTGTAGGGGCTGTATGGCCAGTGTGGGTCATATGGATGTGTAGGGGATGTATGGCCAGTATGGGTCATATGGATATGTAGGGGATGTATGGCCAGTATGGGTCATATGGATGTGTAGTATGGCCAGTATGGGTCATATGGATGTGTAGTATGGCCAGTATGGATCATATGGATATGTAGGGGATGTATGGCCAGTATGGGTCATATGGATGTGTAGTATGGCCAGTATGGATCATATGGATGTGTAGGGGCTGTATGGCCAGTATGGATCATATGGATATGTAGGGGATCTATGGCCAGTATGGGTCATATGGATAGGTAGGGGTTCACATGGACAAGCATGGGTCATATGGATGTGTAGGGGCTGTATGGCCAGCATGGGTCATATGGATGTGTAGGGGATGTATGGCCAGTGTGGGTCATATGGATGTGTAGGGGTTGTATGGCCAGTGTGGGTCATATGGATGTGTAGGGGCTGTATGGCCAGTGTGGGTCATATGGATGTGTAGGGGATGTATGGCCAGTATGGGTCATATGGATATGTAGGGGATGTATTGCCAGTATGGGTCATATGGATGTGTAGTATGGCCAGTATGGGTCATATGGATGTGTAGTATGGCCAGTATGGATCATATGGATATGTAGGGGATGTATGGCCAGTATGGGTCATATGGATGTGTAGTATGGCCAGTATGGATCATATGGATGTGTAGGGGCTGTATGGCCAGTATGGATCATATGGATATGTAGGGGATCTATGGCCAGTATGGGTCATATGGATAGGTAGGGGTTCACATGGACAAGCATGGGTCATATGGATGTGTAGGGGCTGTATGGCCAGCATGGGTCATATGGATGTGTAGGGGCTGTATGGCCAGTATGGGTCATATGGATGTGTAGGGGATGTATGGCCAGTGTGGGTCATATGGATGTGTAGGGGCTGTATGGCCAGTATGGGTCATATGGATGTGTAGGGGTTCACATGGACCAGCATGGGTCATATGAATGTGTAGGGGATGTATGGCCAGTATGGGTCATATGGATGTGTAGGGGCTGTATGGCCAGTATGGGTCATATGGATGTGTAGTATGGCCAGTATGTGTCATATGAATGTGTAGGGGATGTATGGCCAGTATGGGTCATATGGATGTGTAGGGGTTGTATGGCCAGTATGGGTCATATGAATGTGTAGGGGCTGTATGGCCAGTATGGGTCATATGGATGTGTAGGGGCTGTATGAACAGTGTGGGTCATATGGATGTGTAGGGGATGTATGGCCAGTATGGGTCATATGGATATGTAAGGGATGTACGGCCAGTATGGGTCATATGGATGTGTAGGGGTTGTATGGCCAGTATGGGTCATATGGATGTGTAGGGGATGTATGGCCAGTATGGGTCATATGGATGTGTAGGGGCTGTATGGCCAGTATGGGTCATATGGATATGTAAGGGATGTACGGCCAGTATGGGTCATATGGATGTGTAGGGGCTGTATGGCTAGTATGGGTCATATGGATGTGTAGGGGATGTATGGCCAGTATAGGTCATATGGATGTGTAGGGGCTGTATGGCCAGTATGGATCATATGGATACGTAGGGGCTGTATGGCCAGTATGGGTCATATGGATATGTAAGGGATGTACGGCCAGTATGGGTCATATGGATGTGTAGGGGATGTATGGCCAGTATGGGTCATATGGATATGTAAGGGATGTACGGCCAGTATGGGTCATATGGATGTGTAGGGGTTGTATGGCCAGTATGGGTCATATGGATGTGTAGGGGCTGTATGGCCAGTATGGTTCATATGGATATGTAAGGGATGTACGGCCAGTATGGGTCATATGGATGTGTAGGGGCTGTATGGCTAGTATGGGTCATATGGATGTGTAGGGGATGTATGGCCAGTATGGGTCATATGGATGTGTAGGGGCTGTATGGCCAGTATGGATCATATGGATATGTAGGGGCTGTATGGCCAGTATGGGTCATATGGATATGTAAGGGATGTACGGCCAGTATGGGTCATATGGATGTGTAGGGGATGTATGGCCAGTATGGGTCATATGGATGTGTAAGGGATGTACGGCCAGTATGGGTCATATGGATATGTAAGGGATGTATGGCCAGTATGGGTCATATGGATATGTAGGGGATGTACGGCCAGTATGGGTCATATGGATGTGTAGGGGCTGTATGGCCAGTATGGATCATATGGATATGTAGGGGCTGTATGGCCAGTATGGGTCATATGGATATGTAAGGGATGTATGGCCAGTATGGGTCATATGGATGTGTAGGGGCTGTATGGCCAGTATGGATCATATGGATATGTAGGGGATGTATGGCCAGTATGGGTCATATGGATATGTAGGGGCTGTATGGTCAGTATGGGTCATATGGATATGTAAGGGATGTATGGCCTGTATGGGTCATATGGATATGTAAGGGATGTATGGCCTATATGGGTCATATGGATGTGTAGGGGCTGTATGGCCAGTATGGATCATATGGATATGTAGGGGCTGTATGGCCAGTATGGGTCATATGGATATGTAAGGGATGTATGGCCAGTATGGGTCATATGGATGTGTAGTATGGCCAGTATGGGTCATATGGATATGTAGGGGTTGTATGGCCAGTATGGGTCATATGGATATGTAGGGGCTGTATGGCCAGTATGGGTCATATGGATGTGTAGGGGCTGTATGGCCAGTATGGGTCATATGGATGTGTAGGGGATGTATGGCCAGTATGGGTCATATGGATATGTAAGGGATGTATGGCCAGTATGGGTCATATGGATGTGTAGGGGATGTATGGCCAGTATGGGTCATATGGATGTGTAGGGGCTGTATGGCCAGTATGGGTCATATGGATGTGTAGTATGGCCAGTATGGGTCATATGGATATGTAGGGGATGTATGGCCAGTATGGGTCATATGGATGTGTAGGGGCTGTATGGCCAGTATGGGTCATATGGATATGTAAGGGATGTATGGCCAGTATGGGTCATATGGATGTGTAGGGGATGTATGGCCAGTATGGGTCATATGGATGTGTAGGGGCTGTATGGCCAGTATGGGTCATATGGATATGTAAGGGATGTACGGCCAGTATGGGTCATATGGATGTGTAGGGGCTGTATGGCTAGTATGGGTCATATGGATGTGTAGGGGATGTATGGCCAGTATGGGTCATATGGATGTGTAGGGGCTGTATGGCCAGTATGGATCATATGGATATGTAGGGGCTGTATGGCCAGTATGGGTCATATGGATATGTAAGGGATGTACGGCCAGTATGGGTCATATGGATGTGTAGGGGATGTATGGCCAGTATGGGTCATATGGATATGTAAGGGATGTACGGCCAGTATGGGTCATATGGATGTGTAGGGGTTGTATGGCCAGTATGGGTCATATGGATGTGTAGGGGCTGTATGGCCAGTATGGTTCATATGGATATGTAAGGGATGTACGGCCAGTATGGGTCATATGGATGTGTAGGGGCTGTATGGCTAGTATGGGTCATATGGATGTGTAGGGGATGTATGGCCAGTATGGGTCATATGGATGTGTAGGGGCTGTATGGCCAGTATGGATCATATGGATATGTAGGGGCTGTATGGCCAGTATGGGTCATATGGATATGTAAGGGATGTACGGCCAGTATGGGTCATATGGATGTGTAAGGGATATACGGCCAGTATGGGTCATATGGATGTGTAAGGGATGTACGGCCAGTATGGGTCATATGGATGTGTAGGGGCTGTATGGCCAGTATGGATCATATGGATATGTAGGGGATGTACGGCCAGTATGGGTCATATGGATGTGTAGGGGCTGTATGGCCAGTATGGATCATATGGATATGTAGGGGCTGTATGGCCAGTATGGGTCATATGGATATGTAAGGGATGTATGGCCAGTATGGGTCATATGGATGTGTAGGGGCTGTATGGCCAGTATGGATCATATGGATATGTAGGGGATGTATGGCCAGTATGGGTCATATGGATATGTAGGGGCTGTATGGTCAGTATGGGTCATATGGATGTGTAGGGGTTCACATGGACCAGCATGGGTCATATGAATGTGTAGGGGATGTATGGCTAGTATGGGTCATATGGATATGTAGGGGCTGTATGGCCAGTATGGGTCATATGGATGTGTAGGGGCTGTATGGCCAGTATGGGTCATATGGATGTGTAGTATGGCCAGTATGTGTCATATGAATGTGTAGGGGATGTATGGCCAGTATGGGTCATATGGATGTGTAGGGGTTGTATGGCCAGTATGGGTCATATGAATGTGTAGGGGCTGTATGGCCAGTATGGGTCATATGGATGTGTAGGGGCTGTATGAACAGTGTGGGTCATATGGATGTGTAGGGGATGTATGGCCAGTATGGGTCATATGGATATGTAAGGGATGTACGGCCAGTATGGGTCATATGGATGTGTAGGGGTTGTATGGCCAGTATGGGTCATATGGATGTGTAGGGGCTGTATGGCCAGTATGGGTCATATGGATGTGTAGGGGCTGTATGGCCAGTATGGGTCATATGGATATGTAAGGGATGTACGGCCAGTATGGGTCATATGGATGTGTAGGGGCTGTATGGCTAGTATGGGTCATATGGATGTGTAGGGGATGTATGGCCAGTATGGGTCATATGGATGTGTAGGGGCTGTATGGCCAGTATGGATCATATGGATATGTAGGGGCTGTATGGCCAGTATGGGTCATATGGATATGTAAGGGATGTACGGCCAGTATGGGTCATATGGATGTGTAGGGGCTGTATGGCTAGTATGGGTCATATGGATGTGTAGGGATGTATGGCCAGTATGGGTCATATGGATGTGTAGGGGCTGTATGGCCAGTATGGATCATATGGATATGTAGGGGCTGTATGGCCAGTATGGGTCATATGGATATGTAAGGGATGTACGGCCAGTATGGGTCATATGGATGTGTAGGGGATGTATGGCCAGTATGGGTCATATGGATATGTAAGGGATGTATGGCCAGTATGGGTCATATGGATGTGTAGGGGCTGTATGGCCAGTATGGGTCATATGGATATGTAGGGGCTGTATGGCCAGTATGGGTCATATGGATATGTAGGGGCTGTATGGCCAGTATGGGTCATATGGATATGTAAGGGATGTATGGCCAGTATGGGTCATATGGATATGTAAGGGATGTATGGCCAATATGGGTCATATGGATGTGTAGGGGCTGTATGGCCAGTATGGATCATATGGATATGTAGGGGCTGTATGGCCAGTATGGGTCATATGGATATGTAAGGGATGTATGGCCAGTATGGGTCATATGGATGTGTAGTATGGCCAGTATGGGTCATATGGATATGTAGGGGTTGTATGGCCAGTATGGATCATATGGATATGTAGGGGCTGTATGGCCAGTATGGGTCATATGGATGTGTAGTATGGCCAGTATGGGTCATATGGATATGTAGGGGCTGTATGGCCAGTATGGATCATATGGATATGTAGGGGCTGTATGGCCAGTATGGGTCATATGGATATGTAAGGGATGTATGGCCAGTATGGGTCATATGGATGTGTAGGGGCTGTATGGCCAGTATGGATCATATGGATATGTAGGGGATGTATGGCCAGTATGGGTCATATGGATATGTAGGGGCTGTATGGCCAGTATGGGTCATATGGATGTGTAGGGGCTGTATGGCCAGTATGGGTCATATGGATGTGTAGGGGATGTATGGCCAGTATGGGTCATATGGATATGTAGGGGCTGTATGGCCAGTATGGGTCATATGGATGTGTAGGGGCTGTATGGCCAGTATGGGTCATATGGATGTGTAGTATGGCCAGTATGTGTCATATGAATGTGTAGGGGATGTATGGCCAGTATGGGTCATATGGATGTGTAGGGGTTGTATGGCCAGTATGGGTCATATGGATGTGTAGGGGCTGTATGGCCAGTATGGGTCATATGGATGTGTAGGGGCTGTATGAACAGTGTGGGTCATATGGATGTGTAGGGGATGTATGGCCAGTATGGGTCATATGGATATGTAAGGGATGTACGGCCAGTATGGGTCATATGGATGTGTAGGGGTTGTATGGCCAGTATGGGTCATATGGATGTGTAGGGGCTGTATGGCCAGTATGGGTCATATGGATGTGTAGGGGCTGTATGGCCAGTATGGGTCATATGGATATGTAAGGGATGTACGGCCAGTATGGGTCATATGGATGTGTAGGGGCTGTATGGCCAGTATGGGTCATATGGATGTGTAGGGGATGTATGGCCAGTATGGGTCATATGGATGTGTAGGGGCTGTATGGCCAGTATGGGTCATATGGATGTGTAGGGGATGTATGGCCAGTATGGGTCATATGGATATGTAGGGGATGTATGGCCAGTATGGGTCATATGGATGTGTAGTATGGCCAGTATGGGTCATATGGATGTGTAGTATGGCCAGTATGGATCATATGGATATGTAGGGGATGTATGGCCAGTATGGGTCATATGGATGTGTAGGGGCTGTATGGCCAGTATGGGTCATATGGATGTGTAGGGGATGTATGGCCAGTATGGGTCATATGGATGTGTAGGGGATGTATGGCCAGTATGGGTCATATGGATATGTAAGGGATGTACGGCCAGTATGGGTCATATGGATGTGTAGGGGATGTATGGCCAGTATGGGTCATATGGATGTGTAGGGGATGTATGGCCAGTATGGGTCATATGGATGTGTAGGGGCTGTATGGCCAGTATGGGTCATATGGATATGTAGGGGCTGTATGGCCAGTATGGGTCATATGGATGTGTAAGGGATGTATGGCCAGTATGGGTCATATGGATGTGTAGGGGCTGTATGGCCAGTATGGATCATATGGATATGTAGGGGATGTATGGCCAGTATGGGTCATATGGATATGTAGGGGCTGTATGGCCAGTATGGGTCATATGGATATGTAAGGGATGTATGGCCAGTATGGGTCATATGGATATGTAAGGGATGTATGGCCAGTATGGGTCATATGGATGTGTAGGGGCTGTATGGCCAGTATGGATCATATGGATATGTAGGGGCTGTATGGCCAGTATGGGTCATATGGATATGTAGGGGCTGTATGGCCAGTATGGGTCATATGGATGTGTAGTATGGCCAGTATGGGTCATATGGATGTGTAGGGG
>CM026399.1:62964515-62979926 GCA_014843695.1 Archivesica marissinica | reverse complement strand
AAAGTAGCACACACCGGCATGGAAGTATGAAGCGCTTGGAAAATTAGCACACACCAGCATGGAAGTATGAAGCACTTGGAAAAGTAGCACACACCGGCATGGAAGTATGAGGCACTTGGAAAAGTAGCACACACCGGCATGGAAGTATGAAGCGCTTGGAAAAGTAGCACACACCGGCATGGAAGTATGAGGCACTTGGAAAAGTAGCACACACTGTATGGAAGTATGAAGCTCTTGGATAAGTTGCACAACCTGCATGGAAGTATGAAGCTCTTGGGAAAAGTAACACATCCAGGCATGGAAGTATGAAGTGCTTGGAAAAGTAACACACACCGGCATGGACATATGAAGCGCTTGGAAAAGTAAAACACACCGGCATGGAAGTATGAAGTGCTTGGAAAATTAGCACACACCAGCATGGAAGTATGAAGCACTTGGAAAAGTAGCACACACCGGCATGGAAGTATGAGGCACTTGGAAAAGTAGCACACACCGGCATGGAAGTATGAAGTGCTTGGAAAAGTAGCACACACCGGCATGGAAGTATGAAGCACTTGGAAAAGTAGCACACACATGTATGGAAGTATGAAGCTCTTGGATAAGTTGCACACACCTGCATGGAAGTATGAAGCACTTGGAAAAGTAGCACACACCGGTATGGAAGTAAGAAGCTCTTGGAAAAGTTGCACACATCTGCATGGAAGTATGAAGCGCTTGCGAAAGTAGCACACACCTGCATGGAAGTATGGGGCGCTTGCGAAAGTAACACACACCGTCATGGAAGTATGAAGCTCTTGGAAAAGTAGCACACACCTGCATGGATGTATGAAGCACTTGGAAAAGTAGCACACACCGGTATGGAAGTATGAAGCTCTTGGAAAAGTAGCACACACCTGCATGGAAGTATGATGTGCTTGGAAAAGTAGCACACACCGGCATGGAAGTATGAAGCACTTGGAAAAGTAGCACACACCGGTATGGAAGTATGAAGCTCTTGGAAAAGTAGCACACACCTGCATGGAAGTATGAAGTGCTTGGAAAAGTAGCACACACCGGCATGGAAGTATGAAGCTCTTGGAAAAGTAGCATACACCTGCATGGAAGTATGAAGTGCTTGGAAAAGTAACACACACCGGCATGGAAGTATGAAGTGCTTGGAAAAGTAACACACACCGGCATGGAAGTATGAAGCTCTTGGAAAAGTAGCACACACCTGCATGGAAGTATGAAGCTCTTGGAAAAGTAGCACACACCGCATGGAAGTATGAAGTTTGGAAAAGTAGCACACCCGGCATGGAAGTATGAAGTGCTTGGAAAAGTAACACACACCTGCATGGAAGTATGAAGCGCTTGGAAAAGTAGCACACACCGGCATGGAAGTATGAAGCGCTTGGAAAAGTAGCACACACCGGCATGGAAGTATGAAGCGCTTGGAAAAGTAGCACACACCGGCATGGAAGTATGAAGCTCTTGGAAAGTAGCACACACCGGCATGGAAGTATGAAGCTTGGGTTGTGGGTTGGTTGGGTGTGGTGGCTTGGAAAAGTAGCACACACCGGCATGGAAGTATGAAGCTCTTGGAAAAGTAGCACACACCTGCATGGAAGTATGAAGCGCTTGGAAAAGTAGCACACACCGGCATGGAAGTATGAAGTGCTTGGAAAAGTAGCACACACCGGCATGGAAGTATGAAGTGCTTGGAAAAGTAACACACACCGGCATGGAAGTATGAAGCGCTTGGAAAAGTAGCACACACCTGCATGGAAGTATGAAGCTCTTGGAAAAGTAGCACACACCGGCATGGAAGTATGAAGTGCTTGGAAAAGTAGCACACACCGGCATGGAAGTATGAAGTGCTTGGAAAAGTAACACACACCGGCATGGAAGTATGAAGTGCTTGGAAAAGTAGCACACACCTGCATGGAAGTATGAAGCTCTTGGAAAAGTAGCACACACCTGCATGGAAGTATGAAGCTCTTGGGAAAGTAACACACACAGGCATGGAAGTATGAAGTGCTTGAAAAGTAACACACACCGGCATGGAAGTATGAAGCGCTTGGAAAAGTAGCACACACCAGCATGGAAGTATGAAGCTCTTGGACAAGTAGCACACACCGGCATGGAAGTATGAAGCTCTTGGAAAAGTAGCACACACCTGCATGGAAGTATGAAGCTCTTGGAAAAGTAGCACACACCGGTATGGAAGTATGAAGCACTTGGAAAAGTAACACACACCTGCATGGAAGTATGAAGCACTTGGAAAAGTAGCAATCACCTGCATGGAAGTAAGAAGCCCAATGGAAAAGTAACACACACCGTCATGGAAGTATGAAGCTCTTGGAAAAGTAGCACACACCTGCATGGAAGTATGAAGCACTTGGAAAAGTAGCACACACCGGTATGGAAGTATGAAGCTCTTGGAAAAGTAGCACACACCGGTATGGAAGTATGAAGCTCTTGGAAAAGTTGCACACACCTGCATGGAAGTATGAAGTGTTTGGAAAAGTAGCACACACCGGCATGGAAGTATGAAGCTCTTGGAAAAGTAGCATACACCTGCATGGAAGTATGAAGTGCTTGGAAAAGTAACACACACCGGCATGGAAGTATGAAGTGCTTGGAAAAGTAACACACACTGGCATGGAAGTATGAAGCGCTTGGAAAAGTAGCACACACCTGCATGGAAGTATGAAGCTCTTGGAAAAGTAGCACACACCTGCATGGAAGTATGAAGCTCTTGGGAAAAGTAACACACACAGGCATGGAAGTATGAAGTGCTTGTAAAAGTAACACACACCGGCATGGACGTATGAAGCGCTTGGAAAAGTAGCACACACCGGCATGGAAGTATGAAGCTCTTGGAAAAGTAGCACACACCTGCATGGATGTATGAAGCTCTTGGGAAAAGTAACACACACAGGCATGGAAGTATGAAGTGCTTGGAAAAGTAACACACACCGGCATGTACGTATGAAGCGCTTGGAAAAGTAGCACACACCGGCATGGAAGTATGAAGCGCTTGGAAAATTAGCACACACCAGCATGGAAGTATGAAGCACTTGGAAAAGTAGCACACACCGCCATGGAAGTATGAGGCACTTGGAAAAGTAGCACACACCGGCATGGAAGTATGAAGTGCTTGGAAAAGTAGCACACACCGGCATGGAAGTATGAAGCACTTGGAAAAGTAGCACACACATGTATGGAAGTATGAAGCTCTTGGATAAGTTGCACACACCTGCATGGAAGTATGAAGCTCTTGGAAAAGTAGCACACACCTGCATGGAAGTATGAAGCTCTTGGGAAAAGTAACACATCCAGGCATGGAAGTATGAAGTGCTTGGAAAAGTAACACACACCGGCATGGACATATGAAGCGCTTGGAAAAGTAAAACACACCGGCATGGAAGTATGAAGTGCTTGGAAAATTAGCACACACCAGCATGGAAGTATGAAGCACTTGGAAAAGTAGCACACACCGGCATGGAAGTATGAGGCACTTGGAAAAGTAGCACACACCGGCATGGAAGTATGAAGTGCTTGGAAAAGTAGCACACACCGGCATGGAAGTATGAAGCACTTGGAAAAGTAGCACACACATGTATGGAAGTATGAAGCTCTTGGATAAGTTGCACACACCTGCATGGAAGTATGAAGCACTTGGAAAAGTAGCACACACCGGTATGGAAGTAAGAAGCTCTTGGAAAAGTTGCACACATCTGCATGGAAGTATGAAGCGCTTGGAAAGTAGCACACACCTGCATGGAAGTATGGGGCGCTTGGGAAAGTAGCACACACCGTCATGGAAGTATGAAGCTCTTGGAAAAGTAGCACACACCTGCATGGATGTATGAAGCTCTTGGAAAGTAGCACACAGGAGGTAGGTAAATACCGCGAGAGGTAGGTAAATACCGTGAGGTAGGTAAATACCGCGAGAGGTAGGTAAATACCGTGAGGTAGGTAAATACCGTGAGGTAGGTAAATACCGCGAGAGGTAGGTAAATACCGTGAGGTAGGTAATCTTGCGCAAACAAGCTGATAACGGGCCACTTTCCTTCACAACCTGTACGTCGTCCGAGTGTATATGACACACCATTACACTCTATTTGATGATGATTGAGCTTATTTACCCTCGCCGCCGGCGAACCATATGGGCGAGCATACTAAGAAGTTTAGTTAGCACTCATAAATTATAAACTAAGGTGATTAAGTTGTGTGTGTTAATAATACAATGTGAATGCTCAGCCCGGCCATAGATTAGGCTACAAGCACCAACATGTATAGGGTCAGTACAGGAGTCACTCTATACTGTCTCACATCTCGTATTCGTGAATGTATGAATATGTTAGATGTATAATATTATTTGCATGCTCAGCCCGGCCATAGATTAGGCTACAAGCACCAACATATATAGAGTCGGTACAGGAATCACGCTGTACTAACACGCATCTTAATTCTATAATGTGTGAATTAGATGTGTTGTGTGTATGTGTGCACAATGACGTTTTGATTGGGTATGGGGGGGGGGGGATATTTATTAATACATGTAATGAAGCATACATTGTCAAATGCTGCTGATGTTATTTCACTGTAATGTCATGCTATATGAGTACACTGTTTCTACTAAGGTGCATCTCTTAGAAACAACATAATAACAGTTGTCTAGAAACAACATAATAACAGTTGTCGGCATACGCCATGTTTCAGACCATAGTAGTGGGTATCCTGTGCCCCCTAACTGTAGAATAGCGACCGTGACAGAACTTAGACAAGTGATCACAAATAGTGATACTGCATCTGGTGCTTGTGTCGTGGACGCATTGAAACAGACTGCATATGTCGCTTGTGCCGCGGACATGAGCATTGAAACAGACTGCATATGTCGCTTGTGTCGTAGACATGAGCATTGAAACAGACTGCATATGTCGCTTGTGTCATAGACATGAACATTGAAACAGACTGCATATGTCGCTTGTGTCGTAGACATGAACATTGAGACAGACTGCATCCGTCGCTTGTGTCATAGACATGAGCATTGAGACAGACTGCATATGTCGTTTGTGTCGTAGACATGAGCATTGAAACAGACTGCATATGTCGCTTGTGCCGCGGACATGAGCATTGAAACAGACTGCATATGTCGCTTGTGCCGCGGACATGAGCATTGAAACAGAACTGCATATGTCGCTTGTGTCGTAGACATGAGCATTGAAACAGACTGCATATGTCGCTCGTGTCATAGACATGAACATTGAAACAGACTGCATCTGTCGCTTGTGTCGTAGACATGAGCATTGAAACAGACTGCTTGTGTCGCGGACATGAGCATTGAAACAGACTGCATATGTCGCTTGTGCCGCGGACATGAGCATTGAGACAGACTGCATATGTCGCGGACATGAGCATTGAAACAGATTATGTTAAGAAAAGCACTTAAAAACGTCTGTCCATTTCATACGGCTTCCTGTTTCATGTGAACTACGAGGAAATTATTGGAATTATGTCTAGATTCTCTAGCAGGCTGGTTCCTGGACGGGGAACAAAGTCCGTTCGTGATCGGCTTACCAGTATCCGCCTTTTCTACCCTGCCTACAAATCTGTAAATAGTATCACCTGACGGTATTTTCTCCATTTTAATTTTCAAACCTCCTGTAGATGTTGTTGACGCATGCAGTGAACTTTGAGTTGTTTTAGAATACAGTGATCTTCCGTCCGCCATTTTATTAGTGCCGGTTCGTTGCAATCTTCTAGTATTGCGCCATCTCGACTGTAGGCAACAACAGCATCGCATAAACTCTCTCTTAAAGTTGATAGTAAATAACCCTGAAGTAAATAACCGTAGACATTAATTATATAAAAGAATTTAAGGATAAGACAGTCAAGTGCGTACACTTGTATGTGAATATTTAGTAATTTTGACTTCAACATATATTATTGCATACATAGCATATTATTATTAGACTGTACAACGCTATATGGTTTTGAACCCGCACACATTTGTCCAGACCCCAAGCGTCAGTATATAGCATTGGCGGGGTGTCATTTAAAAAATGGCTGAAGACCGACGCCGTGATAACTTGCTGCGTTTTATTCCGCGCAGTATATCTCCTGCGAACCGTTGTATGCATTGTGATGACTTGCTGGTTTTATTCCGCGCAGTATATCTCCTGCGAACCGTTGTATGCAGTGTGATGACTTGCTGGTTTTATTCCGCGCAGTATATCTCCTGCGAACCGTTGTATGCAGTGTGATGACTTGCTGGTTTTATTCCGCGCAGTATATCTCCTGCGAACCGTTGTATGCAGTGTGATGACTTGCTGCGTTTTATTCCGCGCAGTATATCTCCTGCGAACCGTTGTGTGCAGTGTGATGACTTGCTGCGTTTTATTCAGCGCAGTATATCTCCTGCGAACCGTTGTGTGCAGTGTGATGATACTGACTGCAAGCAATATGGATGTGTGATTTGCGTCAGGCTCAGCGCTACCAGAGCGTCATTGATATGGATGCCAAAGTGCGACTATGCCTCCATATGAAAGCGACCGCGCAGTCGGATGCTCATGCGGCTTTCGCAACTCCGAGACCTTTGAGTGGTAATGCAACAGTCACCTCTATTGTCTATAAGTATGCTTCAATGGCAGTCCCCGCCCCCAATCGCGTAGTTGCCTTTACGCTACAGTGCCCGGACGTGCACATTATATTCAGGAATGGTTTTTTTTGCTGGATATACAGTAGTAGACGAAAAACTGAACTTTTCATATGTGGTAAGTGTATAAACTTCCCCTAAAAGATGCCAGAGTGCACCATTTGATGTCTAGATTTCAAAGATTAGTGGGGATCGAGGATGCACCCAGACCCCCTACCGGGTTCGCACCTTTTGTGCTCAAATTCGCACCTACGGCACTTAATAGTTCAAATGGGCTTGTACATCATGTGCAATGACATAACCACGGATCTTTAGGATTTGACTCGCTATTCCCAAATGTTATCATTTGCTCACATAGGTAGATAACATGCTGTATGTATCGCAATAAGGTAAATATTTATTTCGGCCAAACGATTATACTTATTTACACTGCTGTGACTGCCACTTAGTGGTGTTCATGTGAGAGAAATCAACACATTATACAATTCACGTAGACCCGGAAGATACAATGCAGGTAGACCCGGAAGATGCAATTCAGGTAAACCCGGAAGATACAATTCACGTAGACCTGGAAGATACAATTCACGTAGACCCGGAAGATACAATTCAGGTAGACCCGGAAGATAAAATTCAGGTATACCCGGAAGATACAATTCACGTAGACCTGGAAGATACAATTCAGGTAGACCCGGAAGATACAATTCAGGTAGACCTGGAAGATACAATTCACGTAGACCCGGAAGATACAATTCACGTAGACCCGGAAGATACAATTCAGGTAGACCCGGAAGATACAATTCAGGTAGACCCGGAAGATACAATTTACGTAGACCCGGAAGATACAATTCAGGTAGACCCGGAAGATACAATTCAGGTAGACCCGGAAGATACCATTCAGGTAGACCTGGAAGACCTAGAGTCGCAATCGATATGGGCAACTAAGGATGCTGTATGATTTGAACCATACAGTAACACAGATGGCAAATCATCTTGGATGCTCTGGAAAGGTAATCTACCAAAAGTTGTACTGCCTCTGAGTCAGGACTGCGAGATAGGTATTGGGACCTGGACGATACTCAGGTGGAAGAACTACAGAATACCTTTCCTAATGCCGGATCAGTGGTACGTACGGTTTATATTCAGCTTGTCCATATTATACTCAAGTTTAAACTTTATTTATTTTACAACGATTGCGATGCAAACTTTTAACAACTTCTACTAATCCCTCTCGTTGGTGCGGATGAAAGCGTATATGTAGACATTCGTGTGGGAGGAAATCGGAATCCCGATGAAACCCCACCTGTCCGATCTGGAGATCACCGTACCATTTCACATACTTCCCGGTGCGAGGATCGAACCTGGGTTGCATTGTTGAGAAGCGAGCGTGCTAACCACTGCGCTAGTCGGACAGCCGTAAAGTAACGTGTATACACGTGTATTATGTTGCCACACCTATTGCAAAGGTCAGCCATTTCTATGTTGCCACACCTATTGCAAAGGTCAGCCATTTCTATGTTGCCACACCTATTGCAAAGGTCGGTCATTTCTATGTTGCCACACCTATTGCAAAGGTCAGCCATTTCTATGTTGCCACACCTATTGCAAAGGTCAGCCATTTCTATGTTGCCACACCTATTGCAAAGGTCAGCCATTTCTATGTTGCCACACCTATTGCAAAGGTCAGCCATTTCTATGTTGCCACACCTATTGCAAAGGTCAGCCATTTCTATGTTGCCACACCTATTGCAAAGGTCAGCCATTTCTATGTTGCCACACCTATTGCAAAGGTCAGCCATTTCTATGTTGCCACACCTATTGCAAAGGTCAGCCATTTCTATGTTGCCACACCTATTGCAAAGGTCAGCCATTTCTATGTTGCCACACCTATTGCAAAGGTCAGCCATTTCTATGTTGCCACACCTATTGCAAAGGTCAGCCATTTCTATGTTGCCACACCTATTGCAAAGGTCAGCCATTTCTATGTTGCCACACCTATTGCAAAGGTCAGCCATTTCGGACTTATATACAGTCTACATTCGTCGAATTCCGTCGGACCGAACAAAATACTACGACATAGATTAAGTTTTACGAAATTCGATATAAACCGATCAAGTTATATGTAAAATAATAGTATCTGAAACGGGACTTTAATCCGACTTTGACATAACGGATATTTACTATTCATGCATATGAGATTGTTTTATAATTCATTTATAAACACAATTCATTTATAAACAGTTGTGTATTTAGCAAATTGGTCAACAATTTATAACCTATGGGAGCCGTTTTTCCATTTATTCATTATTTTTGGACATCCTTAATTCGATTTCTGGATAACCAGCCGTCAGCATTCATGGACATCCAGTTTGCAGATGGCCTTCTCATACTTTAAGCATTGATATTATATTGGAATAGAAAACAAAATATCGTGCTGAACTTCCGCCGTATATGCTCTGATACCAACTGGGAACGTTCAATCGGATGTAAAAGAAATGAAAAGTCCATTGCAGTTTGGTCAGACAATAAGAGCATGCAGATTGTTATCGTCGGATAACGCCAGGGCGATTTGGGAAATTAAATTACTGGCCAATCTGACGCACTGAAATCATGCAAGGAATATCCTCCAGCAATATTACATAATTTATATATTACAGTTTTTATAAATTACGGTTCAGCGTGGAAGTGACTGTTTGCAAATATATTTGAAGCGGTTTGCACACTAAACCATGCAAATGTATTTGAAGCGGTTTGCACACTAAACCATGCAAATGGAGTTGAAGCGGTTTTCACACTAATCCATGCAAATGGAGTTGAAGCGGTTTTCACACTAAACCATGCAAATATATTTGAAGCGGTTTGCACACAAAATCATGCAAATGTATTTGAAGCGGTTTGCACACTAAACCATGCAAATGTATTTGAAGCGGTTTTCACACTAAACCATGCAAATGGAGTTAAAGCGGTTTTCACACTAAACCATGCAAATGTATTTGAAGCGGTTTGCACACTAAACCATGCACATGTATTTGAAGCGGTTTGCACACTAAACCATGCAAATGTATTTGAAGCGGTTTGCACACTAAACCATGCAAATGTATTTGAAGCGGTTTGCATACTAAACCATGCAAATGTATTTGAAGCGGTTTGCACACTAAACCATGCAAATGTATTTGAAGCGGTTTGCACACTAAACCATGAAGCGGTTTGCACACTAAACCATGCAAATAGAGTTGACGCGGTTTGCACACTAAACCATGCAAATGTATTTGAAGCGGTTTGCACACTAAACCATGCAAATGTATTTGAAGCGGTTTGCACACTAAACCATGAAGCGGTTTGCACACTAAACCATGCAAATAGAGTTGACGCGGTTTGCACATTAAACCATGCAAATGTATTTGAAGCGGTTTGCACATTAAACCATGCAAATGGAGTTGAAGCGGTTTGCACATTAAACCATGCAAATGGAGTTGAAGCGGTTTGCACACTAAACCAGTGTTCTTAATCAGGTCGTGTGCGAGCACATACGCCTTCGACCAAACGTACAAGTTCTCCGAATTACTGTGCATTTGTCAACAAGTGCGTAACTGGAGGAATTGGTTCCGGGTCGTTGTACTAGAAAGTAGTTTTTGCAATCAAGCAGACTATAATTTGATAGACGTTTTAGGTTGTATATAGGCAGAAGTGCATCGAATGTAGTCCCTATAACTAATATGAAAATGCATTTTTACGAAAAAGAAAAATGAACCATGACAGGCAGTGTATAGTTTGTGTTTTTGAGAAAGTATGTGACTTGAGAAGACTTCATATCATACTAGTTGATGAGGACTAGAAAAGATGTGGTATAAGATTTCAGGCCATTGCAAACTGAAGGTTGGTATACTGTATTATTTGGCGGAGGAATACAGTGTGTAAACACAGTGACGTTATTCACAGGCGAACACTGGTTATCCACACCATTAATTTTGGAATATATTTGCTGTTTTCCAGTTACACTTGAATACCTGTTCACAGTGGATGTGGTATCAGAAGAAATGAAAGATTGGAAATATAAATGAACAGACTGTATGTTTTTACGTTTTACTATGAATTTAATAGGCAATTTATTTGTTGTTTAACAACCTTTACTGAAGAACGCTACACATTCCCCCACGGAAATACATCAGCTTATAGAAGACGACGTCCCATTCGCCGTTTTATATGGTGATAAGATTATTTTCGATACTTCACGCCCGTTTAGGAAATCGTTGCAGCAATTTAAATAATGATTTATTTAGGAACCATATAAGAGGAGGATTCATACTGTGATTGTGAATGCAGAACAGTGTTTCTTTCAATGTTACACATTTTACGATAAAAGAATCATACCTTTTGGTGAAACAAGAAGCTATCGTCCACTCAAAGTCGATTTGTGAACAACTGGTAGGTTGAATGTGGGCGATAACATACTAATACTTACAGAATACTTACAGCTGTACAGAAATGCATAAGCATTTAAAACATTTCAACTACTAATACATTGCACTCCATTATGTTGTAAACTCTGTAACCATGCTAGTTTTAATTATATATTTGCTGAACTGCGATCACGGGGGCGTTGTTGGTGAAACTGGACCTTAGCTACGGCAGAACTTGCCAGGGGGGGGGGGACATCAACACGAGGGGCTATGTATTTACTACAAACTATTCTTTATTATTTAGACTAAACTTGTTATTATATACATGGACTATAATTACGCCAATTCAGTGTCGCGTTAAGGATTAATTTCACTGGAGAGCCAACTACTAATGTAGATAGAACGTGTGGCCCAACCTATATGCTTTCATTTGTGTGCCAATATTTGTATTTACTGTAATGCAATATTATTAAGCTAATCATTTGATACGAATTTCTTCCATTTCTTTGTGACAAGTTGTGCATCAGAATATTTAGTAATGACCAAAGTGCCATCACGTGCCCGGTGACTCCTTCAAGATGGTTAAAGTCATGTGTAGAATAACACGATCTAGTCATCACGTGCCCTGTGCCTCCTTCAAGATGGTTAAAGTCATGTGTAGAATTACACGATCTAGTCATCACGTGCCCTGTGACTCCTTCAAGATGGTTAAAGTCATGTGTAGAATTACACGATCTAGTCATCACGTGCCCTGTGACTCCTTCAAGATGGTTAAAGTCATGTGTAGAATTACACGATCTAGTCATCACGACACAATAACCGCGCATAATTGGTTTTTTGTTCCAGCGACACGCTTTATTAATATTTTATTGCTTTTGAAGTTACATTTACATTTTTGTGTAAACTTACCATCCACTATTTAATAATTTAAACCAAAGCAGTGCAATAGTGTTATCACATATATTCAATCTCGTTCCAACGACATGGGCGTAGTGTTCGACATAGGCCCGCATAGTGTTCGACATAGGCCTGCATAGTGTTCGACATAGGCCCGCCTAGTGTTCGACATAGGCCTGCATAGTGGTCGACATAGGCCCGCCTAGTGTTCGGCATATGCCTGCATAGTGTTCGACATAGGCCTGCATAGTGTTCGACATAGGCCTGCATAGTGTTCGACATAGGCTCAAATGTTTCAAACCGCTATATTGTCAACGTTAATACGTAGTCCATCGCGTTTCTACGACATAGTGTAAGCATCAATATTTATTCCATCGCGCTTAGCTAAAGTGAACTGCCGAACGATTTGTTTATACTAAAAGCTTCTGGACGATCGCAACACCAACATGCAATACAGCCTGTCACACTATTTCAATAGAACAAAAGTAATGCAGTGCAGAATCACAGCGGCCGATGTACGTTCTTGTTTCATGGGATAAATAGCCAACTAATATATATAGAGAGTGGTTGTACCTATGCTCGGCGTATTTGTCCATTTACATCCGTATTTATATAGTTCTAGGCTAATTTCGGTGACAGAGCTGAAGCATTAGTTATGAAGCTAACCACTGTCAACAAGTGTTTTTATAAAGTCGTTTTCACGACTTAAGAAAATAATAATACACCCAATAATACCCAATTGCAATTAACATTTTTCACTGGCCATTCATTATATGTTGGATTTACACCGAGCATAGGTTCCACCATTCTATCTATTGTTTTATTTTCTATTTAATATTAATTATGATCGTATTTGAACAGAAATAGAATTCTTGCGCATTAGTTTCTTTTCCATATCTCCATTACCGGAGACTACCGAATGTTCGGAAATGTCCGTTATTGCGAACTATTCAAGTGATAACTAACACAATATGTTCTTTCATATTAAACAGTCGTAACTTGTTGATTATTTAAAGCGACGCCACTTGTCACAAGAAAATAATTATAGTCAATTCAAGTTACAGTTTGCTTTAGTTTCTAATCCAGTCAAATACCTGCATTTAGTTTTAAAACGGCGACATGATCTCCATATTGCGATGGTTGTTGTATGTACCCAATATGTGAGTAGTACGTGTACCCAATATGTGAGTAGTACGTGTACCCAATATGTGAGTAGTACGTGTACCCAATATGTGAGTAGGACGTGTACCCAATATGCGAGTAGTACGTAGTGAGTGCATGTCTATATTGGATATATCTATATATATACGCTATCTATCCCAAGATTAGAAAAAAACCCATTTCTGACTGGGTAGATTCCGTGTGTAGTCACGTGACGTTTATCGATGATGGCAACATAATCTTGCAATATAACAAATGTCAGCTGGTAGGAATTAAAATTGGCAAATGTTTAAACTTTTGAAAATGTAAGAGAGAGAGGTTTAACGTTTTGAAAATGTAAGAGAGAGGTTTAAAGTTTTGAAAATGTGAGAGAGAGAGAGAGAGAGAGAGCAAAGAGAGCAAAGAGAGAGAGAGAGAAGAGAGAGAGAGAGGAGAGAGAGGAGAGAGAGAAGAGAAGAGAAGAGAAGAGAAGAGAAGAGAGAGAGAGAGAGAGAGAGAGAGAGAGAGCACAAGAGGTATTAAAAAGTCAAATAAAAATGTGTTTATTTTAGCGAGAGAAATGTGTAATGAAAATTGGGTTTGAACCCGGGGCATATTCACGTATGGTGATATAGAGGTTGCTGCGATATAGAGGTTGCCGCGATATAGAGGTTGCCGATATTTATCTACGTGCTTTGTGACCTTGTTAGTTAGTTATACACTCGTTGGTTGGGCAATGAATGTCCTTACCGTATACTATCGGGTTTACACACGAGTTCTTACCGTATACTATCGGGTTTACACACGAGTTCTTACCGTATACTATCGAGTTTACACACGAGTTCTTACCGTATACTATCGGGTTTACACACGAGTTCTTACCGTATACTATCGGGTTTACACACGAGTTCTTACCGTATACTATCGGGTTTACACACGAGTTCTTACCGTATACTATCGGGTTTACACACGAGTTCTTACCGTATACTATCGGGTTTACACACGAGTTCTTACCGTATACTATCGGTTTACACACGAGTTCTTACCGTATACTATCGGGTTTACACACGAGTTCTTACCGTATACTATCGGGTTTACACACGAGTTCTTACCGTATACTATCGGGTTTACACACGAGTTCTTACCGTATACTATCGAGTTTACACACGAGTTCTTACCGTATACTATGGTTTTTACACACGAGTTCTTACCGTATACTATCGGGTTTACACACGAGTTCTTACCGTATACTATCGGGTTTACACACGAGTTCTTACCGTATACTATCGGGTTTACACACGAGTTCTTACCGTATACTATCGGGTTTACACACGAGTTCTTACCGTATACTATCGGGTTTACACACGAGTTCTTACCGTATACTATCGGGTTTACACACGAGTTCTTATCGTATACTATCGAGTTTACACACGAGTTTTTACCGTATACTATCGTTTTTACACACGAGTTCTTACCGTATACTATCGGGTTTACACACGAGTTCTTACCGTATACTATCGGGTTTACACACGAGTTCTTACCGTATACTATCGGGTTTACACACGAGTTCTTACCGTATACTATCGGGTTTACACACGAGTTCTTATCGTATACTATGGTTTTTACACACGAGTTCTTACCGTATACTATCGGGTTTACACACGAGTTCTTACCGTATACTATCGGGTTTACACACGAGTTCTTATCGTATACTATGGTTTTTACACACGAGTTCTTACCGTATACTATCGGGTTTACACACGAGTTCTTACCGTATACTATCGGGTTTACACACGAGTTCTTACCGTATACTATCGGGTTTACACACGAGTTCTTACCGTATACTATCGGGTTTACACACGAGTTCTTACCGTATACTATCGGGTTTACACACGAGTTCTTACCGTATACTATCGGGTTTACACACGAGTTCTTACCGTATACTATCGGGTTTACACACGAGTTTCTTACCGTATACTATCGGGTTTTTACACACGAGTTCTTACCGTATACTATCGGGTTTACACACGAGTTCTTACCGTATACTATCGGGTTTACACACGAGTTCTTACCGTATACTATCGGGTTTACACACGAGTTCTTACCGTATACTATCGGGTTTACACACGAGTTCTTATCGTATACTATGGTTTTTACACACGAGTTCTTACCGTATACTATCGGGTTTACACACGAGTTCTTACCGTATACTATCGGGTTTACACACGAGTTCTTATCGTATACTATGGTTTTTACACACGAGTTCTTACCGTATACTATCGGATTTACACACGAGTTCTTACCGTATACTATCGGGTTTACACACGAGTTCTT